>CM067370.1:128719559-129319559 GCA_034401795.1 Chaetoderma sp. LZ-2023a | reverse complement strand
GCCACGGTGCCTGCTCCTGGTCAAACCAGTGATATTCTCATGCCGGTGCTGTCAGGCCCGCGTGTTTTCCCTGGCTTGCCAGGTGTATCAGCATACCCGCCGTCAAGCTCTACTGCTTGCGCTCAGGAGGAAGACGAAGGACCCCGTCTTGTAGAGCGCTCGCAGTTAGCCACGGAGGAGGATTGGTATGACGCTTGCCAGTGGTTGGTGAGCGTTAGGCCTGATCTGCCCGTGGAGCAGTCGGCTAGCCAGCGTGTTCACACGCCGTGGTTAGCTGGGAAACCGACTGCTAACGCTATGCCTTCTCTGCCGCTGGCGGAGCATGTCGTTGACATGTTCAAGGCGGCGGAGTCGTCCATTAAGTCGAGTGGACGTCTCGCGAAGGCCCCTCGCGAGGTGGCCAGGCGTTGTCGCATCGTGCCCCTGGATTACCAGCGGTACGGTGTGGTACCCAAGCCCGGCGTGGATGACCGCGCGGCTTTGGGTGAGGATGCGCGGCCAGGCACCCGTTCTGACACGGGTGTCTTGTGCGCGAACGCGTTGCGTTCGGCGAATACCGCGTTGCGTGATGCGGAGGAGAGTGGGAGGGCTTCGATTGCCGCTCTGTCCCACGTCTCCCAGCTGTTACAGGGGGTAGTAACGGCATCCGCATCGCGCCAGCCAAGTCCGGTCACTGTCCAGCGAACCATCCAGGATGGTATTAACCTGGCGCTGGACTGTGTGACTCGGGCGGTGACCAGGAGTGTCAGGGCAAGACGCACGTTTGCCCTGGACAATCTGTGCCCGTCTCAGGACCTGTACAATAGGCTACTGCGTACGCCTATGACGGGCCCTGGTCTTTTTGGAGGTGAGGGATGTCGCCACCTCCAGGAGACGGTCACCCTGGTGAATAACCAGAGGGCGCTGCGCGAGCAGTTTGATGTGCTGCGTCGTGCTAACGCTCGCGCCGCGGCCCCGGCGTATCGTCCCCTGCAGGCTCGAGGTGGTGCTGGCCAGGTCAGTGGCCAGCCACCGTCGCAGCGTCGGCCTCGGCCGCGTGCGATTCGGCCAGCAGCGAGGGGGGCGCAGGTTCCTCAGCCGCCGTCAGCCAGGCAGCCGCCCGCGCACCGAGGTGCGCGCGGGGCGGGGCGGGGCGCGCGAGGATCTGGGCGTGGTTATCGGTCCTGACAGGACGCTTACCGCGGTAAGAACCACTCCGGTGTGTATGGCGGCGGAGACAGTGCCGCTCTTGCATGCCTCGTGTCCACCGCGGTCCCTAGGTGGGCCGGTGGGAGGCCGGCTAGCCGGCCACATGCAAGAGTGGGAACGGTTAACTCAGGACCATTTAGTCTTGCGATGGCTTTCCGTCGGGTATCATCCAGAGTGGGTGACAGGCCCGCCGTCGCGACTGTCTCTGGTGCCAATCTGGACTCCCATTCCGAGAGATCCAGAGCAAAGGTTGTGTATCGAGGAGGAGATAAATTCCCTCATACAAAAAGGAGCTATTCAGCCGGCACAAAGGTGTCCGGGCTTCTATTCAACCCTGTTCTTAGTAACAAAACGCACCGGTGGGTGGAGACCGATTCTCAACCTCAAGCCATTGAACAAGTTCATCGAGACGCCCAGTTTCAAGATGGAAACGGTGCGCTCGGTGTTGGCGGGGTTGGAGAGGGGGATGTGGACGGCGTCGATAGATTTGAAGGACGCTTATTTCCACATCCCCATCCACGGGAGTTTCTGTCGCTTCCTGAGATTTGCATTCCAGGGCAGACTGGGAATTCAGGGTGTTGCCCTTCGGAATTTCCACGGCTCCTCGGGTTTTCACCCGTGTGGTTCTTGCGATCACAGCATACCTCCGCAGGAGAAGCATAGCAGTCCACACGTACATAGACGACTGGCTGTTGAAAGCGCACACCCGGGAAAGTTTGTCTGCCAATCTGGAGATTGTTTTGAAAATTCTCACAGACTTGGGCTGGATGATCAATTTCCCAAAATCAGAGCTGACTCCATCCCAGAAGTTTGTTTACCTGGGGATGTTCTTCGATCTAGAGACAGGATATGTTTATCCTACTCAGGAGAGAGTTCAAATACTCATCTCGTTGATTCAGTCAGTGTGCGACAGTCGTCATGTCCTGGCACGGGTTTACTTGAGAATGCTGGGGTTGATGGTTTCGTTGGAACCAGTCATTCCTCAGGCCGCCTTACGCAGGCGGCCGATCCAGTTGTTTCTCATGACACAATGGACCCAGAGTACAGGTTCGCTGGACTCGAATGTGTCAGTGTTGGCGCCTCTGATTCACCACCTGCAATGGTGGTTGAATACAGAGAATCTCTTGCCGGGGGTTTTGCTAACCCCTCCCCACCCTCAGGTGACTGTGTATACAGATGCATCGATGGAGGGCTGGGGAGCTTGCCTGGAAGAATCCACGATATCAGGGCTTTGGAATCTGGAACAGTCACAGGAACATATAAATCTACTGGAGCTAAGAGCAGTAGTCCTGGGCCTGGAACATTTCTTACAGAAAGTTCAGGGCAAGATTGTTCTTATTCGTTCAGACAACTCAACAGTTGTGACTTACATAAACCGCCAGGGCGGAACGAAGTCGCCCAGTCTCTGTATGATGACATGGAAACTGCTTTGTTGGTGTCTGGATCACCAGATTACCTTGAAAGCAGTTCATATTCCGGGAAGGTTAAACCTGCTAGCAGACTCATTGAGCCGAAGGATGAGTGTTTTACCCACGGAATGGCAACTAAATCAATGTGTGGCGGATCGTCTGTTCGACCATTGGGGGAAACCCAACATCGATTTGTTCGCAACGAAGAAGAATGCGAAGATGACGACGTACGTCTCTCCGATTCCGGATCCAAGCGCTTTCGCAACAGATGCGTTAGCTATCAGCTGGGGGAGAATGTATGCATACGCATTCCCTCCAGCAATCCTGATTCCAAAAATTCTTCAGAAAATCAGACAAGAGGAATGCCAAGTGCTTCTGATCGCCCCGGATTGGCCAAGCCGATCATGGTATACGGATCTGCTGGACCTTCTGGTCTGCAATCCGGTTCCTCTGCCTCTGATGGACGATATTATCTTCCAGGGCAAGGCCCTTCACAACAATCCGTCAATGTTCAGATTGACTGCGTGGATGTTGTCAAGGAATCTAGAATTAAGGAGGGCTTTTCTGAGCAAGCAGCCATGTTTATGGCCAAAGCCAGGAGGGGGTCAACCTCCAGAGCATATAATTATAAAATCAACAGATTTGCAGAATGGTGCTCAAAAAGATGTATTGATCCAATGGATTCATCTATTCAAGTAGTAGCTGATTTCCTCTGTCACCTCTATGATGCCTATAGCCTCAAGCCTAACTCTATTGCTGGTTATAAGTCAGCATTAATGTCTGTTATTCCTTGCTTGGCTAAGAGGGGAAGTGATGAAGTAAATACATTGAATGTATTAATTAAAGGCATGGGCAATCTAAGACCAAGGAATCCACCTGTGATTCCGTCTTGGAGTTTATCGCTAGTGCTTCAAGTACTAGGTGATAAGCCTTTTGAACCACTTAGTTCCATTTCTATGAAACTATTAACACTGAAGACTGTGTTTTTAATTGCTGCGGCCTCGGCTAGGCGTAGGAGTGAGATTCATGCCTTATCAGCCGAGGATGACCGTTTTGTGGTTTCAGGGGAAGGCCTTAAGCTGCTACCTAGGATTAATTTCTTGGCTAAAAATCAGTCGTTGAAATATCCAGGTCAACCTATTATTTTGCCTGCTTTAACTAGATATGATCCTAATTCTAAAGCATGGTGTCCCGTCCGTGCGCTGCGCCGGTACAAACAACGTACGGCGGCATGGCGCACCGACCAGTCAGCGTTATGGTTGTCATATATTGAACCCCATGGGAGGGCTTCTAAGGACACCATTTCCAGGTGGATTGTGGAATGCATTCAGTTTTGCCATAAATCCGCCACCGGGAAGCAGGTTGACGTGGCCAAGGCTCACAGTGTCCGCGGCGTAGTGACATCCACGGCCCTATTTAATGGGGTCCCTGTGGATGATATTATGTCGGTGGCTCAGTGGCACTGTGAGTCAAGTTTTACAGACCATTATCTCCGTGACACCTCTAATCCTCTCGCCTTGTCGGTTTTGAAAAAATAAATCGGTTTATATTTTTTGAGGTGATTTCCTCATTACTTATATATATCACAATTAATTTATGGAAACACCCACTTTTTTGGGCCTGCATCAGTCTTTACCAATGGGAAGATGATGTCAGCAGCCATTTTCAACAAGGTCAGTCTTGTTCATGTGTTGTCCGTTGTTGATTGTATTGTCACGATTACCCGTTATTAATATGGTGATGGTTTGTGTATTTGTGTGGTTCATTGTTGAGAGTTACGAAAATGGAGCTTTTTCGTCTCTGTCCTGTAGTACATGGCACTTGTACGTAGAGAGCGTATAGGACATTGAGGTCAGTCGACTCTTCCTCCCAGGAAGGAGGGGGGGGGAGCGCATATGACATTCGGTCATCTCTCATACATCGGTGGTGTTATCCGATGGTTAGTCAAATCCTGACTGTTTTTTCTTACAGTTTCAGAAGTTTAAGTGCCTTAAACGCAGAAAAGCGTATAGGGATGAGCTGGTCTTTTGACCTCGCCTCCCTCCCGCCAGATTCACTTTCGAATTCTGGCAATATCAAAAGTATTAGGGAGGTAAGTATACTCTTGAAGTGAAATAAACGAAATCTAGGATTTCTTTTTTCACGAGAGAGTTGATACTTACCTCCCTAGATACGGACCCGGCCTCTCCACCCCACAGAGGCTCGGTCTTCAGGCTCTTAATAGTTGCATGTGTGTCAGCCAATAATCTAGTCAGAGGAAGTGCTAGTCTGCGCATGCGCGGAGGTGGGGCTGGCATCCGCCAGACTACGCTCTGACTCCCTGCCCAGTAGGGGCACCTAACTGTTTTAAATCTGAGTGTTTATTGAGTGAAAGCCAATATTTAGCAATATCAAAAGTATTAGGGAGGTAAGTATCAACTCTCTCGTGAAAAAAGAAATCCTAGATTTCGTTTATTTTTTCATATGAATTGTCTGGACTATCAACGCTAACCAGTGAGGATGAGAAGAATATTTATGCTTTCCATCGGCGTTTATTAAGAACAAGCGTACCAAATGTAAGATTGCTGTCTACATGCTCACAGAACAAAAGCCCTGGACTGACACAATCAAAATATATAGACCGCTGGTTTGGACATCTGATGTGTATCCACGAAGATATTCCAACAAGGAAAGTATTGAGACATGCTTTAGAACCCGAAAGGCATCCCAAAGGCCGACAAAAATAACTTGAATACAAATGATGGAGAAACAACTCCAAAGATCGACTTAACATGGCATGGCAAGAAGCAGCCCAAAACAGAGATCCTTGGAGAATGCTAATATGGGGATCGCACGGTGTAGCATAGTTACAGAAGCATTACAGAAGAAAAAGGCAAAGAGAAAGCCTTTTAAAAATTTACCACTGGAATGGCTGCCTCAGTTACACGGAGCCAGTAATTCCAGTCGTGAATTTTCAAAAAGAATCTTGACCTGCAAATGAACATTCCGCAAGGCCACTGTTGTTTTAGATGGCCTGATCATTAAAGCTTTAATAATGGTGTACTCTGGATATATTATGTTTGTGTTATTTAAAACATATCTGATTGCAGTAGAAACTTAGTCGAATAATACTTAGCAGATGTACCATTATGATAATGTCTATTATCTAGTCTAGCTCAAAATAAACAATTAAGACTCTGCGCTCTCCATGGTCCTGCCCATACTGTGTCCGGGAATTACCATTAGCCTCCATGTACCGAGTCAATTCCCAACAACAGTCAGATTCGTCTATTTTGCTCGACTTTACAGTCACGTTTTTTAGTCAGCATAATTTAGTCTAAATTTTGTGCTAAGAGTGTATTATTAGAGTTGCGAACGCTATCATCATGGAAGGAAAAGGGAAATCATCACAGGGACAGGCTGTGTCAATCTAGAATTAATACATTCATGGCGTAATGACTAAAATTTCCTTAAATTGGCACATTGTTTTAAAATGGTAGCCATTGTTGGAGTCGCTCATTTACCTGTTACCTTTTTAATCATATCCGGGTACACAGTTAATTTCTCTTGCGACTCGGTTCCTTCCAAGATGGATGCGCCCTTAGCCAAGATGGCGGCGCCCATGATTAACGTTTTGTTTTGGCTTGGTGTGTCTATGCACTCTGTTTTAAGACGATCTTTAGCTCTCGCTTCACTGTCGAGGGTGTTTGTAGCGATCAGTCTTATTTTCTTAGCTATTTTAACGTTAGTTAATTACAAAGTTGTGTTTATGAAATTTTCACTAAAAATTTTCAAATATTTCCTGCCTAAAACTTGGTTATCATTAATTTGAGAGAAAGTTAATGTTTTTTAAGTAACTTTGAATTACAATCAAGTAATTGTTCGTGTTGCTCGTCATCATATTATCATGTGCAGCGTTTTAGTTCTTATTCTGTGTTCGCAGAAAGTGGGGGGGCAAGGCAAGGCCCCGCCTGATACACTTTGATCGCGCTGTAACCGCTTCATGCGGAAGTTCTCGGGACATCACTGTGCGAAGTGCATAGTTGGAAGCCCTTGCGATGTATGTATGAAGTGGTCGTCGGACATGGTGGTAGAATTTGATCGCGATCGACGTGCGCATTTGGAGAGAATCACGAGGGACAAGGCGGCTAAAGTGGATCGGGCGTCAGTCAAAGGTCTGGAACAGCGCCTTGGGTGTTTGAGCGGCCCAATTCAAGGCGATGTTTGAGTCCTTTCAGTCCATGGTCCCGTTGATGCAGGCTGGTGCAGGATTACCTATCGGTGGTCCGGCTAGTTCTGCGGAGGGACATGCACCAGTCCTTCCTCTTGCTTTGGCTCAAGAGCCGACGGCGGAGGAAGAAGATATCCTCCTGATGGAAGACTCTGGCATGCCAGAGCTTTCACAGGTGACAGAATCCGGTACCTCCCGTGGGTAACCCATGGGTTTTGTACGGGTTTGTCAACCGGGTAGATATGTCGACGTTCCGTCGGGCATTTTTCACCCGACTTTCACTCGGTCCGGAGTGCTTTCGGAGCCGTGTTATACGGCTCCCATCGACGTCGCGGACGCGGTTATGACGGCTCCTCTCGGAAGTCCCATCTCCTGCCATAGGAGGGGTCCCGGCTCGTGTGCTGGAGCCGATGGATTGCGGTGATTTCATATCTGGCGATTCGCTAGATACTGGAGCTGCAAGAAGTCGAGCCACGGACCCGCTTTGAGTGGGAGATTTGGTCCATAGCTCTCAGCATGGATCGTCGGTGGCCTTTTCATCCAAGTGTGAGAAGGAAGATGAGAATGGTAGTCCATTGATGGATGAATCATCTTTTTTCACCGAAACTGAATGGGGGCAGGTCCTTGGCTGGATGTCCGACTGTCTCGGGTTGACATTGGGTCAGGGATCTCAGCGCGATCCGTTGATGGAGTGGATGTCAGAGTGTGCGGCTAGCGCTCTGTTGAGTGGCTCTTGGCCATGCCGACTTCCCTTGGACACTCAGACTTCTGACATGTTAGAAGTCACGGCTTACCATCTGGTTCAGCCCGAGTATTCTTTGCCCAAGGGGGATAAGGAGTAGGGTCTGCTTTCCAGAGCAGGCCTACCATCAGTATGCTCTTGTTCCTCGGCTTTCAGTCGGGGTAAGAGAAGCGCTGAATAGGCCGTTAGCCGGGAAAGCCAAGGGTTGTTCTCGACCCCTGGTTTCCCAAGCTAACAAGGATCCCTTCAATGAGTTAACTCTCATTGAGGATTCGGCGGGAGCGGCTATGGCTGCTCTGTCGCATGGATGCACCATCCTGCAGGGTATGCTGACCTGTGCGGCGGAGGGTGGTGAAGTGCCAGAGGCTGCTCCTGGAGTTGTCCGGGACGCCATGCGCTTGTCCCAAGATTGCCTGGCCCGGGTGATCACTAGATCATTGGTGGAGCGGAGGAGAATGGTTCTCGATTGTGTAGAACCAGGACCTGAGATGAGGGCTGCGTTATCTTCCACGCCCTTCATTGGTCCGGGCTTGTTTGGCGGCTTGGCATGACAAGCCCTCTCCAAAGTTGCATCTATGGTGGCAGAGCAGGAGGTTGTCGGCAAGTCGTGGAAGTCGACGAAGAGGACTCGGCCGCAACAGTCCTACAAGCAGCATCGACATGAGTAGCAGAGGCGGAGCCAAAGATCGCCCTTCCGTCCTTCTGGCCGTGATACCCATCGGGCATCTGGTTCACAGGGACCTGGCCATTTGTCTTCATACAAGTCCTCTATTAAGAGGCTGTATGAAGATGCTATGAAGGGTGGTGGCTCGGGTCGCAGCGGCTACCGTAAGGATAGCCCGCAGCGGCGACCGTAAGGATAGCTGGCAGCGGCGACCGTAAGGATAGCCGTGGTGGCGGTCCTGGGGTCATCATATTCCAAGAAGCCGCGAGGTGGCCGTGGGGGGCAGTCCTGATGGGCTTCCGGCGAGACCCGTACTGGTGGCGCCAGGAACCAAGGGAGTCGAGAATCTTCACCCAAGCGAATTAATGTCTTATCGCGCAATATCGACCGCGAGTTGTGTGCAGATTCCTTCCGTCGGAGGCAGTCTTCAACTGTTCTCAAACCAGTGGGAACAGGTCGTGCAAGATTGTTTAGTCTGTCATTGGCTAAGAAACGGCTATGAACCGGACTGGCTCATCCGTCAATTGTTAGTTCCGTTAACATCGACTCCAGTATATACTCCTGGTCCAAGCGAATCCGATCGTCTAGATGCCATTTGCTCAGAAATCATAGATCTTCAGCAGAAGAATGCGATTCATTTAGTCCGCAATCAGTCCTACGGGGCTTCTGTTCGATAATTGTCCTCATTCCGAAACGCACCGGAGGTTGGAGACCGATTCTCAACCTCAAACCGCTGAACAAATTCATTCTTTCACCAAAATTTCAAATGGCGACTGGCAGCGGTGATGACAGGGCTGAGAAAAGGCATGTGAGCAGTATCGATAAATCTGAAGGATGCATATTTTCATATTCCAATGTCAATTCTTTTTCAGAAATACCCTCGCTTTGCGTTCCAAGACAATGTTTGGGAATTCAGTGCACTTCCTTTCTGTTTGACCACAGTCCCAAGGGTCTTCACCAAAGTGGCTCTCACCATGATTTCTTACCTTCGCAGGAGAAGCATAGCTGTTCATACTTACATAGACGACTGGCTGCTGAAGGCGGGGAATCCAGTCACTCTGCGCAACAATCTTCAGGTAGTCCTGGCCTTACTAAAGGACCCAGGATGGATTGTGAATCTAGAGAAATCAGAATTGACTCCATCCCAGGAGTTTGTGTATCTGGGAATATTTTTCAATCTCGGGGACGGTGTAGCTTTTCCGGCGGAGAGCAGAGTCAAGAGCTTGATTGCAGTTCTGGAGTCAGTTTCTCTAGGAGTATTTCTGATGGTACGTCAATTTCCTAGAATACTCGGTTTACTAGTATCTCTGGAGAAGGTGGTTCCTTATGCGGCACTCATGAGCAGGCCGATTCAGATGTACTTAATGTCATTCTGGTCTCGGAGAACGGATCCGTTGTCTCTGAGAATACTAGTAAAAGAACCGTTGATATTCCATGTTCAGTGGTGGTTATCAGAACAGAATCTCCTGCAAGGTGTTCCTCTACAACCTCCTCAACCGCAGATGTCCATCTTTACAGATGCATCGACGACGGGTTGGGGAGCAGTACTAGACAATCTGTCAGTGTCAGGGGAATGGAATCGGAACAATGCGCAGAAACACATAAATGTTCTCGAATTATTAGACCTCTAAGTTGAAGGACTGTTTGTCGGTCGGCAGAATATCAGCTCAACCAGTCGGTAGCGGAGGTTATCTTCAAACATTGGGGCAAGCCAAATGTGGATCTATTTGCGATGAGAGGAAACACAAAGATGGTCACATATGTGTCACCGATCCCGGACCCACTAGCTCTAGCTGTAGATGCACTGGCGATAAGTTGGAAGGGAATGTACGCATATGTGTATCCTCCAACAATTCTCATCCCAAAAGTTCTGGCAAAGATAAGAGAGGGCATATGCCAAGTACTACTCATCGCCCCTCATTGGCCAGGCCGATCATGGTTTACGGATCTGCTGGACCTTCTGGTCTGCAATCCATTCCCTCTTCCAGACAGAAGGGGTCTGATTTCTCAGAACAGAGGTCTGTATCTTCACGACAGACCGGAGATGTTCCAATTGACTGCATCAATGTTATCAAGCAGCGAGCAATTAAGGGTGGCTTTTCTGAGCAAGTAGCGAAATTTGTCGCTTCAGCCAGAAAACGGTCAACCACCAAGACATATAATTATAGAATCAACAAATTTGCAGAGTGGTGTAAGAGAAGAGATATTAATCAACACGTAGCAGATTTTATCTGTCATTTATACGAGGTTGACAAGCTTGTACCTTCAACCCTAGCGGCGTATAAGTCTGCATTAGCTTCAGTTGTTCCAGGTCTGGCCACTGTAGGAGTGGAGGACGACACCTTGAATGAAGTTATTAAAGGAATGAGTAATTTGCGACCTAGACAGCTAATTCCTATCCCAGCATGGAATCTATCTCTGGTTCTACAGGTTTTAGGGCATGCTCCCTTTGAACCAATTAGATCTATAGATATTAAACTGTTAACTATTAAGTTAGTTTTCTTGGTTGCAGCAGCATCAGTGAGGAGAAGCGAAATTCATGCGCTTTCTGCCGAACAAGACCGTTTTGTCATTATGGGTGAAGGTTTAAGACTATTACCACGTCTTTGTTTCCTGGCAAAGAATCAGTCACTTAAATATCCAGGACAGCCGATCAATTTGCCAAGTCTAGTTAGGCATGACCCAAGCTCTTCTGCTTGGTGTCCTGTCAGATGTCTGAAGATGTCTAAGAAACGTACCGAGGAGTGGAGATGACCCGAAATCTCTGTGGCTATGTCTCAAAGCTCCTCATCTTCGCGCCTCGAAAGATACCATTTCTCGATGGATAGTCGATGCTATTCAGATGTCGACTAAAATCGCAACCGGAAAGCAGATTGATCGTGCGAACGCCCATCAAGTCTGAGCACTAGCAGCCATGGAGAGTGCGGAGTTTTAATGGTTTATTTTGAGCTAGACTAGATAATAGACATTATCATAATAGTACATCTGGTAAGTATTATCAATTCTCATAGAAACAAAATCGGATGCTTTTTTGAGTCTTCACCCTAATGGTAAGATTTTTGTCTGAAATTGTCTAGTGCCTGTGCTGTTAGAATATCGTACTGCTAAAAGGTGTTATGGTCTTAAATAGCAACAGCTTAAAACATCAACACTGTTTTCAAAATTGACACAGTTTCACATGTTAAGGCTATGGAATTGGATAATTCAGGCTGATAATAATACATTATTGCTGGAGTTTGTAGTAACTAAGGGGTCTGAAGAATCGTATTGATCTTTTTTCTCATGTTTCAAAGATCACGGTCATGGTGATCCAAATACAGAAATTGTGTTGCATTTCTGGGCTATACTTTTACTGAAGGGATCTTCAGGAACCTTGGGTAGGCCAATACCCTCAGGGGTCCAAAGAACACTATTGATTTTGGGATCAAAATGTCAATGCCGTGCTAATTCAATTAAAGAAATTGTGTTAGTGCAGATGGTGAGGTCGGTGGGCCGGGTGTGTCTTTGTGTGCCAGACTTCATCGATCTGTGATTGCCATTCTTGTTTCTGATGTTACTATGTCGGTCTCATTATACTGAAACATGCAATTATGGTCTTCACCTATTTTCCAGGTTGAACCACTTTAAACCACATCAGCCGAGGATAGTTCCTATGGGTCCAGCAATAACAAGTGTTTCCGACAGGCTCCGTGTCATTGACAATAACATTCGGCGACTTGAAGTGCTGAAATCATGTGTCAGCTGTATATTTGAAAATAAGATCTCAGAAGCTCGTAAGGTAAGCTATATTCTTGAGTGATAGACAGACCAGATATATGAATTCCAGTATATAAAAATGTTAGGATGCTCTCCCTCCCCTCCCCTCCCCTCCCTTCCCTCCCCTCCCTCCCCTCCCCTCCCCTCCCTCCCCTCCCCTCCCCTCCCTCCCTCCCCTCCCTCCCTCCCTCCCTCCCTCCCTCCCTCCCTCCCTCCCTCCCTCCCTCCCTCCCTCCCTCCCTCCCTCCCTCCCTCCCTCCCTCTCTCTCTCTCTCTCTCTCTCTCTCTCTCTCTCTCTCTCTCTCTCTCTCTCTCTCTCTCTCTCTCTCTCTCTCTCTCTCTCTCTCTCTCTCTCTGTGTCTCTCGCCTCTCACCTCCCCTGTCTCCTCTCCTCCCAATATTTTGAATCTAATTTTACTGTGTGCTGTTGATGTTTAAAGTAGCAACACGGTCAAGTCAAATTAATTTCAACATATTCAACAGTTTTCCTGTATAGACTTAATGAAACTTAGACACTGAATTTTCAGGGATTACAATGGTAACACCTTTTCATTGTAGATATTTCCAGCTGTGTTGCGAGCGTTGAAAAGTCGTGTAGCGAGGCAGGCTCTGACGACAGAACTTAGTGGCTATGTACAGAGTAATCGCGCTATGCTGGAACACCCGCAGTTTGACCTGGTTGTACGATTGCTTAACTGTGCTCTTCAGGTAACATATATAATAAATACTTGTAGCTAGCTAACTATTTCATCGGAAAATTAAAAAATGAAACTGATTGCACTGATCATCTCGACGTATTCTTTTATTTGTGTAGCAGTATTTTCTTCTGAATATCGTGTTGACCATTTAACACGCAAGCCAGCCAGAAGTGTCCATTTGCAGAGCAAGAGAAGGCTATTTTTGAAAATTTAGCACGAATAACTTGCTCGATAACCGAGCCTGTCATTCCAGCGGTAGACTTTTAAAAATACTGTTTTGTTCTGCAAATGCTTTCTTGGATATTTTATGAGAAAATTGAAATTTTCTTGAAGAGAATTTGAGGGTTAAAGGGCTAATTTGGTCTTGTTGGCATCATCAGTTTGTGTCCTTAACCATATAGCCCTCAAATTTGGTCAGTTCAATTTTCTCATAGAAAATGTCCATTTGCAGACCAAGAGATTATTTTTGAGAATTCATCATGGGAATGACTGTCTCGAGTATCGAGCCAGTCATTCCAGTGATAAATTTTCCAAAATAGTTTTCTCTTGGTCTGCAAATGGACATTTATTGTGACCACTGCAAAGGCCTTTTTCATTGCTTGAGCGGTAAATAGTTATATCTTTCACAGCAAATCTTAAAATATGCTTCAATTACGTATGTATATTTCAGCACCCGAATGGCTAATATAAGATGTGTTGAGTATTCCTTTAAATCATTGGAAGAACCTGTCATATATTTCCTAGTGAATGTCATTATTCGTTAATAAATGATCTCACATGAGATGACATTTTGTATCATATTTAATTTCAAAATAATCAAGTTTTCCTGTATATTTGCTCTGAAAATGAGATCTGGAGAATTCATCTATGAAAGGATTAAATGGCTAATATGTAATTGTGTGCATCGTCTTTTGTTTCAGAATGACTCGAGTATGGATGAGAATGGAATAGCTGCAGCCATCTTGCCCTTAGCAACAGCTTTCTGCAGGGTAAGATAGATTAGGCCTTTTTCGCATATTGGGCTGTCATCTATCATATGTCATTTCACATATTTTGCCATTTGTTAATGTATTATCACTAACTTGTGTATATATGAATAATCTCGTCTGTTATATATTTGTTTTGGTAATAGAATCCTCCATTTTTCTCTTTCCATGTATCAGTGCTAATGAACATTTCTTAAATCCAAGGTTGTGCCTGGTTGAATTATCAGCTCTTATATTATATGCAACAGCTTTACCATATGCTGTCCGTTCAGCATTGCTGTGTGTTAATAGCAAATGGGTATATATGTACTACATATACATTGTTGATCTACATGCACAGGAGACACCTCTGCCATGGGATACATTGATCACTGTTCAACGCAATGACTACTATTTTTTACAATCATCGTTGTATGTGAATAGTTGGGCTTAGTTGTAATCAGGGCTCTTACAGTTGTAGATTAAAAATAGTGATTTTTCAGTTTTGATTGACTAAGTTGTATAAAATAAGGAGATGAGAAGGCAAAATTAGAGGAAATATTTATTTGACTGCAATTAGAGTATAAATGAGAGTCTGGGAGAGCAAGACTGTACAACTGACTGCTAGTAATATTTAGAATCTGCTCTGAATTTTAAAATCTGAACAAGTGTTTTGTTTTAGGTATATTACAATCTCCCAATAGTTAGGAAATATATGCAACTAAGATTTTAATATTAACTTTAAAACTGCTTATTATCAATTTGCTATCGCCGATATTTGCTGCTGCAAATGACAGCAACAGATTTTGATTAATTGGCTTTGAAAAGCTTTTACAGAATTTGAAATGTTCCACCTTTTATTATTTTCAGTCTGTATAGACTGTAATTGGTGAAGGAATTAATTATTAAATTATCAATTAATTCCTTATTTCAGAAGCTGTGCAGGGGTGTGATTCAGTTTGCATACACCTGTATACAAGAGCATGCTGTGTGGAGCAATAACCAGTTCTGGGAGGCGACGTTTTACCAGGATGTCCAGAAGCAGATTAGACAGTTGTACTTACCCAGATACGAGGAGCACCGTTTTGGGAATCAGAGGAGATCGGTGAGGAAGAGTACTAGTGTGGATTTGGATCATTCAAATGCTTCCATTTTATGTTTATATATAACGGTTTTGGTGGCGAGTGTGTGTACTTGCATGTGAGTGTGCTCACGTTTGCGTGTGATAAAAATTTAATTTAAAACTCGAGCGTAGGCTGACTCAACAGATCTTAACCCTTTAACACCCATATCAGCCAAAAAATGGATTCTGCAGTGGTCTTGAGAAATATCCATTTGCAGACCAAAAGAAGACTATTTTTGAAAATTTACCACATGAATGACTGGCTCGATAACCAAGCCAGCCATTCCAGTGGTAAAATTTCAAAAATCTACTCTTGGTCTGCAAATGGACATTTTCTATGAGAAAATTTAAATTTTCTTGAATAAATTTAAGGGTTAAAGGGTTAAGGTCACTCAGATAGCATGAGGTTTTCACTTCAAGAGATATATTTACCTCCCGAACACTATGATATTTCCTAAATATTGACCTTCACTCAATAGCCCCAGATTAAAAAAAGATAGGTGCCCTTATTGGGCAGGTAGACAGGTAACAGTCGGCCGGATACCGGCCCCAACCTCGCGCATGTGCAGACTGTCACTGCCTCTTTCTTGACTATTGACCTGAACCACATGCTTGTGTCTTTTACTACTTGCTTAGTTTTTGCTAAATTTTCTATCTAAAAGTTGTTGTAGCGTCTTGATTATCGTGTCTGATCATCATATTCCATCTGAGGCCACTTCAGGACCGAGTTATCAGGTGATCTCTACTACAATTATGTTTTAATTACGCGGTGTCACCTATTTCCGTAACATGGTATAGACTTTATAGGCACCCAGAAAACTGGTAACTTTATTATCTGGCGCCATAAAATGCTAATATCTCTTTATGCTTGTGTCCACAGGTTCCTGTAAGTAGGTTTTTACACATCTAAAGAGGTTTGTCTCTACTTTTTCCCTATAAATGTTAGGAAAAAAGACTGCCCAGAGTGATATAGGCTCCCCATAAGGAGAGCTTTCGTTCTGCCCTCTGGTCCCACCCTTCCCTTTATAAGTTAGTGAGTGGTGATGAAGAGTGATTGTCCGGTGGAGCTTCCAAGAGCAGGACGTGGTGGTATGCTTTTGCTAAAGATGCAGGTACTCTAGTTATGCTTTATGGCACTGTAAATTATTGAAAATATTTGTGATTATTTGCTGCCAATATTTTTTCAGTCATACTGTTTAGTATGCCCTTGTATTTATACAATTCATCTTACACCGGGATGTTGTTCGTCTATTTCTATTTATGGATATTATGACGTCGTAATCAACATTATTATTATTATTATTATTATTATTATTATTATTATTATTATTATTATTATTATTATTATTATTATTATTAATATCCTCTTTGAGGCTGGTTGTTCATCTTTCTCACCGTCCTGTTTAGACCTATAGGTGAATTCTTTCTCCTTTACGAGTTATTTAATTTATTTAATTATAAAAGAATCTTTAACTCATTGTCGTCGTCTTGTCCCTTTTTTCAGAAACCTTCTTCTGTTGGTTGTAACTGCTCTATCAAGCCCAAGTTTTCTCCTCACTTGTGTGTAAAATGTTCACCTTGTGGTCCATTATTAAAATGTGATGTCTGTAAACAGAGGTGGGGGGTGGGACTTATTCTCTGAATTCTTGTCGTTACAGGCGAAGGATAAGGCGTTGGAGGAGGAGAAGTGTGCGAAGCAGAGTGTAAGTGACAAGGGTAAGAGAAAGGCCTCTGTTTTTTTGGAAATGGAGACTTTCAGGTTGGAAATGATGTGGGAGATGAAAAAGACAATAAAAGATTTGGTACCAGAGCTGCTTCGCAGCATGCTCCCTGGGCCGAGTACTTTATTGTCTTAATCATCTGCCCCCGAGCAGAGAATCCCCACCGCTGATTCTGGTGTCCTTCGTGGTCCGTGGTCCAAAAATCTTTCAGAATCAGTGGTGGCTTCAGTAGCTCTTGGAAGGCCCGCTGCCTTGCCAATGGATTCTGGAGCAGGTCTTTACGATCATGGCAGCTGGCTTGCCGCACCGTTAGATCTTGGATCAGGGTCACTGGACACAGGCTCGCGCCTAGAGTGTCTGTGCCCGAAAGCTACCTCTTACGGTACCTTCCTGGCCAGCCCGGGTTAGCGCACTTTGCTAGCCCAGAGGCAGTGTATGATGGCCAAGAGGAAGAGGATTTTCTGCTGGGTTCATGGCCAATTTTTCACATCATGAGAACCTACTTACCTCTCTAACACTCTTGATATACTAGTATATCGGCTCTAAATTCAATAATATTCAGAATTATAAAAAAGTTAATTGCCCATAATGGGCAGGGGTCTGTACACAGTCATGCACATGACAGACCCCACCTACTGCGCATGCGCATACTGGTACTTCCGTTTTGTAATATATTGGCTCACATGCAACAATTGGAAAACTTTCCAAGCTCTTTTTTGAGAATTTTCACTGTTTATTACCATCATTTTCCATAATGGCTGATGCAAAATCGTCAGAGGAGTTCCTCATCATCCATTACGGTGATATTGTTCCATCTATTAATTAAGACTTGTAACTTTTATGTTACCGGTTTTTGTTCATGGCCGTGCTGTTTGTTGTTAGCGCGTTTTTTAGGCATTGGGAATCCTTGTTAAATTCTCCCAGTGCCTAGGTCTACTAATCCCTTGTGTTTTTGTGTCCACAGGATCATCTATGAATGGTAAGCGCTCCTGTTCTTCACTCGGAGGTTGATCACGTGTCTTTTTCTGACTTATCATTAGGATATGTCTACGGGTCGGAGATACAGAACGAATAAATATCTCCCTCCTTTTGTCCCATCCCCTTCCTCAGATTCTACAGACTAGGCAGATGGATGGACGTGTTCTTCTGCACAAGAGGATGGTTTGCCTGTGCTCAGGATAAGGAAGTTATGGCACCTAATTATTTGAAAATTCTTAACAATTTTTGCTGCCAGCTTTATTGCACTGTATTCTCTTGTGTGTGCATGGGTTCTCGGATATATAATTTAATATTATATTATTCTTGAGTAGTGAATGTATATAGTCACTAGGTATTTCTTGCATTCATTTTCTGATGTCTCCTCTCCTTGAAGGGGCTGTTGCATTGAGATTTGATGTCATAATCAACCAGAGATTTTTTCTCTCCTTGATGTCATAATCTTAGTTTAGAGAAATCAAATTGATGTCATTATCATCCTTTGTTATGAATGTGGAGAGATATCTAGATAGTCATAATCTTTTCTCTCGTCTTTCTAACATTCTTAATAGGGTTTCCCGGGTTATTTTTTGTCATTGTTTAACAAGAGAAGACATCTGTCCCTTCGGGGTTGTCAGTAATAAAAGCGGGTGGCTTCTCTCTCGAGTTTGTTCCTTGTATTTACTAAAAAAGAAATAACAAATTTACAAACTAAAATACTCTTCATATGCCTACCTTTCAGAAATCATCATGTCCACAATGTCTCGAGCATCTGAAGGCTAGATTCTTCCCCCACCCTTGCCCATCTTGTACAGACTGTAGGCTGTCCAACAAATGTGCCATTTGTAAAGAGTGGGGGTGGGATCTAACCTCTGAATTCTTTGGTTTGCAGGCTAGATTGATGGATGGACTTTGAAAGACCTGATGCCTGACATGTTTCACATCAAGAGTATACTTACCTCCCTAATACTTTTGATATTGCTAAATATTGGCTTTCACTCAATAAACACTCAGATTAAAACAGTTAGGTGCCCCTACTGGGCAGGGAGTCAGAGCATAGTCTGGCGGATGCCAGCCCCACCACCGCGCATGCGCAGACTAGCACTTCCTCTTTGCTAATTTATTGGCTGAGAGACAACACATGCTTTTGTGATAGTGCTTTTTGTAGCTCAATTATAAGCGTTTTTGGCAAAATTCAGAACTGTTGATACCTGAGAAAGATGGCAGAGAGAGTAACTTCGCCACAGGAGGGCCTTGGACCTTTAAATCAGGTGACTTCTAGTAAAATTAGCGAGTTTTGTCCCGTTGTAATGTGTTTCCGGGACTCGCGCTAAACGTGATAAGCGCCTTGATTAGTTGGTTTATTTCAACTAGGTGCTATATAAGACTAATCTCTCTTTGTGTTTATGTCCACAGGTCTGTGTGAAGAAATATTATGGACATGACATCAGCAGAGGGTTTGTGTCTCTCCACCATGGTTCCATTTCCTACTAATACTGTTAGGTTATCTAACCAAAAATTCTATGTCCAGTGAGTTGGAGGCCTATTATAAAGGTCTTCTCACTTTGCCCTCTTGATCCAATTCCTTCCCCTAGAGGTGGAGAGAGTTAAGAGGCGTTCAGTGGTGGAGTGCTCCAGTTCATCAGGTTGGATGGTTTGTCTAGACAAGGTGTCAGGTATCTAATTATTGATATGAGGTGATGTTAATTATTTATAGGAAAGGGAGATAATTAACTTTATTTGCCATTGTTATCAGTATATATCTGATGCTTGTGTAGTCGAAATGTCCATTCTGCACATGTTCTGGTTAGAGATACAATTCGTCCTTGCACTGGGATGTTTGTTGGGGATCGATTTTTTCCTGTCATAGGATTAATGACGTCATAATCAGCCTTGCTCTTTATTAACAATTAAAGTTGTCCGAAGCTGGTTTTCTGATAAATTATGATCTTTATGATCATTTTCCTTCTCTTGAGTTGGTGAGTTTTCTAAGCTTAACTCTAGTTTGCTCATACTCCTCGTCCTTTGGCCTTTTTCAGAGACCTGGTTGTGCGTCCTGTGGACGATTTTTGAGGGACAAGTTTGGCCCTCATCTCTGTTTTCAGTGTAGCCCCTGTGGTCCCTTGCTTAATTGCGAGATATGTAAGCACTGGGGGGGCGAGCTAATGTCCGAATTCTTGTGCTTGCAGGCGAAGGACAAGGTGGAGGAGGAGAAGAAGAAGCTGAAAAAAGAGGGTGTAAGTAAGAAGGGTAAGAGGAAGGCCTCGTCCGCGGTGGACATGGAGGCCTTCCGGACCGAGATGTTGGGAGAGATGAGGAGGACAATCAAGGATTTGGTTCCAGAGTTGCTTCGTGGCATGCTTCCTGGACCAAATCCTTTATTGACCTCATCATCTGCTTCGGAGCAGGTAATCCCCACCTCTGAATCAACGTTCCTTAGTACGCTTCCGTTGTTTGAAGATTCAGAGGTGGCCCCATTAGAGGGGGCGTTCCACGGCCCTGGCAGCAGGCTTATTGCCGCGCCCAATAGGGACCGTGGACAGTCGTCGCTGGAACCCGCGGGCTGCTTATCAGTCCAGGGGTATCCGCACACCGCGGGTGCCAGTACCTCGTATGGCACCTTCCCTGGCCAGTCCGGGTTAGCTCTCTTTGCTGACCCGGAGTCTAATCTGTCTGGCCAGGAGGATGAGGATTACCTGTTGGGGTCGCCGTCTGAAGACGTGGACATGGATTATGACGTCTGTGCACCCCTCGCGGGGAATACAGGCACCTTTTTCCACGGTTCTACTCTCCCAGGGGTAGAATCCACGGTTCAGACTGTGGCCCTGGGCGCTGAAGGCCAGCGGTACCGCATACCTCGGCTTGCCGAGAGTGTCGCTGGTGCTGGCTGGGGCCGTGGTGGGGCGGTATATGCCCCGCGCTCTACCACGGCGCCTGCTCCTGGTCAAACCAGTGATATTAGCATGCCGGTATTGTCAGGCCCGCATGTTCTCCCTGGCTTGCCAGGGATATCAGCGTACCCGCCGTCAAGCTCTGTTGCTTGCACTCAGGAGGAAGACGAAGGCCCCCGTCTTGTAGAGCGCTCGCAGCTAGCCACGGAGGAGGATTGGTCTGACGCTTGCCAGTGGTTGGTGAGTGTTAGACCAGATCTGCCCGTGGAGCAGTCGGCTAGCCAGCGTGAGCACAGGCCGTGGTTAGCTGGTAAGCCTACTGCTAACGCTATGCCTTCTCTGCCGCTGGCAGAGCATGTCGTTGACATGTTCGAGGCGGCGGAGACGTCCATTAAGTCGAGTGGACGTCTCGCTAAGGCCCCGCGCGAGGTGGCCAGGCATTGCCGCATCGTGCCCCTGGACTACCAGCGGTACGGTGT
Source organism: Chaetoderma sp. LZ-2023a (assembly GCA_034401795.1). Lineage (NCBI taxonomy): Eukaryota > Metazoa > Mollusca > Caudofoveata > Chaetodermatida > Chaetodermatidae > Chaetoderma > Chaetoderma sp. LZ-2023a. The sequence goes on along the minus strand of CM067370.1, from coordinate 129,298,738 downwards.
GGTACCGAAGCCGAGCGTGGATGACCGCGCGGCTTTGGGTGAGGATGCGCGGCCAGCCTCCCGTTCTGACACGGGAGTCTTGTGTTCGAATGCGTTGCGTTCAGCAAATGCCGCGTTGCGTGATGCGGAGGAGAGTGGGAGGGCTTCGATTGCCGCTCTGTCCCACGTCTCCCAGCTGTTACAAGGGGTAGTAACAGCATCCGCATCGCGCCAGCCAAGTCCGGTCACAGTCCAGCGAGCCATCCAGGATGGTATCAACCTGGCTCTGGACTGTATGACGCGGGCGGTGACCAGGAGTGTCCGGGCAAGGCGCACTTTTGCCTTGGATAATCTGTGCCCGTCCCAGGACCTATACAATAGGCTACTACGTACGCCTATGACAGGTCCTGGTCTCTTTGGAGGTGAGGGGTGTAGGCACCTCCAGGAGACGGTTACTCTGGTCAATAACCAGAGGGCGCTGCGCGAGCAGTTTGAGGTGCTTCGTCGTGCCAACGTTCGCGCCGCACCCCCTGCGTATCGTCCCCTGCAGGCTCGAGGTGGTAGTGGCCAGGTCAGAGGCCAACCACCATCGCAGCGCCGGCCTCGGCCGCGTGCGATTCGGCCAGCAGCGAGGGGGGCGCAGGCTCCTCAGGCGCAGTCAGCCAGGCAGCCGCCCGCGCACCGAGGTGCGCGCGGTGCTGGTCATGGCGCGCGAGGATCTGGGCGGGGTAATCGTTCCTGATGGGACGGTTACCGCGGTGAGAACCGCGCCGGTGTTTCTGGCAGAGGAGACAGTGCCGCTCTTGCACTCCTTATGTCCACCTCTATCCCTAGGTGGACCGGTGGGAGGCCGGCTAGCCGACCACATGCAAGAGTGGGAACGGTTAACTCAGGACCGTTTAGTCTTGCGATGGCTTTCAGTCGGGTATCATCCCGATTGGATGACAGGCCCGCCATCGCGACTGTCTCTAGTGCCGATCTGGACTCCAAATCCGAGAGATCCAGATCAAAGGTTGTGTATCGAGGAGGAAATAAATTCCCTCATACAAAAAGGAGCTATTCAGCCGGCACAGAGGTGTCCGGGCTTCTATTCAACCCTGTTCTTAGTAACAAAGAACACCGGAGGGTGGAGACCAATTCTCAACCTCAAGCCATTGAACAAGTTCATAGAGACGCCCAGTTTCAAGATGGAGACTGTGCGCTCGGTGTTGGCGGGGTTAGAGAGGGGAATGTGGACAGCGTCGATAGATTTGAAGGACGCTTATTTCCACATCCCCATACACAGGAGTTTCCGTCGCTTCCTGAGATTTGCATTCCAGGGCAGACAGTGGGAATTCAGGGTGCTACCCTTCGGAATTTCCACGGCTCCTCGGGTTTTCACCCGTGTGGTTCTTGCGATCACCGCATACCTCCGCAGGAGAAGCATAGCAGTCCACACGTACATAGACGACTGGCTGTTGAAAGCGCACACCCGGGAAAGTTTATCGGCCAGTCTGGAGATTGTTTTGAAAACTCTCACAGACTTAGGCTGGATGATCAATTTCCCAAAATCAGAGCTGATTCCATCCCAGAAGTTTGTTTACCTGGGGATGTTCTTCGATCTAGAGACAGGATATGTTTATCCTACTCAGGAGAGAGTTCAGAAACTCATCTCATTAATTCAGTCAGTGTGCGACAGTCGTCATGTCCTGGCACGGGTTTACTTGAGAATGCTGGGGTTGATGGTTTCATTGGAACCAGTCATTCCTCAGGCCGCCTTACGCAGGCGGCCGATCCAGTTATTTCTCATGACACAATGGACCCAGAGTACAGGTTCGCTGGACTCGAATGTGCCAGTGTTGGCGCCTCTGATTCATCACCTGCAATGGTGGTTGGACACAGAGAATCTCTTGGTGGGGGTTATGCTAACCCCTCCCCACCCTCAGGTGACTGTGTATACAGATGCATCGATGGAGGGCTGGGGAGCTTGCCTGGAAGAGTCCACGATATCAGGGCTTTGGAATCTGGAACAGTCAAAGGAACATATAAATCTACTGGAGCTAAGAGCAGTAGTCCTGGGCCTGGAACATTTCTTACAGAAAGTTCAGGGCAAGATTGTTCTTATTCGTTCAGACAACTCAACAGTTGTGACTTACATAAACCGCCAGGGCGGAACGAAGTCGCCCAGTCTCTGTATGATGACATGGAGACTGCTTTGTTGGTGTCTGGATCACCAGATTACCTTGAAAGCAGTTCATATTCCGGGAAGGTTAAATCTGCTAGCAGACTCATTGAGCCGAAGGATGAGTGTTTTACCCACGGAATGGCAACTAAATCAATGTGTGGCGGATCGGCTGTTCGACCATTGGGGGAAACCCAACATCGATTTGTTCGCAACGAAGAAGAATGCGAAGATGACGACGTACGTCTCTCCGATTCCGGATCCAAGCGCTTTCGCAACAGATGCGTTAGCTATCAGCTGGGGGAGAATGTATGCATACGCATTCCCTCCAGCAATCCTGATTCCAAAAATTCTTCAGAAAATCAGACAAGAGGAATGCCAAGTGCTTCTGATTGCCCCGGATTGGCCAAGCCGATCATGGTATACGGATCTGCTGGACCTTCTGGTCTGCAATCCGGTTCCTCTGCCTCTGATGGACGATATTATCTTCCAGGGCAAGGCCCTTCACAACAATCCGTCAATGTTCAGATTGACTGCGTGGATGTTGTCAAGGAATCTAGAATTAAGGAGGGCTTTTCTGAGCAAGCAGCCATGTTTATGGCCAAAGCCAGGAGGGGGTCAACCTCCAGAGCATATAATTATAAAATCAACAGATTTGCAGAATGGTGCTCAAAAAGATGTATTGATCCAATGGATTCATCTATTCAGGTAGTAGCTGATTTCCTCTGTCACCTCTATGATGCCTATAGCCTCAAGCCTAACTCTATTGCTGGTTATAAGTCAGCTTTAATGTCTGTTATTCCTTGCTTGGCTAAGAGGGGAAGTGATGAAGTAAATACATTAAATGTATTAATTAAAGGCATGGGCAATCTAAGACCAAGGAATCCACCTGTGATTCCGTCTTGGAGTTTATCGCTAGTGCTTCAAGTACTAGGTGATAAGCCGTTTGAACCACTTAGTTCCATTTCTATGAAACTATTAACACTGAAGACTGTGTTTTTAATTGCTGCGGCCTCGGCTAGGCGTAGGAGTGAAATTCATGCCTTATCAGCCGAGGATGACCGTTTTGTGGTGTCAGGGGAAGGCCTTAAGCTGCTACCTAGGATTAATTTCTTGGCTAAAAATCAGTCGTTGAAATATCCAGGTCAACCTATTGTTTTGCCTGCTTTGACTAGATATGATCCTAATTCTAAAGCATGGTGTCCCGTCCGGGCGCTTTGCCGGTACAAACAACGTACGGCGGAGTGGCGCTCCGACCAGTCGGCGTTATGGTTGTCTTATATTGAACCCCATGGCAGGGCTTCTAAGGACACCATTTCCAGGTGGATTGTAGAATGCATTCAGTTTTGCCATAAATCCGCCACCGGGAAGCAGGTTGACGTGGCCAAGGCTCACAGTGTCCGCGGCGTAGTGACATCCACGGCCCTATTTAATGGGGTCCCGGTGGATGATATTATGTCGGTGGCTCAGTGGCACTGTGAGTCAAGTTTTACAGACCATTATCTCCGTGACACCTCTAATCCTCTCGCCTTGTCGATTTTGAAAAAATAACTTGGCATATATTTTTGATGGGGTTTCCTCATTGCTTATATATTTCACAATTAATTTATGGAAACAGCCACTAATTTGGTACTGCATCGTGCTTCACCAATGGGAAGAGGATGTCAGCAGCCATTTCAACAAGGTCAGTCTTGTGTATGTGTTGTCCATTGTTGATTGTCTTGTCACATTACCCGTTATTAATATGATGATGGTTTTGTGTATTTATGTGGTTCATTGTTGAGAGTATACGAAAATGGAGTTTTTTCGTCTCTGTCCTGTAGTACATGGCACTTGTACGTAGAGAGCGTATAGGACATTGAGGTCATTCGACTCTTCCTCCCAGGAAGGAGGGGGGAGGAGCGCATATGACATTCGGTCATCTCTCATACATCGGGGGTGTTATCCGATGGTTAGTCAAATCCTGACTGTTTTTTCATACAGTTTCAGAAGTTTAAGTGCCTTAAACGCAGAAAAGCGTATAGGGATGAGCTGGTCTTTTGACCTCGCCTCCCTCCCGCCGAATTCACTGTCGAATTCTGGCAATATCAAAAGTATTAGGGAGGTAAGTATACTCTTGATGTGAAATAAACGAAATCAAGGATTTCTTTTTTCACGAGAGAGTTGATACTTACCTCCCTAGATATGGACCCGGCCTCTCCACCCCACAGAGGCTCGGTCTTCAGGCTCTTTATAGTTGCATGTGTATCAGCCAATAAATTAGTCAGAGGAAGTGCTAGTCTGCGCATGCGCGGTGGTGGGGCTGGCATCCGCCAGACTATGCTCTGACTCCCTGCCCAGTAGGGGCACCTAACTGTTTTAATCTGAGTGTTTATTGAGTGAAAGCCAATATTTAGCAATATCAAAAGTATTAGGGAGGTAAGTATCAACTCTCGTGAAAAAAGAAATCCTTGATTTCGTTTACTTCGCAGCTTGTTACCGGGCACAGGTGTTTCATCTTCATGCGCATCGACCTCAGTGCAGATCGCCCCCATCCCTGGATCATGCCCTACTAGGTCGGACAAGGTTTTCAGTGATCCAGGGGCGGCCGTTTTGGACCCAAGCTTGATGTTTGCATCGCCTGGTGATCCAGCAGCCAGAGTCTAACTTTCCTGACCAGGAAGATGATGAAGACTACCTGCTCGGCCTGCAGGATGATCATGAAGACATTGATGCGAGCGTTTACACTCCTCTCATGGGGAGCGCGGCCGCTCGCACCTCTGGTTCTGTTCCCTCGGGAGCAGGTTTCATGATACAGCCTGTGGGCCGATTTGGAGCGGATGGCCGCCCGTATAAGATACCACGTTTAGCCGTGGAATCTCATATGGACAAGCCAGACAGCGCTAGTGTACTATATACCCCTCACACGAGCGCAGCCTTGGTGTGCGGCCTGCCCGTGGAGAATGTCATGCCAGCCCTCGCGGGCCCGTATGCATTCCCCGGGCAGCCGGGTACGTCTGTAGCCTCCTCCATGGCCCCACCTGCGAATGGCATTGAAGATGACGAGGGCCCACTGCTTGTCGGCAATTCGCAGGTGGCCACGAACGAAGACTGGTCGGATGCGTGCGCGTGGCTCCTCGCTGTCAGACCAGAGCTCTCCGTGGTCGAATTGGCCGCCGGTAACACGCGAGCGTGGTTACAGGCGGAGCCATTGGCCACCTCGGCTCGGTCTCTGCCGTATACTGAGCATATCTTAGATATGTTCACTCCAGCAGAGGAGTCGAACAGACTGAAAGGTCGCCTCGCGAAGGCCTGCCGCAAAGTTGTTAGGCGATGCCAAGTTACTGCCAGCAGTACACTCGGTATGGTCTAGCGCCAAGACCGAGCGCGGACGACCGCGCCACTGGGGTGAAGATACGCGGCCAGGCTCTCGTGCTGACACGGGAGCGCTGTGCTCAGGCGCTATGCGCATGGCTAATGCCGCTTTGTGTGACACTGAGGAGAGCTCGCAAGCAACGATTAGTGCGCTGTCTCACATGTCTCAGCTGCTATCAGGGTTAGTAGCAGCCTCGGTGCACCAACAGCCTAGTCCGGTGACAGTACAACGAGCTATCCAGGATGGGATCAATCTGGTGTTGGATTGTCTGACTAGGTCGGTCACCAAGTCACTGGAGGACGAGGCACACTTTTTGCCTTAGACAACATGTGCCCATCCCAGGAGCTCAAATCGCGCTTGTTGCAAGCGCTGATGGCGGGCCTGCGTCTTTTTGGAGGTGAGGGTTGTCAGCACCTCCAGGGGATAATGAACTTGGTGAATAGCCAGAGCGCACTGCGCTCACAATTTGAGGTGAGAGAACACATGCATGATCAGCCCTCGGCCGTTTGACAGCCGTACGCTCGTGGCTGTGCTGGCAGTGTCAGAGGCCAGCAGGCCGGCCAGGTTTAGAGACCACGCCGACCGTGCCAGCAGCAGCGTGCTGCTGTATGTCAGCCAGCGCTCCAGCCAGCGCACCATGGTGCATGTGGTGCGAGGAGTGGCACGTGGTAACCGGGCCTGATGGCCTAAAATAATTTTCCGTTACCACAGGTACCACTCAGGTGTTGTCACATGTACCAGACAGACCCACTTCTAAAATTTATGTGCACCCCGTTGACTCTAGGTGCACCAGTTGGAGATCGTTTGACTTTCCACATTCAGGAGTGGATAATAGGTCTGCCATTGCATCTGTCTCTGGTACCGGTCTGGACTCAAATTCCAAGAGATCCAAACAAGCGTTTGTGCATAGAAGAGGAGATAGAATCTCTAATTCTAAAAGAAGCAATTCAACCGGTGCAAGTTTGCCCGGGCTTCTATTCAACCGTGTTTCTTGTGACAAAGAACACCGGGCGTGGAGATCAATTCTCAACCTCAAACCTATAACAAATTTATAGACACATCAAGTTTCAAAATGGAAACAATAAAATCGGTGTTGTTGGGGTTGGAGAAGGGGATGTGGGCAGCGTCGGTAGATCTAAAGGAGGCTTATTTCCACATTCCCATTGCAAGGAGTTTTCGTCGGTTCCTGAGATTTGCTTTTCAGGGATGCCAATGGGAATTCAAAGTTCTCCCATTCGGCATCTCGACGGCTCCGAGGGTCTTCACTCGAGTGGTCCTTGCTATCATGGCATACCTCCGCAGGAGAAGCATAGCAGTCCACACTTACATAGACGACTGGTTGTTAAAAGCACACAACCCAGAAAGTTTGACAGCAAATCTGGAGATAGTTTTGAAAACACAGATTTAGGCTGGATAATCAACTTTCAGAAATCAGAGCTGACTCCATCCCAGAAGTTTGTTTACCTGGGTATGTTCTTCGATCTGGAGATAGGATATGTTTATCCATCCCAGGAGAGAGTGGAGAATCTCCTCTTGTGCATTCAATTCATTTGCAGCAGTCGCTATATTGTAGCACGAGTCTATCTGAGAATGCTAGGTCTGATGGTTTCAATGGAACCAGTCATTCCTCAGGCGGCCTTGCGCAGGTGGCCAATTCAGCTGTTTTTCATGACTCAGTGGACGCAGAGTTCAGGATCACTGGACTCGCGCATTCAAGTGTTGGATCTTCTCATTCATCACCTTCATTGGTGGATGGAGAGAGGGAATCTCCTAGCGGGGGTCAGCATAGGGCTGTGCGGTTTGGCCTAAAAGAAAACCGGGGATGGTATCACTAATTAAACCGGTATTAACGAAATCCTGATTTAAAGGGTTAGAATGATCGAAAATAATTTGAAATATGAAAATATGCCGTTTTCATTAGCTACAGTACATGTATTTTGCGATTTGACAAGTGACGTAAATTGCCATGAAATTAGAATGGTAACTACGTACGACTGCCCACTTCGTCGCTATCTATCTCAAAATAGTAGTTAAAATAAATAAAGTCGGGTTCATGTGATGTCATGAAAATAACACTCTAACTACTAAAATGTTGATTTTCAACACTGTTATTAGGTATCTATTTTCGAAAACGTAGTAAAATTTAATGTGGGTAAGTAGGAACCCGGATATGAGAGCGAGTTTAGGCTCCTAGTAGAGTACCGCACATACGGTTAGAGTTCGTATAACCACCTACAGTATGATCTAGTCTAGTAAGTCATGTGTTTGTATTTCGAGTACTCGGTATTTAGTAATACTCCTCAATAAACTGTCGTTCAAGCGGGTGAATGTCATTCAGCACGTTACTAAAGAGTAGTCATTTCCCGGAAATCGTGCCTCAAGAATTCTCACAAAAAATGTGTTTGACTATTTTTCGAGGTTCATATGTCATATAATAAAGAGATTATGATAATTTGACAACATAAACGCAATGATTCGTGAATCTAACTTAAATCTACTTAAATCAACACTTCGTAATTGAAGATATACGAAGACGAAAAAGACCGGGCGGTAAAACAAAACGATGTGATTCTAACGTCTATCGAGCAGAAAAGTCACGTGATAAAAAATACTACGAATTTCATTCATAAAATCGATAGTAGTGAATATCCCGGCGGAAGAATTTGTTAACAACCAGTCACATTATGCCCGCTCGTATTTGAGAGGCTGAGGTGTATTTTACTTGTAGCTACTCCGCCAACGTAAGAAGCGACTTAATCGTATTCATTTCGTAGTCCGTGATGGATCATTTTATGTTTGTCGAAATCTAAGGGAAATAATGATTTGTTTGGATTGGGAGTTCATTGTATAGCGACGTTGTCTTCGCAGCACGTTTCTTGATTTATTTTGTATCATGTCACATTTGGAATCCTAATTAAACGTAGTACAAACTCGAATTGAAAAAAGGATTATTTGTTGCAAAGAAGAACTTTTGATTTTCAAATTATTCAATCTTGCATTGAACCCGCAGAGCTTACGTCATGTAAAATTCATTGCTGGCAAATAAAATCAATTTGCCGAGGATCGTCCTCGGCCGATTTGTTGGGATTTCACCAACACCCTTGCTTTCCCACGGCTAATAGTTATAGATGACTGTATTTTATGTCTCTATTAGCAAATGGTTACACTAGATGATAATATTAAAGTGCAAGTCAAGAACAAATTAGTTTCGGACAGTCACCAGATTTTGCGCAATGGCGATCTTATGGACGGTTTTTCGGTTTTTTTATTTTCGTAATGGTTTTTAAACCGTCGCCATAAAAAAACGCGAGACGGTGTGGAACCGGTATACCACCCAGCCCTAGGTCAGCATGACCCCTCCTCACCCTCAGGTAACAATGTTTACGGATGCATCGATGGAGGGATGGGGAGTTTGCCTGGAAGAAGCCACAATAGCAAGGCTTTGGAATCTGGAACAGTCAAAGGAGCATATCAACATGCTGGAATTACGGGCTGTAATTCTAGGCCTGGAACATTTCTTAAAAGAACTGGAGGGTAAGTTTGTGTTGATACGTTCAGACAACTCAACAGTAGTGAGTTACATAAACCGCCAGGGCGGAACAAAGTCACTCAGTCTGTACGATGACATGGAAACTGCTTTGCTGGTGTATGGATCATATGATCACCTTGAAAGCAGTTCATATTCCTGGAAGGCTGAATCTGTTAGCAGACTCATTGAGCCGAAGAATGAGCATTCTGCCTATGGAATGGCAACTAAATCAATGTGTGGCGGATCATCTCTTCAATCATTGGGGAAAACCCAACATAGATTTATTCACAATGAAGAAGAATGCGAAGATGACGACGTACATTTCTCCGATTCCAAATCCAAGCTCTATCGCAATAGATGCACTGGCTATCAGTTGGAAGGGAATGTATGCATACGCATACCACCCTGATTCCAAGGATTCTTCAGAAGATCACGCAGGAAGAATGCCAAGTACTTCTGATTGCCCAAAATTGGCCACGCCGATCATGGTTTACCGATCTGCTGGACCTTCTGGTCTGCAATTCGGTTCCTCTGCCTCTGATGGACAATATTATCTGCCAGGGCACGACCCTTCACACCAATCCGGGAATGTTTCAATTAACTGCATGGATGTTGTAAAAAAAATCGGCAATTAAGGAGGGCTTTTCTGAGCAAGCAGCCAATTTCATGACCAGAGCCAACAGGGGAGTCAACCTCCAGAGCATATAATTATAAAATCAACAGATTTGCAGAATAGTGCTCAAAGAGTTGTATCAATCCAATGGATGCATCTATTCAGGTAGTAGCTGATGTTCTCTGTCACCTGTATGATACCTATAGTCTTGAGCCTCATTCTATTGCTGGATATAAATCAGCATTAATGACTTATCCCTTGCTTGGCAAAGAGGGGAAGTGATGAAGTATGTGTATTAAATACTCTTATTAAAGGTATGGGCAATCTCAGACCGAGAAATCCTCCACTGACACCATCATGGAGTCTCTGGTTCTTCAAGTTTTTAATGATTTGAACCACTTAGTGCTATATCTAGAAAATTATTGACACTTAAAGCTATATTTTTAGTTGCAGCAGCATCAGCCAGACGCAGAAGTGAAATCCATGCCTTGTCTGCTGAGCCTGACCATTAAATAGTTACAGGTGAAGGCCTTAAGCTTCTACCGAGATTTCTTGCCTAAGAATCAATCTTTAAAATATCCGGGTCAACCTATTATTTTACATGCCTTAACCAGATATGATCCTGGTGCTAAAGCATGGTGTCCTGTCCATGCTTTAAATAAGTACAAAAGAAGAACTCAGGTTTGGCGGACGGACCCATGCTCCCTATGGTTGTCATATATTGAACCCCATGGTAGGGCGTCAAGAGACACTATTTCCAGATGGATAGTAGAATGCATTCAATTCTGTCATAAGATAGCCACTGGAATTCAAGTAGATAGAGCCAAGGCTCATAGTTGCTGTGGTGTGGTAACTTCCATGGCATTATTTAATGGTGTTTCTATTGAAGACATTATGTCAGTAGCCCAGTGGCACTGTGAATCAAGTTTTACCGGCCATTACCTCCGTGACACTTCCAACCCGCTCGCTGTCTCAGTCCTCATAAAATAATGTAGAGGTATATATTTGTAATCAGTTTTCGTGCTCTGCTATTTACAAATATCACATTTGTTGGTAGGGTATCCCTACTATTTCTGGTATCATTCTCTTCATCCGATGGGGAAGAGTTGATTTCCGCGCCAAAGACATCAGAGGTCAGTATATGTGACCATTTTGTTTTTTTGTCTTGGTGATGGTGTTATGTTTTTATTTAATATGGTGATGGTTAATGTCTCTTAATTGTGGTTCTTTCAGATTTCTTTTTTGAAAATGAAGCAACTCTTCTTTTTCCAATGTCTAGTAATACTTTTCATCAAGTATTAGAGAACGTGCTAGTCATTTAGAGCAGCGTTTTTATTCCTAACCTTCCTCAGAAAGAGGGGTGTGTGTGTGGTGGGGAGCGCATTTGCCTTTTGATCAATCTCTCTTCATCGGTCGATTATCTGATGCAAAATTTTATTCCTGGTTGTGTTTTCAGACACCATTTCAGATGTTTTAAATCTCTTGAAAATTCAAAGAGCTAGTCTCTTTGAGGGTGTACTGGTTTTAGGACCATGCCTCCCTCCCACCAAATTTACTTTCAAATTCTGGCTTTTATCAAGAGTGTTAGGGAGGTGAGTATGTTCTCATGATGTGAAATAAGAACATTTATCAACTTTCTTTTTCACGAGTGAGATGACATACTTACCTCCCTAACAGGATCCCGGCCTGCACCCCACGGAGGCCTGGTCCTTTGGTTATTGGAATAGTTGCTTCTATGTCAGCCAATATTTAGTAACAGAAGTACCAGTATGTGCATGCGCAGTAGGTTGGGTCTGTCATGTGCATAACTGTGTACATCCCCCCTGCCCATTAGGGGCACCTAACTTTTTATAATTCTAAATATTGAATTTAGAGCCGATATACTAGTATATCAAGAATATTAGGGAGGTAAGTATGTCATCTCACTCGTGAAGAAATTTGATAAATTTTCTTAATTTCCATTGACCACTCCCGCAGGGGTAGCCTTCACGGCTCAAAGGGTGGCCCGGGTTGGAGCGGATGACCACCGTTTCCGTATAACTCGGCTTGCTGAGGATATGACGGCCGCGGGTCCGGGCCATGGTGTGGTGGATTACACCCCGCACGCTTCCATGGCGCCGGCTCCTGGCTTTACAGCCGTGGTGCAAGACATGTCAGCTCTCTCGGCCCCGCTTGTTTTCCACGGCCTGCCAGGAGTATCCACGGCTCAAGCCACGTTTACACCTGCGAGTGCTGTAGAGGATGACAAAGGCCCCTGCCTTGTCAAGCACTCACAGGTGGCCACAGAGGAGGGCTGGGCTGACGCTTGCCAATGGCTGGTAAGCGTTGGGCCAGAGCTCTGTGTAGAACAGTCAGCAAGCCAGCGGGACCAGCACCCGTGGTTGACTGGAAAGTCGGCAGTTACGGCTATGCCATCTCTACCGTTAGCAGAACATATAGTTGATATTTTCACGGCGGCAGAGACGTCCATTAAGCCTAATGGACGGCTTGCGAAGGCTCCCCGTGAGGTGGCGAGACAGTGTCGTATCATTGTTGGCCAATACCAGTCATACGGTACAGTGCCAAAGCCGAGCGCTGATGATCGCGCAGCGCTTGCCGAAGACACGCGGCCAGGCTCACGTTCTGACACGGGAGCGCTGTGCCCAAGTGCCCTGCGCTCAGGCATAGCGACGCTCTCGCATGTCTCATAGCTGTTACAGGGTGTAGTAACAGCATCTGCATCGCGCCAAGCAAGCACTTTCTCAGTTCAGAGAGCCATCCAGGATGGTATTAACCTGGCTCTGGACTGCATGACTAGGGCAGTGACTAGAAGTGTCCGGGCGAGACACACATTTGCTCTAGATACTTTGTGTCCATCTCAGGATTTGGACAACAGGCTGCTGTGGACGCCTAAGTCAGATCCTGGTCTCTTTCGGGGTGAGTGATGTAGACACCTCCAGGAGACAGTCACTCTAGTCAACAATCAGAGGGCGCTACTTGAACAATTTGAGGTCCTTCGCAGGGAGCACATTCGGGCAGTGCCCCCCCCCCCCCCCCTGCGTACCGTCCACAGCAGGCCCGAGGTGGCGCTGTTCAGGTCAGAGGCCAGTCACTGGCGCAGCGTAGGCCACAGCCATGCCAGCACCGGCCTGCTTTGGGGGTGGGGGTGGGGTGGTGGTTGGTGCAGGCTGCTCAAGCGCAGGCAGCCGCCCGCACCTTGGTGTGCGAGGCTCGGTGCGCGAGGAGCGGGCTGTGGCATGCAGTTGTGGTCATCGTGCCTGATGGGCTGATTTCCACAAGAACCAAACCAATGCTAGAACCAGAGACAGTCCCACTCTTGCACTGCTTATGTCCACCTCTCCCTAGGTGGACCCGTGGGAGGTCGATTGACCTTCCACAAGCAGGAGTGGGAGCGATTAACCCAGGACCGCTTAGTCTTGAGATGGCTTTCAGCCGGGTACCAGCCCGACTGGGCGATAGGCCCACCATCGCACCTGTGTCTGGTTCCGATCTGGACTCAAATTCCAAGAGATCCAGATCAACGGTTGTGTATAGAGGAGAGATAAATTCTCTCTTACAAAAAGGAGCAATTCAATGGCGCAAAATTGACGGGGTTTCTATTCAACCGTGTTTCTAGTGTCAAAGACCACTGGAGGGTGGAGACAAATTCTCAACCTCAAGCCATTGAACAAGTTCATAAATACACCGAGTTTCAAGATGGAAACAGTCAAAATGGTGTTGGCGGGGTTGGAGAGGGGAATGTGGACAGCGTCAATAGATCTGAATGATGCTTATTTCCACATTCCAATTACGAAGAGTTTTCGTCGGTACCTCAGATACGCATTCCAGGGCCGACAGTGGGAATTCAAAGTTTAACCATTCGGAATTTCCACGTCTCCTCGAGTCTTCACCAGGGTGGTTCTTGCAATAACAGCATACCTCCGCAGGAGAAGCATAGCAGTCCACACATAGACGATTGGCTGTTAAGAGCACACAATCAGGAAAGTCTTGCAGCAAATCTGGAGATAGTTTTGAAAACTCTCACAGACTTAGGCTGGATAATAAACTTTCAGAAATCAGAGCTGACTCCATCCCAGAAGTTTGTTTACCTGGCAATGTTGTTCGATCTAGAGATAGGGTATGTTTATCTTACTCAGTAGAGAGTAGACATACTCATCTCAGTAATACAGTCAGTGTGCAACAGTCGTCATGTAATGGCACAGGTTTACTTGAGAATGCTGGGGTTGATGGTTTCTCTGGAAGCAGTCATTCCACAGGTGGCCTTACGCAGGCGGCCTATCCGGTTATTTTTCATGACACAGTGGACGCAGAGGACAGGTTCCCTGGACTCAGAGGTGTCAGTGTTGAAACCTCTTATTCACCACCTTCAATGGTAGATGAAGAAAGAGAATCTGCTCGCGGGTGTGATGCCCACCCCACCCTCAAATAACCATGTACACAGATGCATCAATGGGGGTGGGGGTGGGTGGGGGGCGGGCTTGCCTGGAAGAAGCCACGGTATCAGGGCTTTGGAATCTGGATCAGTCACAGAAACATAAATCTACTGGAATTATGAGCAGTAGTTCTGGTCTTGGAACATTTCTTAAGGAAAGTTCAGGGCAAGATTGTTCTAGTTCGATCAGACAACTCAACAGTAGTGACTTACATAAACCGCCAGGGCGGAACGAAGTTACCCAGTCTCTGTATGATGACATGGAAACTGCTTTGCTGGTGTCTAGATCATATGATTACCTTGAAGGCAGTTCACATTCCGGGAAGGTTAAATCTGTTAGCAGACCCATTGAGCCAAAGGATGAGTGTTTTGCCTACAGAATGGCAACTAAATCAATGTGTGGCGGATCCTCTGTTCGACCACTGGGAGAAACCCAACATAGATTTGTTCGCAACGAACAAGAATGCGAAGATGACAACGTACACTCTCCGATTCCAGATCCATGCGCTTACGCAACAGATGCGTTAGCTATCAGTTGGGAGGGAATGTATGCATACGCATTCACACCAGCAATCCTGATTCCAAAAGTTCTTCAGAAAATCAGGCAGGAGTCGCGCCAAGTGCTTCTGATCGCCCAAATTGGCCACGCCGATCATGGTATATGGATTTGCTAGACCTTCTGGTCTGCAATCCGGTTCCTCTGCCTCTGATGGACAAATTATTTTCCAGGGCAAGTCACTTCACAACAACCCATCAATGTTCCAATTGACTACATGGATGTTGTCAAGGAATCTAAAGTTAAGGAGGGCTTTTTTGAGTGAGCAGCCATGTTTATGGCAAAAGCCAGAAGGGGGTGGGGGGTGGCTGTCAACCTCCAGAGCATATAACTATAAAATCAATAGATTTGCAGAATGGTGCTCAAACAGAGATCTTAATCCAATGGATGCATCTATTGAGGTAGGAGCCGATTTCCTCTGTCACCTGTATGATGCCTGTAGCCTCAAGCCTAACTCTATTGCTGGCACAAGTCAGCTTTAATGTCAGTTATCCCTTACTTTGCTGATAGGGGAAGTGACGAAGTCTGTTCATTGAACACTAATAAAAGGCATGGGTAATCTAAGACCAACAAATCCACCATCGATTTTGTCTTGGAGTTTATCTCTAGTACTTCAAGTGCTAGCAGATAAACTCTTTGAACCATTAAGTGCCATTTCTTCGAAAATGTTGACACTTAAAACTGTATTTCTAATTGCTGCGGCCTCTGCAAGATGGAGAAGCGAGATTCATGCTTTATCCGCCGAGGCAGACCGTTATGTGGTTACAGGGGAAGACCTTAGGCTTCTGCTTAGGATAAATTTCACGGCTAAGAACCAGTCTTTGAAATATCCATGTCAAGCAATTATTTTACCAGCTTTGACTAGGTTCGATCCTAATTCAAAAGTATGGTATCCAGTCCGCACATTAAACGGGTACAAACAACGTACACAGGAATGGCGGATGGACCCATCCTCGTGATGGTGTCTTATATTGAACCCCATGGCAGGGTATCAAAAGACACTATATCTAGGTGGATTGTGGAATGTATCCAAAGACAGCTCTAGACAAACTTGACGCCTGCCACCGCAAACACCTACGCACCATCACTGGACACCGATGGCCAGAGAGCATAATTTCTAACAATGCACTATATAAGATGTGTAATACGCCGCCGCTGTCTGTAAAAGTCGCCCAGCAAAGATGGTCCATGTTTGGCCATGTGCTAAGGATGCCAGAAGACACACCAGCACAGAGAGCCTTGGAATTCACCCTACTCGGAGCCAGCAAATACAGAGCCAGAAGAGGACGTCATTGCATAAATCTGCTAAGCGTGCTACGAGGTGACCTCAAGAAAGCTGGTTTAGGTACACTCAAGTCAAGAATGGACCTGAGACAAGACACAATGGGCAAACGCGAAGAAGGACTGATTGCAGCTGTAGGATGTTTCTATTACTACAGCCGCAGAATACAGTAATCATACATACATACATACATACATACATACATACATACATACATACTTTTGTCTTGGTGCGGTGGTCCAGTGGAAAGATGCCTGGTTGCTGATGCTTTGCGGAGTTGCAGGATGACGGTTCGATCCCCCGACCGGGAGATGGTGATCAACAAATTAAACTAACGGGTGCAGCACTGTCGGCTAAGTTAGCACATGGAAATTGAAGCCGCACGTTGCCAGTGCGTCAATAAAATAAAAATACATATACTGCCAGAGCCGTGCTGGAGTCAGAGTACAATAGGCGTAAAAGCCTAGGATTGATTGTGACAGATGCATCCACAGATAGTCCCATATGAATCGTCAGTGTGTCAGTATATCAGACATGTGAAAACTGGTCGGCCAATCCTTGACTTTTTAGTCTTGGTGCGGTGGTCCAGTGGAAAGATGCCTGGTTGCTGATGCTATGCGGAGTTGCAGGATGACGGTTCGATCCCCCGACCGGGAGATGGTGATCAACAAATTAAACTAACGGGTGCAGCACTGTCGGCTAAGTTAGCACATGGAAATTGAAGCCGCATGTTGCCAGTGCGTCAATA
This sequence comes from Chaetoderma sp. LZ-2023a, assembly GCA_034401795.1. Classification (NCBI taxonomy): domain Eukaryota; kingdom Metazoa; phylum Mollusca; class Caudofoveata; order Chaetodermatida; family Chaetodermatidae; genus Chaetoderma; species Chaetoderma sp. LZ-2023a. Next base: position 129,282,083 of record CM067370.1, on the reverse strand, counting down.
AAATAAAAATACATACATACATACATTGGATTTTTTTAATTGATGAATTTTAAAGCTGAAATTGGTTTTATATAGGTTTTTTGGTCTGCTGATTTCAAATCTCCCATCTTGGATCGTTTTCTGGCCAAAACCCCCTAAAGCAATGGGAAATTAAAACTCTTCGAACAACTATCCCGATTTCAATTATATTTGGCAGGATGTATCCTTAGGGCATAGGGATCTGAGTTTCTTTAAATGAAGCCGTTAGACCAATTTGGCCAGTGGGCATCTTGGAATTTGGGCGATTTTTAGAAACCGTCTTTAAAAATCAGTACCACTAAGCAGATCAGGCTGAAATTTTGCAGATATAATTGGGGACTACGGTCCGTTACAGTTTGTCCTTGGAAAGTTGGTTGGCCCATTTTGGATTTTATGGCAATTTCTGGGAAAACACTACTTATTAACCACTGGGCAAATTATAATAAAACTTGGCTACGTCTTCTTCACAGAAATTTGATTGATAAATTTCCAGTTGTAATCTCGTTATGTTCAGTTGTGCCAGTGGCCAATAATTCCATGTGAGCGATACAAGCCCCTTGGGCCTCTTGTTATCATTATTCATCTTGACAATATGGCTTCATTTTCTTCTCAGAGTGCAATCTGGTCTAAGTCTGAAGAAGACACTACGAAGAGACACAAAAACATCTCTGCTCTGGAAATAGCAGCTGAACAGGTATTGTCCAGTATTTAGTCTTGTCATAAACTGTTGCGAGAGAGATTGCATGCATGCGTGCGTGTGTGCGTGCGTGCATGCATGCATGTGTGTGTATAGCATGATAATTTAAATTCTACAGTATGGATCTTCAGCAAAGATGGGTGGGGTAATCCCTTGGGTCATAAACAAGCCTAATTTGGGGTGGGTGGGCGACGTGGTGGATATGCAAAAGGTCAACGGTTAAGCTCATTGAAAATGCTGTGACGCAATAAATGAAGTTCTCCTGAAGGAACCGTCACCAAAATACATGGGAGCTTGCACTTAGAGGTCAACAGTCAAAATCTTTGAAATGGGTATGGGAGCCTGCCAGGTCTCAGAATAAGTGTCCGAAATGTTTGGTTATTTATCGATGTGGTTTTTTTAGCACATCCTATGATAAAAATCCTGTTGATTACTTTGAACGTAATTTGATTGAAAGTTGTTATTACCTATAGTAAGTTGAACCATTCCTTTTTATATCTTAATTAATTTCTAGCCGTTGGCATGATAATAATAAGCCATATCAGTTATTAGCCACTGTCCATCCACTATGTGCTACCCCGTCATTGTCCTCTGACATTGCTGATAGCATGCAAGAATTAGACCATGTATGTACATCCCCATTTATGCATGTGTCTGCTCACTCTTTAGTTGTTTCAAGAGCATGAAGACCTGAGAACACTGACATCAAATTTACTCTGTCAATGCATTGTGACAAACCATCGTTACTTTATCGTAGCCCTTTGAGCGACAAATCCCTGAAAATATATATATTTACGATATAAAACATAATCTGTTGAATATTTTGAAATTAATTTGACTGGAAGACATTGCTGCCTAATGCAGCAATGTCTTCCAGTCAAATTAATTTCAACATATTCAACAGTTTTCCTGTTTGCCTTGAAAATGAGCAATGAGGAAATCATCAGTCAAAGGCTTAATTTCTCTAATTTCTGAGCATATTATCTTCAAATCCTCACTGAAGCGTTCTGTCAATCATGAGCGAAACTGGTGTCAATCATGAGTGAAATGTAATCTAGTTCTATAATGAACCATTAAAGGCTATACAAATAGATTGAATTACTGATTAATTACTAGATTGAAACTGCTGCTATAATTATATGCTTGTCTACTTATCTGGTTACAGCTTCGTGTCTGGCCATCGCTAACCGTTCAGGAACAACAGGAAATGGTGAGCTTAGAGGAGTCGACTGTGTACAGTCAGGCCATTCACTACGCCAACAGGATGGTGTACTTGAGGGTGCCTTTGGATGCAAGCAAAGCTTCCAGAAATCTCGCCGCTCTAGACTCTGAGAGCACCAGTAACAGTAATATAACACCCAGGTAAGTGTGTGCAGATTTACAGGGCTCTATGTCTGTCACAATGAAACCGGCTCATTGGACCACATGTCATTTCATGAGGGAATACAACTGTTTAACCCCTTACTGGTCAAGCAGGCCTCTGCAGTGATCTTGAGAAATATCCATTTGCAGGTTATGAAAAGAGTATTTTTGAAATGACGCCTCGATAGTGCTGTGGTAAATTTTCAGAAATAATTATCTCTTGACATGCAAATAGACATTTGCATCAAGGTAAAATTATGATTTTCTAGAACATTAAAATGCTAATGATCTTTGCACTGATAAAATCACAATTTGTCAATTTCAAGACAACCATGCAGCCCCATTACAGAGGAGCTGTTGAATATGTAAGTTTGACTGGTAGCATCTTACAAACAAATTAATTTCAAGATATTCTACAGATTATTTCTTGCAACATAAAGAATTTGTATCCGGTCTGTAGCGAGCAGCGCTTAAAGGAGTAAAAACGCAATCTGTGGTGATTTATTTTGTCAACTATAAACTCAATCATTCTATGTTATCAAATTGTGATTATACTATGTGACTCTTATTTAACAGCTTGGCTGAAAGCGACAGCTTAGATGCAGAAAGTGGTTTTGATGAGACAGAAATGACGGACATTGCCAGTACAGTGACGAAGTTTGTGACACGATTTGTGGATAAAGTATGCAATGAGAGCGGTGTCACTCAGGATCATTTGAAATCTCTCCATCAGATGATACCAGGTACAGGGCGCTTTGTGAGAATTACATGTAGCAATATAGCACTTTGTGTGAGCATTATCTATAATAATATGGCACTGTGTATGAACATTATCTACAATGATATAGCACTGTGAACGTCATCTATAATAATATGGCACTTTGTGTGAGCGTCATCTACAATGATATAGCACTGTGAACGTCATCTATAATAATATGGCACTTTGTGTGAGCGTCATCTATAATAATATGGCACTGTGTGTGAACGTCATCTATAATAATATGGCACTGTGTGAGCGTCATCTACAATGATATAGCACTGTGAACGTCATCTATAATAATATGGCACTTTGTGTGAGCATCATCTATAATAATATGGCACTGTGTGTGAACGTCATCTATAATAATATGGCACTGTGTGAGCGTTATCAATAATAATATGGCATTTTGTGTGAACATTATCTATAATAATATGTCACTGTGTGAATGTCAGCTATAATAATATGGCACTTTGTGTGAATGTCAGCTATAATAATATGGCCCTTTGTGTGAGCGTTATCTATAATAATATGGCACTGTGTGAACATCATCTATAATAATATGGCACTTTGGGGGGGCATCATCTATAATAATATGGCACTGTGTGAGTGTTATCTATAATAATATGGCACTGTGAGCATTATCTATAATAATATGGCACTTTGTGTGAGCGTCATCTATAATAATATGGCACTTTGTGCGAACGTCATCTATAAAAATATGGCACTTTGTATGAACTTCATCTATAATAATATGGCACTGTGTGAACATCATCTATAATAATATGGCACTGTGTGAACATCATCTATAATAATATGGCACTGTTTGAACATCATCTATAATAATATGGCACTGTGAGCATTATCTATAATAATATGGCACTTTGTGTGAACGTTATCTATAATAATATGGTGTTTTGTGTGAGCGTCATCTATAATAATATGGCACTGTGAGTGTCATATATAATAGTATGGCACTTTCTGTGAACATCATCTATAATAATATGGCACTTTGTGTGAACATCATCTATAATAATATGACACTGTGAGCATTATCTATAATAATATGTCACTTTGTGTGAGTGTTATCTATAATAATATGGCACTTTGTGTGAGTGTTATCTATAATAATATGGCACTTTGTGTGAGCGTCATCTATAATAATATGGCACTTTGTGTGAGTGTTATCTATAATAATATGGCACTTTGTGTGAGTGTTATCTATAATAATATGGCACTTTGTGTGAGCGTCATCTATAATAATATGGCACTTTGTGTGAGTGTTATCTATAATAATGACACTGTGAGCATTATCTATAATAATATGTCACTTTGTGTGAGCATTATCTATAATAATATGTCACTTTGTGTGAGCGTCATCTATAATAATATGGCACTTTGTGTGAGCGTCATCTATAATAATATGGCTCTTTGTGTGAGTGTTATCTATAATAATATGACACTGTAAGCATTATCTATAATAATATGTCACTTTGTGTGAGCATTATCTATAATAATATGGCACTTTGTGTGATTGTTATCTATAATAATATGTCACTTTGTGTGAGCGTTATCTATAATGATATGACACTTTGTGTGAGTGTTATCTATAATAATATGGCACTTTGTGCGAACGTCATCTATAAAAATATGGCACTTTGTATGAACTTCATCTATAATAATATGGCACTGTGTGAACATCATCTATAATAATATGTCACTTTGTGTGAGCATTATCTATAGTAATATGGCACTTTGTGTGAACGTTATCTATAATAATATTGTACTTTGTGTGAGCGTCATCTATAATAATATGGCACTGTGAGCGTCATATATAATAATATGGCACTTTGTGTGAACATCATCTATAATAATATGGCACTTTGTGTGAACATCATCTATAATAATATGGCACTTTGTGTGAACATCATCTATAATAGTATGGCACTTTCTGTGAACATCATCTATAATAATATGGCACTTTGTGTGAACATCATCTATAATAATATGACACTGTGAGCATTATCTATAATAATATGTCACTTTGTGTGAGTGTTATCTATAATAATATGGCACTTTGTGTGAGCGTCATCTATAATAATATGGCACTTTGTGTGAGTGTTATCTATAATAATATGGCACTTTGTGTGAGCGTCATCTATAATAATATGGCACTTTGTGTGAGTGTTATCTATAATAATATGGCACTTTGTGTGAGTGTTATCTATAATAATATGGCACTTTGTGTGAGTGTTATCTATAATAATATGACACTTTGTGTGAGCGTCATCTATAATAATATGGCACTTTGTGTGAGTGTTATCTATACACCTGTGCAAATGTTAAGCACCAGCAAAAACAATAGAACGTAGAAACATGATGGTACAACTAGGCTGCCATACTTTTTGTCCCCGCGTTAGCTGACATAATTCCAAGTGCGAAATGCACATGCATGCATGACTTCACGCCGCTTGATGTCCGTGCGTGGCGGGAAACAGCACATGTGTTCAGTTATGTAAAAGTCCAGTTTGAGGTGTAGAACATTACATACAGATTTAGGCGACAAGATTAGGAATTTTGTGTTCATGACCGTGGTTTATTTGTACAGAGAGAATTAGCTCTTGATTGTGAACCGCTATGGCAAGATGAAGGTTAAGTGATCGTGTGAAATGGCAAATCATAGGCATGCATACCACTGGTATGTCATGCAGAGAGATTGGCAGACAGCTGAACATTAACCATACTGTAATCAGTCGTTTGATTGCAAAACATGGGCAAACTAACGAGGTGAAGGACAGACCTAGATCTGGAAGACCGAAGAAGACTACTGCCCGTGATGATCGAGCCCTAGTACGCCTTGTTAGGAGATCTCCATTCACCAACAGCAGAGTGCTCAGCCAGCAATGGGAAACGCGCAATAGAGTGTCAATGTCTACCGTCAAAAGGAGACTGTATGCTGCTGGCATGAAAGCTAGGAGACCTGTCAGACGTCCTCTCCTCACTGCACACCACAAAGAGGAGCGTCTGAGGTGGTGCAACGAAAGAAGACACTGGAACATGAGATCCTGGAGACGGGTACACTGGTCCGATGAAAGTCGGTTCCTGCTTCATGCCACAGATGGTCGAACTCGTGTATGGAGGTCCAGACGCACGGCGTACGACCAACGTAACATCATGGAAGAAGTTCCATTTGGTGGAGGTTCCGTTATGATATGGGGGTGCATCTCATTTGATTGTAAGCTGGATCTGTTGACTGTACATGGAACACTAAATGGACAAAGATATCAAGATTCCATACTGGATAGAGTTGTGGTCCCTCATTTTGTAAATCATGCAACTGGAACCCACCCTATATTCATGGATGACACCGCCCGACCACATCGTGCTAGAGCTGTGCATGAATACCTCCGCCAGAATGCCATCGAAACCCTACCATGGCCAGCAAGGAGCCCTGACATGAACCCTATTGAGCATATCTGGGACATTCTGGGAAACATGGTGAGAAGGAGGGATCCTCCTGTGCAGAACCTACAGGAATTAACAGACGCACTCCATCTTGAATGGCAACGAATACCACAATGGCGTATCAGTCGGTTGGTGACCAGCATGAGACGTCGTGTCCAGGCCGTCATCCAGGCACAAGGTGGATATACCCGGTATTAATAATGACAGTCTCAAACTCGTGCACAGATGTTAAACTTCGTTTTCAGACACCATTAATGACAATCTAGCCACGTGTGTCAACTGTAGGGCAATAGTTGTCAGTTGTGTCAACGTAACCATATTCAGGCCTCGTTTTCAAGTTCAAACAAAAACATACAGTGTTTCCCCACCATCATAATCAGCATTCCTCTAGTTGCATTATTACCTCTTGCACTAAGATGGATGGGTACATAAATGTTTATGCTATTGCTTTCTTCATAGCACATGAATATACCCTCGCATGTGCGTAAAAATAGGGTGGTGCTTAACTTTTGCACAGGTGTATATAATAATATGACACTTTGTGTGAGCGTCATCTAAAATAATATGGCACTTTGTGTGAGTGTTATCTATAATAATATGGCACTTTGTGTGAGTGTTATCTATAATAATATGGCACTTTGTGTGAGCGTCATCTATAATAATATGGCACTTTGTGTCAACATCATCTATAATAATATGGCACTTTGTGTGAGCATCATCTATAATAATATGGCACTTTGTGTGAGTGTTATCTATAATAATATGGCACTTTGTGTGAACATTATCTATAATAATATGGCACTTTGTTTTCACATCAAGAGTATACTTACCTCCCTAATACTTTTGATATTGCTAAATATCGGCTTTCACTCAATAAAACACTCAGATTAAAAACAGTTAGGTGCCCCTACTGGGCAGGGAGTCAGAGGTAGTCCGGCGGATGCTCGCCCCACCACCGCGCATGCGCCGACTACTACTTCCTCTTTGCTCATTTATTGGCAAAGGGTTACATGCGGTTTTGTGTTACTTTACATTTTCTGCGCGTTACCTTGTTTTTTACTCAAATTTGACGATTCTTGTACGTTGGAGGCATGTCGGAAAGGGAGGACTCACCTTTGGAAGGAGCGGGATCTCTTTATCAGGTGATTTCTTTGATATGCTAGCGTGTTTTGTCCCGGTTTAATGTGTTTCCGGGACTCGCGCTTACCGTGATTAGCGCCTGTTTGTGTTGGTTTTTTACAACATGGTGCTTCATAAGTCTCATTTCTCTTTGTGTTTTTGTCCACAGGTATCACGTAGAAGCTTTGATGGACTTCTCGGCACAAGAGGATATGTTTTCTCTCCACCACGGTTCCATTTCCTACTAATACTGTTAGGTTATCTAACCAAAAGACCTATGTTCAGTGAGTTGGAGACTTGGTATAAAGGTCTTCTCACTTTGCCCTCTTGATCCAATTCCTTCCCCTTCGGTGGAGAGAATGTAGAGGCGTACTATGGTGGAGTTCTCCGGTACATCACGTTGGATGGTTTGTCTGTACAAGTGTCAGGTATCTAATTATTGATAAACAAAAGGGGAGATAATTTCCTTTTTTGCCAATGCTAGAATTGGAAGGAGTTATCTCTGTATATCTGATTGTTGTGTACTCGAAATGCCAATTCAACGGGAATGTTCCGGTTACTTATACAATTCGTTCTTGCACTTGGTGCTTGTTGCGGATCGATTATTTTGGTCACGGGAGTGATGACGTCATAATCGGCCTTGGCCTTTATTAACATTTAACGTTTTGTCCAAGGCTGGTTCTTCTTGATTTGCGATCTTGAGGATCCTGTCCCTCTCTTTTTAGTTGGTTTTGAGTTCGCTAACTATCTTGCTCATTGTCCCTGTCCTTTGTCCTGTTTCAGAGACCTGGTTGCCCGTCCTGCGGGAGGTTTCTGAAGAACAGATTCGTTCCGCACTTGTGCTTCAGCTGCAGTCCCTGTGGACCGTTGCTGAAGTGCGACGTATGTAAGCAGTGGGGGGGAGATCTAATGTCTGATTTTCTCTCATTGCAGGCAAGGGAGAAGGTGATGGAGGAAGAGAGGAAGAAGAAGAAGGAGGGTTGTAAGAAGGGTAAGAAGAAGGCCTCATCCGCGGTGGATATGGAGGCCTTCAGGTCCGAAATGTTGCAAGAGATGCAGAGGACAATAAAGGATTTGGTCCCAGAGTTGCTTCGCGGCATGCTCCCTGGGCCAGCTCCTTTGTTGTCCTCGGCATCTGCTTACGAGCAGGTGATCCCCGCCTCTGAATCCGGTCTCTTTAGGTCCGGTCCGTTTGTGGATTCAGAGGTGGCCCCTTTGTTGGGGGCAGTCCAAGACCCTGGCAGCAGGCATGGCGCCGCGCCGAGGGGCCGTGGACAACGGTTGTTGCTGAGACCCGCGGTCTGCTCATCAGACCCCGGGTATCCGCGCGCCGAAGGTGTCAAAGCCTCCTATGGCACCTTTCCTGGCCAGTCCGGGTTAGCTCTCTTTGCTGACCCGGAGTCTAATCTTTCTGGCCAGGAGGAAGAGGATCTCCTGCTAGGGTCGCCTTCTGAGGACGTGGCCATGGAATACGACGTCTGTGCACCCCTCGCGGGGAATACAGGCGACGTGTTCCGTGGTTCTACTCTCGCAGGAGTAGATTTCACGGTCCAGAAGGTGTCCCCGGGCGGTGCTGTTGACCACGGATACCGCATACCTCGGCTTGCCGATGGTGTCGCTGGTGCTGGTCAGGCCCGGGGTAGGGCGGTGTTTACCCCACGCTCTGCCACGGCGCCTGCTCCTGGTCAAGCCGCGGAGTTTAGCATGCCTGCTCTCTCGGGCCCGCATGCTTTTCCAGGCTTGCCAGGGGTATCAGCTTATCCGCCGTCGACGTCAACTGCGAGTGCTCTGGAGGAAGACGAAGGCCCTCGTCTAGTAGAGCGCTCGCAGTTAGCCACGGAGGAGGATTGGTCGGACGCTTGCCAGTGGCTGGTAAGTGTTCGGCCCGATCTACCCGTGGAGCTGCCGGCTAGCCAGCGTGACCATAGGCCGTGGTTAGCTGGTAGGCCGGCGGCTACCGCTATGCCATCTCTGCCGCTGGCTGAGCATGTCGTGGACATGTTCGAAGCGGCGGAGGCATCCATTAAGGTTAATGGACGTCTCGCGAAGGCCCCTCGCGAGGTGGCGAAGCGTTGCGCATCGTGCCCCTGGAATACCAGCGGTACGGTGTGGTGCCGAAGCCAAGCGTTGATGATCGCGCGGCTTTAGGCGAAGATGCGCGGCCGGGCTCCCGTTCTGACACGGGAGTCTTGTGCTCGAACGCGTTGCGTTCGGCGAATGCCGCGCTGCGTGATGCGGAGGAGAGTGGGAGGGCGTCGATTGCCGCTCTGTCCCACGTCTCCCAGCTGCTACAGGGGGTGGTAGCGGCCTCCGCATCATGCCAGCCAAGCCCGGTAACAGTCCAGAGAGCCATCCAGGATGGTATCAACCTGGCTTTGGACTGTTTGACGCGGGCGGTGACCAGAAGTGTCCGGGCGAGGCGCACGTTTGCTCTGGACAATCTGTGCCCATCCCAGGACCTGTATAATAGGCTGCTGCGGACGCCTATGACAGGTCCTGGTCTCTTTGGAGGTGAGGGATGCAGGCACCTCCAGGAGACGGTCACTCTGGTTAACAACCAGAGGGCGCTGCGTGAACAATTTGAGGTGCTCCGGCGGGAGCGTGTTCGCGCGGCACCCCCTGCGTATCGTCCTCTGCAGGCTCGAGGTGGTGCTGGCCAGGTCAGAGGCCAGCCACCGTCGCAACGTAGGCCTAGGCCACGGGCGATTCGGCCAGCAGCGAGGGGGGCGCAGTCTCCCCAGCCGCACCCAGCCAGACAGCCGCCCGCGCACCGTGGTGCGCGCGGCGCTGGGCGGGGCGCGCGGGGATCTGGTCGCGGCAATCGGGCCTGATGGCCTGGTTACCGCGGTGGGAACCACTCCGGTGTTTCACGCCGAGAGAACAGTGCCACTCTGGCACTCCTTATGTCCACCTCTATCCCTAGGTGGACCGGTGGGCGGCCGTTTGGCCGGCCACTTGCCAGAGTGGAAGCGGTTGACTCAGGACCGTTTAGTCTTGCGATGGCTTTCAGTCGGGTATCGTCCCGACTGGGTGACAGGCCCGCCATCGCGACTGTCTCTCGCGCCGATCTGGACTCCTATTCCACGGGATCCGGATCAGAGGTTGTGTATAGAGGAGGAAATAAATTCCCTCATACTAAAAGAAGCCATTCAGCCGGCACAGAGGTGCCCGGGCTTCTATTCAACCCTGTTCTTAGTAACGAAAAACACCGGAGGGTGGAGGCCGATTCTCAACCTCAAGCCATTGAACAAGTTCATAGAGACGCCCAGTTTCAAGATGGAGACTGTGCGCTCGGTGTTGGCGGGGTTAGAGCGAGGAATGTGGACAGCGTCAATAGATTTGAAGGATGCTTATTTCCACATTCCCATAGAGAGGAGTTTCCGTCGCTTCCTGAGATTTGCATTTCAGGGCCGGCGGTGGGAATTCAGGGTGTTACCCTTTGGGATTTCCACGGCTCCTCGGGTCTTCACCCGTGTGGTTCTCGCGATCACTGCATACCTCCGCAGGAGAAGCATAGCAGTCCACACGTACATAGACGACTGGCTGTTGAAAGCACACACCCGGGAATCGGTGTCAGCCAATCTGGAGATTGTTTTGAAAACTCTCTCGGACTTGGGCTGGATGATCAATTTCCCGAAATCAGAGCTAACTCCATCCCAGAAGTTTGTTTACCTGGGCATGTTCTTCGATCTGGAGACGGGGTATGTGTACCCCACTCAGGAGAGGGTTCAAATACTCATCTCGGTAATACAGTCGGTGTGCGACAGTCGTCATGTCCTGGCACGGGTTTACTTGAGAATGCTGGGCTTGATGGTTTCTTTGGAACCAGTCATTCCGCAGGCCGCCTTGCGCAGGCGCCCGATCCAGTTGTTTCTCATGACACAGTGGACCCAGAGTTCAGGTTCGCTGGACTCGAACGTGTCAGTGTTGGCGCCTCTGATTCACCACCTGCAATGGTGGTTGAATACAGAGAATCTCTTGCCGGGGGTTTTGCTAACCCCTCCCCACCCTCAGGTGACTGTGTATACAGATGCATCGATGGAGGGGTGGGGAGCTTGTCTGGAAGAGTCCACAGTATCAGGGCTTTGGGATCTGGATCAGTCCAAGGAACATATCAATCTACTAGAGCTAAGAGCAGTAGTCCTGGGCCTGGAACATTTCTTAAAGAATGTTCAGGGCAAGATTGTTCTGATTCGTTCAGACAACTCGACAGTAGTGACTTACATAAACCGCCAGGGCGGAACGAAGTCGCCCAGTCTCTGTATGATGACATGGAAACTGCTTTGTTGGTGCCTGGATCATGGGATCACCTTGAAAGCAGTTCATATTCCGGGGAGGTTAAATCTGCTAGCAGACTCATTGAGCCGAAGGATGAGTGTTTTACCCACGGAATGGCAACTAAATCAATGTGTGGCGGATCGTCTGTTCGACCATTGGGGGAAACCCAACATAGATTTGTTCGCAATGAAGAAGAATGCGAAGATGACGACGTACGTCTCTCCGATTCCAGACCCAAGCGCTTTCGCAACAGATGCGTTAGCTATCAGCTGGGAGGGAATGTATGCATACGCATTCCCCCCAGCAATCCTGATTCCAAAGGTGCTTCAGAAAATCAGGCAGCAGGAGTGCCAAGTGCTTCTGATCGCCCCGGATTGGCCAAGCCGATCGTGGTATACGGATCTGCTGGACCTTCTGGTCTGCAATCCGGTTCCGCTGCCTCTGATGGACAACCTTATCTTCCAGGGCAAGGCCCTTCACGACAATCCGTCAATGTTCCGATTGACTGCGTGGATGTTGTCAAGGAATCTAGAATTAAGGAGGGCTTTTCTGAGCAAGCGGCCATGTTTATGGCCAAAGCCAGGAGGGGGTCAACCTCCAGAGCATATAATTATAAAATCAGCAGATTTGCAGAATGGTGCTCAAAAAGATGTATTGATCCAATGGAATCATCTATTCAGGTAGTGGCTGATTTCCTCTGTCACCTATATGATGCCTATAGCCTCAAGCCTAACTCTATTGCTGGTTATAAGTCAGCTTTAATGACTGTTATTCCTTGCTTGGCTAATAGGGGGAGTGATGAAGTAAGTACATTAAATGTATTAATTAAAGGCATGGGCAATCTAAGACCAAGGAATCCTCCACTGATTCCGTCTTGGAGTTTATCACTGGTGCTCCAGGTACTAGGTGATAAGCCTTTTGAACCACTTAGTTCCATTTCTATGAAAATGTTAACTCTTAAAACTGTATTTTTAATTGCTGCGGCCTCGGCGAGGCGTAGGAGTGAAATTCACGCCTTATCAGCCGAGGTTGACCGTTTTGTGGTTACAGGGGAAGGCCTTAAGCTTCTACCTAGGATTAATTTCTTGTCTAAAAATCAGTCATTGAAATATCCAGGTCAGCCTATTTTTTTGCCATCTTTAACTAGATATGATCCTAATTCTAAAGTATGGTGCCCCGTACGGGCGCTGCTCCGGTACAAGCAGCGTACTTCGGAGTGGCGTACCGACCAGTCAGCGTTATGGTTGTCATATATTGAACCCCATGGTAGGGCGTCTAAGGACACCATTTCTAGGTGGATTGTGGAATGTATTCAATTTTGTCACAAATCCGCCACCGGGCGACAGGTTGACGTGGCCAAGGCTCACAGTGTCCGCGGTGTCGTGGCATCCACTGCCCTGTTTAGTGGGGTCCCTGTGGATGATATTATGTCGGTGGCTCAGTGGCACTGTGAGTCAAGTTTTACAGACCATTACCTCCGTGACACCTCTAACCCTCTCGCCTTGTCGATTTTGAAACAATAACCGCTTTATGTTTGTGAAGAGTGCTTCCGCATTGCTTATATACTTCGCCATTCAGCGACGGTGACAACCACTTGTCGGGACTGTATCATCCTTCTCTACTGGATTCATGATGACAGCTTCCTAGTGCAACAAGGTCAGTCTTGTTCATGTGTTGTTCATTGTTTTGTATTGTCACGTTACCCAGTGTTATTAATATGGTGATGGTTTATGTGGGTTGTGGTTCTTTAGAGAGAGTATACGAAAATGGAGCCTTTTCGTCTCTGTCCTATAGTACTTAGCACTAGTACGAAGAGAGCGTGTAGGACATTGAGGTCATTTAATCTTCCTCCCAAGGGTGGGGGGGGGAGCGCATATGACAAATCGGTCATCTCTCAGGCATCGGTTGTGTTATCCGATGGTTTATCAAATCCTGACTGTGTTTTCACACAGTTTCAGACGTCATAAGTGCCTTAAACGCTTGAAAGCGTAGAGGGAAGAGCTGGTCTTTTGACCTCGCCTCCCTCCCGCCAGATTCACTTTCGAATTCTGGCAATATCAAAAGTATTAGGGAGGTAAGTATACTCTTGATGTGAAATAAACGAAATCTAGGATTTCTTTTTTCACGAGAGAGTTGATACTTACCTCCCTAGATACTGACCCGGCCTCTTCGCCCCACAGAGGCTCGGTCTTCAGGCTCTTGGTAGTTGCATGTGTTAGCCAATAAATGAGCCAGAGGAAGTAGTAGTCGGCGCATGCGCGGTGGTGGGGCGAGCATCCGCCGGACTACCTCTGACTCCCTGCCCAGTAGGGGCACCTAACTGTTTTTAATCTGAGTGTTTTATTGAGTGAAAGCCGATATTTAGCAATATCAAAAGTATTAGGGAGGTAAGTATCAACTCTCTCGTGAAAAAAGAAATCCTAGATTTCGTTTAGTGAGCGTCATCTATAATAATATGGCACTTTGTGTGAGTGTTATCTATAATAATATGGCACTTTGTGTGAGCGTCATCTATAATAATATGGCACTTTGTGTGAGTGTTATCTATAAAAATATGTCACTTTGTGTGAGCATTATCTATAATAATATGTCACTTTGTGTGAGCGTTATCTATAATAATATGTCACTTTGTGTGAACGTCATCTATAATAATATGGCACTTTGTGTGAGTGTTATCTATAATAATATGGCACTTTGTGTGAGCATTATCTATAATAATATGGCACTTTGTGTGAGCGTTATCTATAATAATATGGCACTTTGTGTGAGCGTTATCGATAATAATATGACACTTTGTGTGAGTGTTATCTATAATAATATGTCACTTTGTGTGAGCGTTATCTATAATAATATGTCACTTTGTGTGAGCGTTATCTATAATAATATGACACTTTGTGTGAGTGTTATCTATAATAATATGTCACTTTGTGTGAGCGTTATCTATAATAATATGGCACTTTGTGTGAGTGTTATCTATAATAATATGGCACTTTGTGAGCGTCATCTATAATAATATGGCACTTTGTGTGAGCGTCATCTATAATAATATGGCACTGTGAGCGTCATATATAATAGTATGGCACTTTCTGTGAACATCATCTATAATAATATGGTGCTTTGTGTGAACATCATCTATAATAATATGGCACTGTGAGCATTATCTATAATAATATGTCACTTTGTGTGAGTGTTATCTATAATAATATGGCACTTTGTGTGAGCGTCATCTATAATAATATGGCACTTTGTGAACGTTATCTATAATAATATGACACTTTGTGTGAGTGTTATCTATAATAATATGACACTTTGTGCGAGTGTTATCTATAATAATATGACACTTTGTGTGAGTGTTATCTATAATAATATGGCACTTTGTGTGAACATCATCTATAATAATATGACACTGTGAGCATTATCTATAATAATATGTCACTTTGTGTGAGTGTTATCTATAATAATATGGCACTTTGTGTGAGTGTTATCTATAATAATATGACACTTTGTGTGAGTGTTATCTATAATAATATGACACTTTGTGTGAGCATTATCTATAATAATATGACACTGTGAGCATTATCTATAATAATATGGCACTTTGTGTGAGCGTCATCTATAATATTATGGCACTTTGTGTGAGTGTTATCTATAATAATATGACACTTTGTGTGAGTGTTATCTATAATAATATGACACTTTGTGTGAGTGTTATCTATAATAATATGGCACTTTGTGTGAGTTTTATCTATAATAATATGGCACTTTGTGTGAGCGTCATCTATAATAATATGGCACTTTGTGTGAGTGTTATCTATAATAATATGGCACTTTGTGTGAGTGTTATCTATAATAATATGACACTTTGTGTGAGTGTTATCTATAATAATATGGCACTTTGTGTGAGTGTTATCTATGATAATATGGCACTTTGTGTGAGTGTTATCTATAATAATATGGCACTTTGTGTGAGCATCATCTATAATAATATGTCACTTTGTGTGAACATCATCTATAATAATATGGCACTTTGTGTGAGCATTATCTATAATAATATGACACTATGTGAGCGTCATCTATAATAATATAGCACTTTATGTGAGCGTCATCTATAATAATATGGCACTTTGTGTGAACATCATCTATAATAATATGGCACTTTGTGTGAACATCATCTATAATAATATGTCACTTTGTGTGAACGTCATCTATAATAATATAGCACTTTGTGTGAGCATCATCTATAATAATATGGCACTTTGTGTGAGCGTCATCTATAATAATATGTCACTTTGTGTGAATGTCATCTATAATAATATGGCACTTTGTGTGAACATCATCTATAATAATATAGCACTTTATGTGAGCGTTATCTATAATAATATGGCACTTTGTGTGAACATCATCTATAATAATATGGCACTTTGTGTGAACATCATCTATAATAATATGGCACTTTTTGTGAGCGTCATCTATAATAATATGGCACTTTGTGTGAACATCATCTATAATAATATGGCACTTTGTGTGAACATCATCTATAATAATATGGCACTTTGTGGGAACGTTATCTATAATATGACACTTTATGTGAGCGTTATCTATAATAATATGGCATTTTGTGTGAACATCATCTATAATAATATGGCACTTTGTGGGAACATTATCTATAATATGACACTTTATGTGAGTGTTATCTATAATAATATGGCACTGTGTGAGCGTCATCTATAATAATATGGCACTTTGTGTGAGCGTTATCTATAATAATATGACACTGTGGATATGAACATCTAACAATATCACACTATGTCGGTATAATCATCTCACAACATGTATCTAGGTCTAACAACATTCTACAAAATGTATTTTCAAAGGCAAGAAAAAGACAAATTCTTGAAAACTCAACCTATCTGTTATGTATTTCAAAATCCTTGCTTAAATATAGCATAAAAAGACTGATTGTATCATTCTCACTTTCCTTTCTGCAATGATAGCACGATCAGCATATTACGTAATACTGATTATGGTACACATTTTAATTGCACTATGCACCAAGTGGGACAACCCTTACTCACATAAGCAAATCATATTGTACAGAAACATAAAGGGTTCTTTTGGAAACCAGGCTAATTTGAATGACAGTCAAATGAGTTAAGACTAAAAAATGTATTTACTCTTCACATGCATATATGTTTATACTGGATTTATGTGATAACTTAAGTGTTCCACGCTTTCTGAGCAAGTTTGAATCGATTTTAACGCACTGAATCCTCAGCGATGTTGCTGCATATCTGCCTATGGTAGCAACATCTCCCAGTTAAATTAGTTTCAAAATATTCAGCAGAGTTTATTAATGTAAATTCATCAAAGATATACAATTCAGACGCTTTAGTGACTGACTTTTGCTACTTTCTTGGAAGGCGCTACATTATTTTGATTGTGACATCAGCTAATAAGTAATGTATTTGATTATGACGTCAGACTTTGGGTGTTTGATCAGATCATCCCATTGTTGTCTGTCCATTGAAGAAATGCTGGTTTCCATTTTAGAAACAATATTACTGAAAGCTGCACCTTTCAACATTGGTTCCAAAATTATCAATAGGTACAATATAAAATAAAACAATTGAGGAATTTGAAATTTCAGTGATCTTGGTGTTCATAGACATAGTAGCTGGTAATATAAATTGGAAATAATTTACCCATATATATTCCTATCTCTAAGCATGCTATGAATTTGTGTGCCTTTTTCAGGTGTTGTAGCAATGCACATAGAGACGCTAGAGGCTGTGTTCAAAGAAAGCAAGAGTCTTCCACCCATACAGAAAGTAAGATTTAAATGTTTATCATCTTCACCAATCGAATAGAACTTGTTGGCTGATAAACACCTCATGCTGAGATAAAGTTGTGTTCGAGTCAAGAATGATAAACTCAATAGAGGCATCCATATCTAGCTATGCCCGGCCCATTTGTAGCGGAGCTCCTCCGCCCATGCTTTGTGCATGTTATGATCGAATTATATACTTTGAACACAGTTCACAGAATGCCAATTTCAATCTACCTATACAACTAAGCTGCTGAATATTTTGAAAATAATTTGACAGTTAAATTAGTTTCAATATATTCAGCAGAATATTTATTAAATTGTAAATCCATTAAAGACATACAATTGACACACTTTACAGACTTTTGAATGTTCATGACAGAGATCTATGCGTTATTCATTACACATTTTGATTGTGATGTCAGCTTACATGGGACGTAATTGATTATCATGTCATAAACCTGAGTGACAGTTCAGATCTCTGTATTGTAGCTTTGTCAGAGCGGAATGTTTATCAGCCAACAAGTTCTACTAGAATAGTGGAGACGATTGCTTATTAGACATGGCAGTCTGGAGACTAGCAAGCACTGATAGCATCAGGCCAACATTTAGACATGAATTAGTGCCAGTGGCAGCCATTTTCATGGAGTTCTAGTTTGTGGCTTAAATTATCACCATTGGATATGCAGAACACATATTCAAATTTATTGAATACCCCAGCATTCAGAGCAGTACCATCTAAGTAGGTCCACCCAATCCCTACTACAAAGCTAATAGTAATACTGCTTGTCCTAGGGAAAGAGAACACAATTGTGTCCGCTAATCATATGTACAATTGACCCATCAGCCATTAACAGGGCCATCTTAATGCTTCCACATGATTTCAACAACAGAGTCAACCATAAGGCTCCTTGAAGGGAACATGAATCTTATTGGGCTGATTCCGAATGAACCCAATCTGCATCGATCCTACTGATTGGCAACCCCCTTTGCATCGCAGAACTGAAAAATACAGAAATCAAATTTCAAATAGTTTTCGTTTATATTGCTGAAAAGGTGTGTTTTTCCAACCCTTTTTGTGCTAAGAAGTATTTGATGCATTTGTCCTGAAGCTAAATGCCCTGTTTTATAATAATTATTCCTGAAATCATCACTCAAAAGCTGTATGTTTGTCTTTCAGCCCAAGATCTTGAGCCCGAATCTGCTACCTGGAGAAGAAATTGTGGTGGATGGACTCCGGGTTTACCTGATAGCAGATGGACGAGAAGAGGGTACAGGGAGCAACATGGGTGGGCCTCCTCTGCTTCCAGCAGAGGGCGCTGTATTCCTCACAACTTACAGGATTATATTCAAAGGCGCACCCTGTGATCCGTTAGGTATCTATTCTATCTCTCAACTTTGCCATTTGAAATCTAAGCACACGCTTCTAATATGTTGCAAAAAGAAACCTGCTTATCTGTCATCAGACAATATTGGCCGTATTTGTTTTTGATGGTGGATATAAGAATAGACTGTCCAGCCATGTGTCTAGGTCTTGATTGTGATTGTATTTCCGCAAAATCTACCGATATTAACTAGCATTATCTCCCCTAAGAAAATTAAATTCAGAAATTTGGTTCCCGGAGTTAAGTGCAAAAAGTCTGCTTGTTTTCGTTTCGCATTTGGTAAGTGGATCCCTCATGCTAAAACATAGCTTAGGTCTGGACTTATATGACATCCCTGATTAGGGAGAGAGGTGAGAGATGTGACCTGGTCACTCATTCACTTCACTTCTCTGTAGCCTAATAACGTGTTAAAAATAGTGTTGTTGAAAGTTAATGCTATGCTACACACCAATAAGATTTTTTCACCACAATGTCGATCTGACATCAACCGTACCCCAAATTCTTTCATTATCTTAACCTTTAGGTGCAGCTAGTTAAGGATTAATAGAAAATTATGCTAAGTAATAAACACTGTAATTAATAACCCCACAATGACGTTATATTACAGCGTGTGAATATCTGGTGATTCGCTGTTTCCCCGTATCAACACTGACCAAGGAGAAGCGATTAGGTGTTCAGTATCTGTCTCATTTAGATCAGTGGCTACAAGATGGGCTCCAGCTACGGTCTAACATCTTTCAGGTAATGCATACATGTGAGCACTGAACGACAGTCTGGCTCAAAAGACAAGTTAAGTTATTTCTGAGATGCACTGTATAATGGCAAGCAACATTGTACTTATTTTGTGTATACAGGTAACCCTTTGATGGTTAAACTGGCCTCTACAGTGGTCTCTAGGAATATCCATTTGCAGGCCAAGAGAGGACTATTTTTGAAAATTTAACAATGGAATGCCTATATCGAGCCAGTCATTCCAATTGTCGATTTTCAAAAATAGTCCTCTTTACCTGCAAATGGACATTCAATGAGCAAATATATTAATGTTCTTGACCAAATTTGAGCGTTAAAGTGTTAAGTAATTTGCATTGTATTGGAGAGAGAATATATATGGATGTTTGATAATATACAGTATATAGTTCCATGCCACTATCTTCTATAATCAAATACAATTTGTAATTTTAAGCTATATATCTGATATTACTAACAAATTACAGAAGAGTTGTTTAAAATAAATGCAATTTTACAGTTTGTTTAGAAATTAGGTGATCGATGGTAAATAATAATTTTAATAACTTAATTTGTGTTTGATTGTTGAATAATCGTGCACTAGCCTACTAATGTAGTGACTGAATCGGGGTTGTCACCTAAATTTTCCCCTAAAGACATTTGATTTCATAATATTTAATTCAATGGCCCTTTTAGGAAATGCCTCTGTGGCTACTTAATCGTAGTTCTTTAACTCTACTCGTCATGCTGGCCAAAACCGGCCACTGAAGTGGTCTTGCAGAATGAATATTTGCAGGGCAAGAGAAGACTATTTTTGAAAATTTACCATTGAAATGACTGGCTCGGTATTACAGAGCCTGTCATTTCAGTGGTAAATTTTCAAAAATAGTTTTGTCTTGCGCTACAAATGGACATTTATATGGGAAATATTTAGATTTTGTCGACAAAATTTGACCATTAAAGGGTTAAATTGCTTGGGCAATAGATGATCTCTGGTTTCTAGATTTGAATGTTAATATGAATATTGTCCTCAGCTGATGAAGGTGGCATTTGATGAAGAAGTTGGAGCAGACAATGTTGAAATGTTCAGAAAGCTTGTAAATAAAGTCAGAAATCCACCGTCAGTGTTCAACACATTTGCTTTCACGGGCAGTCTGGTCTTACAACCCACACCACTGCATAAGCAGAAAGAGAAGAATGCATCGCTCAAGTAAGTCTTCATCTATAAAGTTTCTTTTAATTTTTATAAAATAGAATTCTTATATTTTGAAAATAATCCGTTGTAAGCACTATTTCCTGTTATCATCAGTTTTGACATCCTTTCTTGGTTAGTTCTGTGATAGGTTCAGTATCTGCCAACATATTAAGTCAGTTTTGTTAGGGTGCCATGAAAGTAATGCCAAACTGTCTATAAAGGATAATTTAAGTCATATAAGCCATATAAAACTGTCTTTTATAAATAAAATTTATACTTAATTTAGTGGTTCAAATATATTTTATTCATTGAATTTGAATCTAATCGTAGTGTCCTTTATATAGAGTTTGCTTTTACAGATCTGTCTGCTATCCACATAATACTGAAAGGTGATGATAACTAGATGTGGTCACCATACACTACCTTACATAGATCAATGTCAGGGCACTTGCACTCTCATTTTACGGCGAATGTCATTATAGCCAGTTATTTACAGCTATGAGAAATAATTGTTATGGGTGACGCATTATGACTCATTAAAATTTTATCCCTTGAGTTTCAAGACAATTATAGAGGAAAGCTATTGAGTATTTTAAAACTAATTTGACTGGAACCTGTTGCTGCCTATGGCAGCAACAGCTCCCAGTCAGATTAGTTTCAAAATATTCAACGGAATATTCCTTGCATCATAGAAAGTTAGCTATTTGTGGTCAGTGTCGTTTAAAGCATTGGGTTGTGTTCATTTTGCAAATAGTTTTGCTGAAAGCTGTTGTATTCTGAAGCAGCAACAATGCTTTCTAAATGATATAAGATTATCTTTTGCCATTGGCAATGTGCATGTATGTTTGTATTTTTTTATATTCATGTATTTATTTATTGCTAGGCAATTTGCGAAGAAGACATTAATGAAGACTGCTAGAAAGGCAGGCTTAAAACCAAGCAAAGCACAACGCAAACAGAAATACATTTTGCCAACACCCCCAGTCTCTCGGAAATTGCTTTCATCAAGAGCCAACTCTGTCTCCAACACGAGTCTTGATAGGCCTGCGAGTGAGATATATGATGAAGAATTATCAGGTATTGTACTGGACAATCCACCACTTTTACTGATTTAGATTTTCAGTAACGTTATTCCTCCCCATTTTGTGTGCTCTAACTGACATTTAATTAATTATATCATTCATCAAGGGAGATAAATCTGGTTTATATGGTTAACCTATTGATTTTATAACAGATGATCAGAGAAGTAAAAAAGTATTTTTGTAGAACTCTTCATTGGTATGACTGGATTAAAAAAAAAACCTGCCATATCATTGAATTGTTCTACAATGTATTTCTATTTTCATAAATATAAGTTATTTCCCTTGGTGCACATGATCCTATGAAAACAACAGAAGGTAACACCCCAGTTTCAATATGAAGCAACCTAATGCTTCTGTATTCAGATCTGTTATTCTCGCTTCTACACCTCTATCTTACAAACTCTACATCATTCCTTATCCGTAAATGTTCTACTCTTTCCTTCACTTGTAAGTATATAGCTTGCTTTATCAAGCGTTGCTCATGTACTTTCATTGTTGTCGCCATGGGTTGATAATCTTATTCACTTCTTGTCTATAATTGATGAATCCACTTTGTCAGTCAATCATATAATGTCATAATCAACAACGTCACATGTAGGCTGACATCATAATCAATTACATCATGAACTACATGATTTAGTCTGTCTTAAACGCTTAATACTCCGTCAAGTACGAATTGTGTGTCTTTAATCCTATTGAATATTTTGAAACTAATTTGACATGGCGGGTCGCTGTCACTGCCATTTTCAGCAACAGCACTCAGTCAAATTAGTTTCAAAATATTCAACAACTTAATTGTATAGCCTTTTTGAAATTCAGAATGAGAAAATTTGAGATTCATGGAGTGCAGGGATCGATCGATTCCAACACGGGCAAAGCGTAGATGGAGCTTAGCTAGAGATGGGCGGGGCAATGGGGCCATAGTTAAAACTGGATTCCTCCATTATAGAGCATGATATACATATCGGCGTCTCCTGCGTGATCATATAATAATTAATGTTATCTTAACCCTTTAATGGTCAAGCTGGCCAAAACTGGCTTGTGTAGTGGTCTTAAGAAAACAGTCCATTTGCAGGCCAAGAGAAGAGTATTTAAAAATATTTACAACTGGAATGACTGGCTCGATTATAATCGAGCCAGGCATACCAGTGGTAAATTCTCAAAAATCGTCTTCTATAGGCCAGCAAATGGAAATTTACTCAGCAAAATTTCCGATTTTCTTGAACCGTTAAAAACGTAACCATTGTATTGTAGAATTGCCACCTAGTCACTGTTCCTTCAGCCAGCTGACAATGTCTACAAGTGCAGTGGAAAGATTAATTTTTTGCTCCCAAATTTCTCATGGTCTCAATTTCAATGTAAGCAAACTAAGCATACATGAAAGATATGTCGTCGACGGGAATATAAGAACGTACCTTTCCAGTTTTAGCTGTGCCCCGCCCATCACTAACTAAGCTCGACCCACGCCTCACCATGTTGGGATTGATCGATCCATGAATGCCCTGACTATCAATTTCCTGAAAACTATGTAGTTAAGTTGTTGACTATTTTGTCACAAATTTGACGGGCTGCTGTTGCTGCCTATGGCAACAACAGCGCCCAGTCAAGTTAGTTTCAAAATATTCAACAGAATATTTTTTAATAGTAAAGACATACAATTCGTACAACAACGCATATAGTCCGTCTTCGAATATGCGTTCGTGGCGTACTTATGTATGCCATTCATGACGTCATTTATTGTGATGTCATTCTATACGTCACGTAGTTGGTTATGATGTCATATGAAGGGTGGATATAGTGGAAAGGCCCATTAGATGCCATCCATCTATACCTGAATTAGTCATTTCCAGAGCATATGTGTAGTATGCCTGGGTGGGTTTGTGTCAAATGTAGTTTGTCAGTCACAAGACCTTTCTTTGGATGATGTTGCAGGGGGGATCTTCCCATATTCACTTGTAAGAGTGAGTTATCTTCCCTGATGAAATATAGGATTGATCAATAATCTGGTTTATGCTGGATTCCACATCGAGAGCGCTGATGTTTTATTTTGAAAATAATTTGTTTGGAAGTTGTTGATGCCTAGACAGTAATGTATTTCAGACAAATTAATTTCAAAATCTTTAACATATGGCTTACATCATAAAGAATTTACTCTATATAGTGTGTATGGTAGAAACAGTTAACATGTTAAATGTCAAGCCAGCCAGAACCGCCCCTTTGCAGTAGTTTTGGGGAAATGTCCATTTGTAGGCCAAGAGACCATTTACAAATCATTCCAGTAGTAAATTTACATAAATAATTTTGTCCTGCAAATGAAAATTCACTGAGTAAAATTGTTTATTGTCTCACCCAATCTGGACCTAAAATGGTTAAATGTTGGATATATTGCGCTGATAATCGTGACACAAGTTTACTGTTTCTGAAAGATTAGTTCATTTACATCGTATTGTTTAGCATTATTATCTAACAAGTTGCACTCAATAGATATATTTCTTAACACTGCCTTTCATGTAATACAAGGTACAGGTACTGTCCTATTTCTCATAGCTGTACCATGGATTATTACCAATACTCTTACACTAACGTGTAAGTATGAATCAAGAGCATGAAGGCTTCATTACCATCATATCACAAACGATTATTATTATTATTGTAATTAGCTCACCTGGCCTGAAAGGCCAAGTGAGCTTATGCCATGGCGACTAGGTTTGCGCGATTTTTCGATTTAATCATGAAGTTTGATTTATTTTTTAAATCGCGATTTTTGCGATGTAATTGAGGAAAAATCGGAAAATCATAAAAAATTTCATGTTTTTCTAAAATCTAAAGTGTGTACTTTTCCGTCGCATTTTATCAGTACATGAGTGCAATTAGAATTGATTCACGCCTGTGTTCATTATGTTTATATCCCGCCGTGCCGAATAATTACTAATCACAACACAAAGCGCTACAATAAACAAGCTAACAATAGCGAGGTAACACCTTTGTCATTGAGAAAACCAGATAGTTACTCCATCGAATCGCTGTATAATTTTCTTTCTTTCGCTGCAGACCCTGTCTGTCATGAAATGCCAAGTATATACTTAATTGCAGTGTTAGGCAATCAGTGAACATAATTCTTTTTAATTCTAGGGTTAAGCAATTTTAGGCGGTGTAATAATTTTTCCTTTTTGATTCGGTTGTCATGTCAAATTAAAGAAAATAAAGCAACAGCATTCCAGGTTGTTTGATTTTGATCTGTGCGTTCTGTTGATCACTCTTAAATGTAAATCGTACATTCTGAAAGCAACTATAAACTGCTCTATAGGACGAGTTTACGCCGTTGCACTCGTACCTACTCAAAGCTCCCATCCTATGTATGTGGATTGCCCAGTATCTCCCCGGGTACTAATATTAACGTCTTCGCGTTACTCCGATAATGACCTCAACTCATTCCACAAAGGGAAGCTATAAGTGGAAGCTGATACATCATGTAATTTATATTTTTTTCTCCGACATTTTATCTCAAATTTTGATGAAATAAATAATGTTTATTAAACTATACGCACTATTTAGGCAGTCTCAATTAATAATTTCACTCCTGCGATAATGGATATAAGGTATACATTAAGCATAGACGTAGGATGGTAAGAAATCAGCGCATGAAAATGTGTTCTAATTTCGTGCTATTTTTGTATCATTTATTTCAACTTTTTCAAGTCACGTTACCCCGGTTTATACTTTTGGGAATTTGGACCTACGATTTAATCGAAAATTGCGATTATTTTTATAAAATCGATCGCGATGTTTCAAAGCAAAAATCGTGCAAGCCTAATGGCGACCGTCCATCGTGTGTCCATCATCCGTCCGTCCGTCAACTTTACCTTTAAACGACTTCTCAAGAACCACTGGTCCGATTTCAATTATATTTGGCAGGAAGCATCCTGAGGACATAGGGATCCAAGTTTGTTCAAATGAAGCTGATGGGCCAATTTGGCTGGCAGCCATCTTGGATTTTGGCCGATTTTAGAAAACGTCTGAAGATCTTCTCTGAAACCGTTTGTGGAACTGATGCAAACCTCATGAAATATGATCTAGGGCAAGAGCTGAACCAAGTTTGTTCAAGGGAACATGATTGGTCAAATGGTTCGGTGGCCATCTTGGTTCACCTAGTTTTAGTGAAAACGACTTCTCCAGAACCACTGAAGGGATTTGAAATTTGGCAGATATGATTAGGGACTAAGGGCCAATAAAATTTGTTAAAGGTAAGTTGATCCGTCAAAAAACATAGCCACCGTGGGCCAATCAAAATATAGTGTTTTTGGCGGCCATATTGGATTTTTTTATTTGATGGATTTTGAGGCTGAAATTGGTTTTATGTTTTTTTGTTATTCTGATCTCAGATTTGCAATTTTTGAAACTGTTGGATAAACAGTTTGGCAGCCATCTTGGATCATTTTCCCCCAAAAGCTCCCATACTAAAGCAATGGTAAATTTAAAATGTCTTCTTGAGAACTACTAGGCCGATTTCAATTATATGTATCCTTAGGACATAGGGATCCAAGTTTGTTCAAATGAACCCGATCGGCCAATTTGCCATCTTTGATTTCGGCTGATTTTAGGAAACGTCTTTAAAAATCTTCTCCGAAACCGCTTGAGGAATCGATTCAAAACTCAGGAAACTTCATCTAAGGCAAGAGGAAAGCCAAGTTTTTTCAAGAGGGCTTGATTGACCAAATGGTTTGGAGGCCATCTTGGATAAGCTATTTTCTGCCAAAACAACTCCAGAACCACTGAATGGATTGAGCCGAAATCTGGGAGATATTATTAGACACTAAGGGCCATTAAATTTTGTTCAAAGGAAGGTGATCCGTCAGAAAACATGGCCGCTGTGGGCCAATCGAAATGTAACATATTTGATGGCCATATTGGGTTTTTTATTTGATGGATTTTGAGGCCAAAATTGGTTTTATATATGTTTGTGGGTATTCTGATTTCATATTTGCCATTTTTTAAACTGTTGGATTAATGGTTTGGCGGCCATCTTGTATCTTTTTCCTGCCAAAAATTCCCCATACTAAAGCAATCACAAATTTAAAATGTCGAAAGCCACTGGACCGATTTCAAGTATATTTGGCAGGAAGCATTCTGACGGCATAGGGGTCCATGTTTGTTCAAACAAAGCCAATCGGCCAATTAGGCTGGCGGCCATCTCAGATTTTGGCCGATTTTTAGTTCACCTGGCCTGAAAGGCCAAGTGAGCTTATGCCATGGCGACCGTCCATAGTGTGTCCGTCATTCGTCCGTCCGTCCGTCAACTTTTCCGTTAAATGACTTCTCAAGAACCCCTGGGCCGATTTCAATTATATTTGGCAGGAAGCGTCCTTAGGGCATAGGGATCCAAGTTTGTTCAAATGAACCAATTGGCCAATTTGGCTGATGGCCATCTTGGATTTTGGCCGATTTTAGGAAATGTCTAAAAATCTCCGAAACAACTTGGGAGATTGATGCAAACCTCATGAAATATGATCTGGTGCAAGAGCTGAACCAAGTTTGTTCAAGGCAACTTGATTGGTCAGAAGGTTCGGCCGCCATCTTGGTTGACCTAGTTTTAGTGAAAACCTAATCTCCAGAACCACTGACGTGATCGGGCCGAAATTTGACAGATATGATTAGGACTAAGGCCCATTAAAGTTTGTTCAAGGGAAGTTGATCCATCAAAAAACATGGCTCCACCCGGACAATCAAAATATAGCGTGTTTGGCAGCCATATTGGATTTTTTTATTTGATAGATTTTAATGCTGAAATTGGTTTTATTTTGTTGGGTATTCTGATCTCAAATTTACAATTTTCGAAACTCAGATAAACGTTTTGGCAACCATCTTGGATCATTTTCCCGCCAAACGCTCCAATACTAAAGCAATGGGAATTTTAATATGTCTTAAGAATTACTGGGCCGATTTCAATTATATCTGGCAGAAAGCATCCTTAGGGCATAGTGATACAAGTTTGTTCAAATGAAGCCAATTTGGCCAGCGGCCTTCTTGGATTTTGGCCGATTTAAAAAATCTCCGAAACCGCTTGGGGGATTGATGCAAACCTCATGAAATATGATCTAGGGCAAGAGCTGAACCAAGTTTGTTCAAGGGAACTTGATTGGTTCCGCGGCCAGCTTGGTTGACCTAGTTTTAGTTAAAACAACGTCTTAAGAACCGCTGAAGGGATCGGGCCGAAATTTGGCAGATATGATTAGGGACTAAGGGGCATTAAAGTTTGTTCAAGGGAAGTTGATCCATCAAAAAACATGGCTGCACCCGGACAATCAAAATATAGATTGTTTGGCAGCCATATTGGATTTTTTTATTTGATGGATTTTAATGCTGAAATTGGTTTTATATAGTTTTTTTGTTATTCTGATTGCAAATTTTCTTGAAAAATTATATTTGGCAGGAAGCATCCAGACCGGGGGTCAAATACTTTAAAAAGTATTTAAATGCAAATTCAAATACTTCACATTGGTTCAAATGCAAATGCAAGTGCAAATACTTTCAACTTTGTTCAAATGCAAGTGCAAATCCAAATACTTTTTTAAAAGTATTTCAAATACTTCACAGGCTAAACTCACATTATTCCGCCTATACTTGACCTGTTCTTATATTTTCCTTCATTATGAAATTTTGTTTAACCTATTCAATGAGCACTTTTTTTAGCTATTTTGAAATTAATTTGTCTGGAAGTTGTTGCTGCCTAAGACAGCAACGCCTTCCATTCAAATTAATTTCAAAATATTCAACAGCTTTCCTATATGGTTGCATTCAAATTGTGTTAAAAGCCAGTTTCATCGGTGAAAGGATTAAATAAACTATTTTCTTGTAGTTACAATTTTGTTACTTTGAAAATTATTTGACAGAATGTAATTTCTCCCACAGGAACCAATACAGTCCAATTGTTGTCAAATGTTCATTCTTCATGAGAAATTCATTTTGTTGAGAAATTTATTCCATTAGCCCTTTCACGGATGGAATACTTTAAATCACATTTTCAAAGCAACCACATAGAAAAGCAGTTGACTACTTTGAAAATAATTTGACTGGAATATTTTGCTTCCTTAGGCAGCAGCAGCTTATAAATAAATTAATTTCAAAATATTCAACAGATTATTTGCTATGTCATGAAAAATCTGTTGCATCATTGAAAAGCTAAGCGCTGTTTAAATCTATGCTCCCACACCTGGAGTGTACTTTTATTGCTTCAACAAGGTCCTGCTGTTTTCTATTCATTCTCCTGCAAACACCGCATCACTTATAATCACACCCTGTATATGCTCAACTACTTCATACAATCATTTGACCCTATAGACAAACAGTTCTGTACATAAACCTGACACAAGCTTTTATGATATAGGACAGATTCTGATGAATAGTTTGAAACTAATTTCATGCTAGTTGTTGCTGCCTACGGAATCACTGGGTTCCAGTCAAATTGTGTTCAAGATAAGTTTTCTGTTTGATTTTGGGTAGCTCTATTGTTTAGTGGGAATTAACATCTCATATGCACAATTTCACCCATTACATCCCAAATTCAGTATATGAAAAAGCAATATAGAAAATGTAACTATTTATTTTAAAGATTGCATTTAATATTGTTTGTTTTGATTATGATTGCACAAACTGACACATACATGTATATTATAACTATTATATTAACTCTTATCACATTAATTCCAAATATAATTGATACAGGGTCAGTAGAAGAATGTCTTGTGCACATTTGACAATATTTTTGAAATCTGTTGTTGTCACATTAGATACCAACAGCTTACAGCAATTTTGTTTCCAGAATGTACACCAGTTAACATATGAAATTGACATTAGGAAGCTGATATTTCAGTGGTCAAGGGGTTTTCAGGACCACAAAGCAGATACAAATTCTTTATGATTAAATAAGGTTTGGGAATATTTTTAATTTACTTTTCTTTGATGATCCTCCTGTCTATATATATTATATAAAAAGTATTTGAAAAAGCATTTGAAAACTGTTTGAAATTTCAAATACTTTAACAAAAGTATTTAAATGCAAATGCAAATAGTTGTGATTTGAAATCTCCAAATGCAAATACAAATATTTGAAAAAAATTATTTAAATGCATTTGCATTTGACCCCAGGTCTGGAAGCATCCTTAGGGTGTAGAGATTCAAGTTTGTTCAAACGAAGCCGATCAGCCAATTTAGCCAGCGGCCATCTTGGATTTTGGCTGATTTTGAGAAACATCTAAAAATCTCTGAAACCACTTGCGGAATCAATTCAAGACTCGTGAAACATCATCTAGGGCAAAAGTCCAAATTTGTTTAATAGCCATCTTGGATGACCTAGATTTCGCAAAAACAACTCCAGAACCGCTATTTATAACCAATCGCCTTTCAAGTTTTAATGCCTATGTTTCAGGTGAGGGATACGGGCCCCTTGGGCCTCTTGTTAAAAATCGCTGAACCTTGATTGGCCAAATGGTTTGGCGGCCATCTTGGATAGCCTATTTTTTGCCAAAACAACTCTAGAACCACTGAAAGGATTGAGCCAAAATCTGGGAGATATTATTAGGCTCTGAGTGCCATTAAAGTTTTTTCAAGGGAAGGGGCTATTTTCAAAAACAAGGCTGCAGTGGAGCAATCAAAATGTAGCGTGTTTGGTGGCCATATTGTACTTGCAACAATGTCCACAAACTCAATTTAAAGACTACTACTAAACAACCCACCAACAATTTGGACAAAAAATTAGAATGCTCCAGGAGTCCAGGTGAGCGACACGGGGCCCCCTTGGGCCTCTTGTTAATATTATTATTATTATTATTATTAGCTCACCTGGCCTGAAAGGCCAAGTGAGCTTATGCCGTGGCGACCGTTCCTCGTCCGTCCGTCAACCTTTTCTTTAAACAACTTCTTCTCAAGAACCACTGGCCGATTTCAATTATATTTGGCAGGAAGCATCCCTAGGGCATAGAGATTAAAGTTTGTTCAAACGAAGCCAATCGGCCAAAATCCAAGATGGCCGTCGGCCAAAATAGCCGATTTTTAGAAACACTAAAAAATCTCCGAAACCGCTGGAGGAATTGATTCAAAACTCATAACACATCATCTAGTGCAAGGGTAGACCCAAGTTTGTTCAAGGCACCCTGATTGGACGATTTGCCTGGCGGCCATCTTGGATGACCTAGTTTTCGCGAAAACAACTTCTCCCGAATCACTGAAGGGATAGACCTGAAATTTGGTAAATATGCTTAGGGACCAAGGTCCATTCAAGTTTGTTCAAGTGAAGTTCGTACGTTAAAAAACATGTCTGCCATCAACCAATCAAAATTTAGCGTTTGTTGGACATATTGGCTTTTTTGTATTTGATGTTTTTTGATGGCGAAAATTGCTTTATGTATGCTTATCAGTGTGGCGAGTTCAAATATGCCACTTTCGAGACTGTCGGATAAACGGTTTAGCTGCCATCTTGGTTTGTTTTCCCGCCATCGGCTCCCATAGTAAAGCAATGGGCCCATAGTAAAGCAATGGGGAATTCTTTAAACAGCTTCTTCTCAAGAACCACTGGGCCAATTTCAATTATATTTTGGAGGAAGCATTCATAGGGCATAGAGATCTAAGTTTGTTCAAACGAAGCGGATCGGTCAAAATCCGAGATGGCCGCCGGCCAAAATGGCTGATTTTTAGAAACACTAAAAAATCTGCTTCAAAACCGCTGGAGGAATTGATTCAAAACTCATAACACATCATCTGTGGCAATGGTAGACCCAAGTTTGTTCAAGGCAACCTGATTGGCCGATTTGCTTGGCGACCATCTTGGATGACCTAGTTTTTGCGAAAACTACTTCTACCGAACCACTGAAGGGATAGAGCTGAAATTTTGTAAATATGCATAGGGACCAAGGGCCTTTCAAGTTTGTTCAAGGGAAGTTTGTTCGCAAAAAAATATGGCCGCCATCAACCAATCAAAATTTAGCGTTTCTTGGTCATATTGGTTTTTTTTTTATTTGATGTATTTTGATGGCGAAAATTGCTTTATATATATGCTTATCAGTGTGGCCAGTTCAAATATCCCACTTTCGAGACTGTCAGATAAACAGTTTTCCTGCCATCTTGGTTTGTTTTCCCACCAGTCTTCCATAGTAAAGCAATGGGCCAATAGTAAAGCAATGGGCCAATAGTAAAGCAATGGGGAATTCTTTAAAAGACTTCTTCTCAAGAACCACTGGGCCAATTTCAATTATATGTGGGAGGAAGCATTCATAGGGCATAGAGATCTAAGTTTGTTCAAACGAAGCGGATCGGTCAAAATCCAAAATGGCTGATTTTTAGACACTTTAAAAAATCATCTCCGAAACTGCAAGAGGAATTGATTCAATACTCAACACATCATCTATGGCAATGTTAGACCCAAGTTTATTCAAGCCAAACTTATTGGCCTATTTGCTTGGTGGCCATCTTGGATGACGTGGTTTTCCCGAAAATGACCCCCCCCCCCGAACCGCTGAAGGGATAGAGCTGAAATTTATTAAATATGCTTAGGGACCAAGGACCATTCAAATTTGTTCAAAGGAATTTTGTATGTTAAAAAACATGTCCGGCATCAACCAATCAAAATTTAGCATTTGTTGGTCATATTGGTTTTTTTTGTATTTGATGTATTTTAATGGCGAAAATTACTCTATATATGCTTTTCAGGGTGGTGAGTTCAAATATGACACTTTCGAGACTGTTTGGTGAACGGTTAACCACTGGGCCGATTTCAATTATATTGGGCAGAATGCAGCCTTAGGGCATAGAGATCTAAGTTTGTTCAAATGAAGCTGATCGGCCAAAATCCAAGATGGCCACCGGCTAAACCAGCCAATTTTTAGAAATGTCTTTAATGAAACATCATCTAATGCAGGAGGAGAACCAATTTGTTCAAGAGAACCTGATTGGTCCATTGGCTTGGTAGCCATCTTGGATGACCTAGTTTTCGCGAAAACAACTTTGTATCCAGAATCGTTGAACGGATTGGGCCGAAATTTGGGAGATATGATAAGGGACTAAGGGCCATTAAGTTCTGTTCAAAAGTAGTTGATACATAAAGAAACATGGCTTCTGTTTTCTTGTTATAATTCTGCTCAACTCTGTAGGGTTCTACTTATTGTTGATGGCCTTTCTGGTTGAAATGCCTATGATGCAGGTGAGCGATACAGGCCCCTTGGGCCTCTTATTGTTATTATTATTATTATTATTATTATTCAGTGACCATTTAATCTTGGAATTTTCAATTTCTACAACAAATATCTAAGCATGTCTAGACTTATTTTAATAAAGAATTCTAATTTACATAAAATATTTAAACAAGGCGTTAAGAATATTATCAAATAAGCATATTCTCTCGATTTATATATATATATCTCCATTTCGTGAATGCAATGTATTTTTCTTGAATCTCTGTTTCTCACTGCTAGCATCGTTGGTGTCTGATTATTTGTGTGATGTGGAAGGATATATCATTCTGGCAGATTGAAATATACATGGAAATCCTTAATGGATATGTTTGAAAACTGGTAAAAGTGTTTCTTTAAGAGGTGTTTGTGTTGCTGCTATTTTCAAAATTCTATGCTGTGTTAAAATACGCTTAGTTAGGGTGAAGAATCCTTGAAACCAATGGAGCAAGCTGTTTAGGAAATCTTGTTGTTTTACTCAGAAATATGTTAGATTGTCTGTGATCGAATGCTTGCTCTTTTGTGCACTTGGCGAATAGGCAAAAGGTCGTAATTTGAAACCATCATTAGATTTTGATTAGGATTATCATTGAATATCCAATGTATGAATCTCGCCGCTGAGGTTCCATTTCAGATCTACGGCAGTATGTCACAACACAAACAGTATCTAACGGCATTGCTGCTAATATGACTGACTGTCTTCTTATCATATTATGACTTCAGAGGTTATAGATCTAGTGTTTTGTGAAACTTATGCATCTTTGCTCTGTTTTCTCTCTTACCTATTCATTAACCCTTTAATGTTCAAGCTGGCAAAAAACAGTTTCTGCAGTGATCTTGAGGAATGTCCATTTGCAGGCTAAGATAAGACTATTTTTGAAATTCTAGCATGACTGGGTCGAGCCAGTTATTACAGTAGTCATTTTTCAAAAATAGTCATACCTTGGCCTGTAAATTGAAATTCATTGAGGTTAATTTTTTTAAGATCTTGACTACAAAATGGTTAGTGATGTATCGATTAATTTTAGTTCTGAAATTTTAAAAATATTTGTGTTTGTTAACATTTCAATACTTCTCACATACTTTAGATTGTTTCAGAGCTCCAGGGTACCTACCTTGCCTGTTTCACCATCACTAAAATTCTGTTCACAATCATCTGTACACCGTTCAATTCTATGCATTCACACAGTGGTACTCATATTTAGAATCTTTTGAGTGCAAATAGTGTGTTCATGTGACTGCATATGTGTGTGTGCATGCGTGCGTGTGTGTCCATTCATCCATCTGTGTGCGTGCACGGTTCCGTGCGTACGTAGTCTATCTCAGAATTCCCAATTGTTGGTGACCAATTAATAGAGTTAATTGACAAGAAAATTAGCTCGTTACTTCACAGGTATGATGGGGTCTATGTTTAACATGATATTCAGTATATACTGGAGATTAGTTTCTGTCAACAAAACACATCTCCAGAGTTCATATCGTATTCCAATATTATTAGCTTACAGGCAGTTTTACGCTACACAATCTTCCACCTACACAGGAAAATTCTTAGTTAACCTTTAGTTTAAGTAAATAAGCAAGGAAGTTTTATCAAATCATAGAAATGAGCAATGAAATTACAATTTCACTAATGGGCTTCTACTAGAATGTCAGATGACAAGACACACTCACAACCCTGATTCTAACCGATTTAATATTTGTATTCCTAAAAACAATTTAATCTGCTCATCAACAAATCCCTTAAAATCAAAATCTAGGGTGTATAGCGTATTGTGTTGAATATTTCGAAATTAATATACCCGGAGGCCATTGCTGCCTAAGGCAGCATTGGCTTCCAGTCATAATAATTTCAAATTATTCAACTGCTTTACTGTTTGTTTGCCATGATATTGAGATATGGGGAATTTATCGGTGAAAGGATTAAGAGATAACTATGATACATGCTGAATATTTTGAAAATAATTTCATTGAAAGTTGTTGCTGCCTTCTGACTGAATTTGTTCGCATAATTTACATGGTTACCATGGGTTTGACTGTAACATGAACATCATCGGCATCACGTATGGGAAAATTTTTTTAACCAGATTTAACCATTAATGGTCTAAGCAGTGAAACACAATGTTTATAATATGCTGAATGTTAGATTGAAATATTTTTAGATGAAATTTAGAACTATGTGTCGTGTGAATTGATTTGTCTTAATATTTATACTTTATTATTTCAGTTGTGCTTGAACATGAGTTGGCTGTGAACCTCGCGCAGGATGTGAAAAGTCTTGAGAGATTAATGGAGCGACCGGGCTACCAAGATCTCTTACGACAAGGCCTGGGTAGTCTCCCCTGTCATAGCTCCCGAGCACGCGCAGAGCCATTTCGTATTTCGATAGCTAACGCTAACTTCTCTATTTGCAGAAGGTACATCGCTAGTGACATTGTCATGTTTTGTTATCTGCATATCATTTACTGTTTACTGATCAGATGGGCCAAGGGAAATAACTCTGTTCACATAAACGAACATATTCGCGAACATATTCGCTTTCATTTGGTACTTCCTTGAAGGCACATTTCGGAGAACACAGAATAAGATCCATTATTAGCTCACCTGGCCCTTAGTGAGCTTATGCCGTGGCGACCATCCGTCGTCCGCCCATCAACTTTTGCTTTAAAACACTACTCATTAACCACTTGGCCGATTTCAAACAAATTTGCCTGGAAGTACCCTATGGACGTAGGCTCCAGAACTTACATTCGGAATTTTGATTCGTAAATTTTTCGGTTGAAAATCTTAGATTTTATTAAAAATGTACCTGAAATTGTCAAATTGCTTCTTACCATTCTGACCGATTTCAACCAAATTTGGCTGAAGGGATCCTATGGCCATAGGCGCTAGAATTTCCCCTCAGAATTTTGATTTGTCAAGTTTTTGGGTGAAAATTGAGATTTTATGAAAAATGTACCAGAAAGTTGCTTCTTCGCCATACCATTTTGACTGATCTCAACCAAATTAGGCTAAAACGATCCTATTGTTATAGGCTCTAGAACATCCATTCAGAATTTTGATTCCTCAATTTTTTGGGTTAAAAAAATCTTAGATTTTATTCAAAATTTACCGGAAATTGTCAAATTGCTTCTTACCATTTTGATCGATTTCAACAAAATTGGGCTGAAAGTATCCTATTATGATAGGCTCTCGATCTTCCATTCAGAATTTTGATTCGTCAAATATTTGGGTGAAAATCTTAGATTTTATGAAAAATGTATCGGAAATTGTCAAATTGCTTCTCCTTAACATTCTGAGAGATTTCAACCAAATTTGGTTGAAAGGAGCCTGTGGTGATGGGTTCTAGAACTTTCATAGAGAATTTTGATTCGTTAATTTTTTGTGGTGAATTCATAGATTTTATTTTAAATGTACTTGAAAATGTCAATTAGCATCATGACCAGTTTTAACCAAATTTGGCTAAAAGGATCCTATGGCCATAGGCTCTAGAATTTCCATTCAGAATTTTGATTGATAAATATTTTGGGTGGAAAGCTTAGTTGTTATTACACCACAAAAACATCCATTACGTTCAATCACTACTTGCTAAATCAATTATTTGCATTTTGCTATCAGAATAAGATTTTTATGCCTGCATACACGCCTCCCCATGCCTAATCCTATTCCTATGGACCCTCAACCAGGCTACTGGTTGAGTCCCACCTCCAGCCTACCATCAGGTATAGACTGGCACCAGTCTATACTCACCTCATAGCGACGCTTGTCGCTACGCGCGCTCACGCATGCGCATCAGAGCCCGAATAGGAAACAGATTCACTTTTCAATTATTCTGCATGCAGAATAGTTGTCTAAAAATATTTATAAAAGTTTTTGTGTTTTGCGCTGTGGCAGTGATACCTTTTGACTTTATATCTCGGAACAATATGCCCAATATGAAGTCAATCCTCCCTAAGTTACGTCTAGGAGTATAATTGTGTTTATATGGTATCTTATAGACAAATTTATATATTACCGGTTTTCGCGAAGATCGTTTTTGTTTGGTGGTATCTTGATTGTTATGCCTATCCTAAATCATCATCATCATTGATAATGTCCAGTCCATATATAGAGCCTGTAACGAAGTTATTTCTAGTGCATTATAAGGATTATATTAAAATCCCTTGAAAGTTTCTGGTAAGGAAATTTTGAATTTTCCCGCCGTTAGAACTGAGTTGAGGGTGTCTCTTGTGTGAGAGTTTGAGCGGTATGCTTCATTGTTGAAAAGGTCAGATAAGACTAAATGTTCGTTGGCAAAATGTGATCGTCATCACTCGATTCGCCGGGCACGTTTGTGCGAAGTGTCCTGTACTACTAATGTTATGTGTGTGATTTGTAAAGGGTGGCCGGTTTTCGGTAGCGAAAGCGTTCTTTAAAGATTTGTCGGTCTAACAATCGCTGCCTCTGGTCGTTCTTCCCCTTCCTCCGTTGCTAGCAAGACAAGGGCGGTGTCCTTTGCTTCAACCTCTGTTCCGTTATCGGTAGCAACGGAGGGGGCAAATTCATCGGGAAATTCGGACGCCGTGATGGCGCTCTTTGCTAGGTTTGAGTCGTTTGCCACCGTTTTGACGAAATCACTTGATGAAAGGATCTCTTCTGCAATAAAAGAGGCAAAAAGGAAGGAGAGCTCGTCAAGCTCCGAGGATAGCCCGAAGGCTAGCGGGCGTTCCCGCAAATGGGGGAAGCCGGTCCCCCTGTCCTCTAGACAGGTGATGGAATCGCCGAAAAAGCAGAAGACAAGAGCATCTAAGCTCTTGAAGGTGTGCTCGGAGGGTGCACCACAGAAAATCCACGTTAGACTAGAAGGTGACAGGCATAACCTTCAAGCCGTGGTGGCGTCGGCGGTTTAGTGAGACATCCGGGTCGTCAAGATCCGGTTCCGGCTACGGTAGCTTCCGTTTCCGGAAGGACTTCCGGTTTGGGGTGGGTGGTGGGGTTGGGTGGTGATCCGGGTCGGCAAGATCTGGTTACCACTTCCGTTTCGGTAACTTCCGGTCTGTCTTCCGGTTATGTAGGACATCCGGGTCCTAGAGGTCTAGTGTCTACTTCCGTTTCCGGGTCTTTTAGCGCTTCCGGCCATTCCGTTTTCAGTTCCCTCTTCCGGTTAGCCTGTACATCCGGATTGTAGGATCTTGATCAGTTCCGGTAGTCTACTTCCGGTTTTATCCATTTCTTTTTCCTTTTTTCCACATCCGGATTTCGTACAGCCGGGGATAGGGTCATTTCCGGTTTTACCCGGCATTACATGTTCATCCATTTCCGGGTTTTCAGCTTCCTCTTCCGGTAATTCTGTACATCCGGGTTGTAGGATTCTGATCAGTTTCCGGTAGTATACTTCCGGGTTTATGCATTTCCGTTTCCCTTTTTCCATATCCGCATTCCTAGAATCTAGTCATCTTCTTGCCTAAGAATTAGTCTTATTTCAGTTTTTGTTTAATATTGAGAATGTTAAATTGCTGAAAATAGTCATTCCAAGTCATTGCCAGTCTTG
The DNA here is from genome assembly GCA_034401795.1 of Chaetoderma sp. LZ-2023a. Lineage (NCBI taxonomy): Eukaryota > Metazoa > Mollusca > Caudofoveata > Chaetodermatida > Chaetodermatidae > Chaetoderma > Chaetoderma sp. LZ-2023a. The sequence continues at coordinate 129,243,429 of CM067370.1, read as the reverse complement.
TAGTCTCTCTTGGAATGGTAGTCTATTCAGACATTTATTTGTTTATCAGCGACAATTTCAGCGTAATTAAAGACTCTCCTGACTGGTTACCGTATGGGATTTTGTTGCAGATTATTTTTCTATGTGCATTTCATAAGCCGATAAGTCAGGTGGTATTCTACGCATTATTTCGAGATACGATTTTTGCTTTCATCCAACTTTAGATGGCCAGTTGTCTTCGAGCCATTCAGCGTTTTTTCTCGCTCCTTTTACCTCTTATGTCGGCAGGTTGACATATTTATTTAACCAAAGGGAGTTTATTTGTGGAGCGGATATCCCTGATTCTTAAGTAAATCGTAGTATAATTTCGTCAGTCGCTGAAAAGAATTAGATTCAGTAACGGTTTCATAGGATCATTATGAGTACAGGATTAATGTCTACAAGTACATTATTCGCTTAGAAAGGATAATCAATCGGATAAAGGGGCAGGAAGGAGGAATATGAGTCGGATTCTTCTGCGTTGACATAGTTTCGGTGAGTTCGTTTTGTTTTCATTTTTCAATCCAGATTTTTGTAAATTTTGCTCTATTTTGACTGGGTTGCTGCGGGCCTTCGGACGGGGGTTTCGGGGGGCGGGGCTCGGGATTTGCTGGGTATTTTGGGGGCAGTTTGGCTGAAGGTTGTTGGTGATGCCACCGGCAATTTTCGTTCGGATTATTCCCGGATTATTCGGTGAGTCTTGGGTTTTTGCTCGTTGAGGTTGTTGTCTGGGGGTTGGCTGCGGGCCGGTTGGAGTGGGGTTGGGGTTGCGCTGGAGTGGGGAAGAGTGGACGAGAATCTTTGGATTTAAGCATCCACCAACTATTTCGGTCAAAATGTTTTCTAAATCTTTGCAAGTCCGGAGATATTACAGTTGTGATATGTCGTCTGCAAAATTCAGTATTCAATCAGTTAATATCTAGTATCAGTGTTCAATCTTTCTTGGGGATTTCTAACACAATGGCATTTGTTAGTACAAATATGAAATTATTGATGCTAAGATTATGAATATAAGAATCAATAAATTTATTAAAATCTTTTAGGTTTCTGCCTCGTGGCATAAATATCGAATTGTTTAGGATATCTAATTTATCAGCAAGCCCGAGCGGCTAGGCAACCGTTGATGTATTCAATACAATTTTTTATTAAATCTCCATTGTTATACAATGTTTAAATTAGATAGTCTAATGTGGGCCATAGTTCTCTTATCAGGACCTTGTGACTTGTCATGTATGCTATTCATAGAATTGTGATGACGGTCATCACTAGTGACTTTCCCGTAGTTCATGTAGATCTCCGGCACATGATTTGGCTATATCTTGACTCTAAGCACTCCCATAGACTTACTATGGGGTCTTGGTTTGCCACAATCTCTGGTTAAATCTCTGTAAATAATATTATCTATAATTTTTGCAGAGTCTTTAGCATTAATAAGTTAGGCTATTCTGATATCTTTTTGGTCTCCATTCAGAGTAAGCGGTATTATTAAAATATCCATAATAAACGTGAGTTACCTATTTAGTGAGGTATAAGCGTTATGATATAGGCCAGGATTTTTGGCATATGTAATCTATGTGTTTTCTATGAGCACTCCTCTTTAGCATATAGTAAGTTTGACTCTTCTTTAAGGTTGGGGGGGGGGCCTTATTAAAAGGGGCTAGATATTCCTGGATCTAGAATCCTTCTATGTAGTCTCTTCCAAGAAGGTTTTCTGTTCCTTATTATTAGAAGCTATTAGCTTTAGAGGGGTTGTTGTTTGTCTATGATTGTCAGGGAGTCTGTAGAAGAGGCTATTCATTGGAAAGTAGATCCAGGCTTCTGTGCATTGGTCGGATTGTCTGTTAGGCTTCTAAATCTCGATTCGTTCAGTCATGGCCATGGGGTTTTCTTTCATTTTTAGAAGGAGGAATGAGGTTTAGTCTTATGGATTGTCCTCTAGTAGAGCTGTTCGCGGCCTCTCTGAATGCTCAGATCTTCTCTTACATGTCTCCTTTCTGGACAGTCAACCCCCTCGGGGTGGGTGGGGTGGGGAGGGGGGATGCTCTGTCTCAGTAGTGGACAGGAATGTTCGCCTATGCCTTCTCTCGAACGATTTTGATTCAGTTAGTTTTGAAGAGGGTCAAGGATCAGGTTTGCGAAATTCTTCTGATAGCTCCCTGTTGGCCAAAGAGGATTTGGTTTTTAGACCTTCTAGATTTTCTGGTAGATTTCCCTCTTCTTCTTCCAGTATACCAGGATCTTCTATCTTAAGTAAGAGGTCTTTGTGTGCATCCAAATCCAATAAATTTTAGTCTGTGTGTCTGGAGAATCTCGAGTCTGAAGTCCTCGAGAATAAGGTTTCTTCTGATATCAGGAAATGATTGACTCTGCCAGAAGGGATTCGACCCGTTGAGTTTACAAGGGTCGATTTAAAAAATTTAGGTGAATGATGTTCAGACCAACGTTTCGTGCCCGATTCTGGTTCGATACCCAAATTATTAGATTTGTTATCTTATCTGTTTGGGTATTTTCATTTGTCAGTTATTACGTTCAGGGAGTATAGATGTTCTCTGGTGTCATCCCTTCCTTGTCTTCTGTATGCCGATGTCAAGGATAAGACTTTTAATAGCTTTATTAGAGGTCTAAGTAATATTCGTCCTCTGATTGCTAAGTCTTTTCCTTCCTGGAGTTGGGCTTTGGTTCTTCAAGTTTTGGCAGGGCGCCATTTTGAACCTATTTCTTCTACCAGTAGTAAGCTTCGTTTTGTTTTTAATTGTCAAAGCTGTTTTTTCTTGTTGCTACAGCCTCTGCTAGAAGGCGTTCAAGAGATTCATGCTCTTTCTGCTGAAAAGGAGAGATTTATAGTTTCAGGAGACGGCTTTGATATCCCAGAAGGAATTTTTTATTTATAACTCGCACTAACCGCTATCCTGCTAGTCCGATCATTTTAAAATCTTTTTCGTCTGTCGCCATCCGAAAAATTTTGGTGTCCTATTAGGGCATTAGGAACCTTCAATCAGCGATCAGATGTTATAAGAATCGATCCATCTCATTTATGTTTTTCCTACGAGGAAAATTTATCTAAGCGGTCTCAAATTCTTCGATTGTCAGATGGATTTTGAGAGAATACTTAATCCTTGTTATGAGATAGCCTCACCGGATCAAATTAATCTCTCCCTTATTAAAGCCGATGACGTTAGAGGTATGGCTACTTCTTTCGCTCTTTTTGAGGGATCGTCTTTAGATGAGATCATGCAGGTAGCAGGAGGGAAATGTGAATACACCTTACATCCTTTTAACTCAAAGACCAGAGTGCAGGCTAATCATGGTGCGATTGAGCTAAATGCACTATTAGGTTACGTTATTAGCATTTGGATAAGATTGATTTAATTTTATCCTTGTTTGTTAACTAAAAAAGCCGAAGACTATTTACCAAGTACTTCCCACCATTTTCGTTAGGACTATGCATCTGTGAGATAGGGGGAGAGTCTTCTTTTGGTTTTTAGTTATTTCTTTAAGTTCAAGTTGGTCGTATTTGCTAATCACGGTGTGATTGAGCTAAATGCTATATTAGGTTATGTTGTTAACATTTGGATAAGATTGATTTAATTTATCCTTGTTTGTTAACCAAAAAAGCTGAAGACTATTTACCAATCACTTTCCACCATTTCGTTAAAAGACTGCGTCGGTGAGAAATGGTGAGTCTTCTTTTGGTTTTTAGTATGTTTTTATAGTGGTTAATAAAACAACAGACCAACCCGCAAGGGGGGTCTGTGGGGGGATTTTGTGAAAAATTTACCGAAAATGGTCAAATTGGTACCTCCTTAGCTGCTTGACATATTTCAACAAAATTTCATTAGATTGATTCTATGGTGGTAGGCTCTAGAAATTTTATTCAGAATTTTGATTGATCAATTTTTTGGGTGAAAATCTTAGATTTTATGAAAAATTTACCGGAAATTGTCAAAACGTTGCTTCTCCTTAGTCGCTTGAGATATTTCAACTGAATTTGGCTAAAGTAACCCTATCAAGGTAGACTATAATTTCTATTCAGAATTTTGATTGATCATTTTATTGGGTGGCCATCTTGGATTTTCCGAAAATTATCCATCATATCTTTTTTAATGCAAATGGTTTAATGGTCCACGTGAGTGCCACAGGTCCTTGGGCCTCTTGTTACATTATTAGTTACCTTTATAAGATTGCCTTCACATTATTAGCTGACATGTCCTAAAGGATCAAGCGAGTTTATGCCATTGGGACCGTCCCTCCATCATCTGTGGACTGTGTTATCATTTTTCTTTAAAAGACTACTACTCACTAACAGCATGGCCAATTTTAATCAACCTAAATGGGTAGGTTTCTGATCTTCTATACCAAGATTTGAATGATCAATATTTCTGGCGGCCATCTAGGATTTTCTGAAATTTTTCAGAAATCATTCAAAACATGTTAAATCTTCCTAATTTTATCCAAACTTGGCTTGAAGCTTGAGGGAGGCTTCAGAATTTCTATACAGAAATTTAATTGATCAATTTTAGTCTAAGAAATTGGTTAAAAACTACTTAACAACTAGGCTGATTTCAACCAAATGGCTGAAAGGGAATTGTGGTGGTTGGTTTTGGGATTTCTACACAAAAGTTTGATTGGCCAATTCTCTTGGTGTCATCCTGGATTTTTGAAAATGTCTAGGTAATTGTTTAAACGACTATGCCTCATTAATTCTTGGGCTGATTTCAAATAAACTTTCCCGGAAGGACCTGTTGGTGGTAGACTTCTTATATGCAGAAATATGATTGTTAATTTTATTGGCGTATATCACGGTTAGGACTTCTCATTAACTCCAAGACCGATTTTAACCAAACTTGCCTGAAAGGACAATATGGTTGTAGGCTTTTGATGTTTTATGCAAAAATTTGATTGATCTATTTTATCAGCCACCATCTTGGATTTCCGAAAATGTCCAGGCAATATATCTGTTAAATACCTGCTACTCATTAACCACTGGGCTGATTTCAAACAAACTTTACTGAAAGATCTCTAGGGTGTTAAAACCTTTAGAACTTCTACCAAAATTTCTTGGGCAGTCATCTTGGATTTCTGAAAATGTCTGATAAATTGATTAGAAGACAACTACTCATTAACAGATTGGCTGATTACAAAAAAAGCCAGTTGATGTTTGTTACCTACACAGTCATCCCTTAGTCATTGACCATCGCATGGAGAAGCAAGGTGTTCAGTAAAGGCAAGAGGCCTTGCAAAAACTACCATCCCCTGACCACGAAGGACATACGGTTCTTAACGCTGTCACTGACAAATCCCTGAAAATGTATATTCTTTATGATATAAAACCTATTCTGTTGAATACTTTGAAATTAATTTTACTGGAAGGCATTGCTGCCTAAACCAGCAATGGCTTCCAGTCACATTAATTTCAAAATATTTAGCAGGTTTCCTGTATGGCATGGTTAAAAATGAGATATGGGGAATTCATCGTTGACAGGGTTAAGCATATTTTACATGTGTGTTCTACTTCTACACTATATCAGCTATCCACCTGTTCTAGTCGTTCCGCAGTCAGTCACTGATGATGGAATGCGAAAGGTGTCACGATGTCATCGACAAAATCGGTAAGTATGAAGATGACTTGGTGTGTTGCCTCTTATGTATTTGCACCCTTTTACTACACTATATAGTGATAGGCTGTACTTACCTTAGTTTATAAATGTTATATAATAAATGCTATGCTTACACCGCTCCCCTGCTACTCATACAGGTTCTTGTGTTAATCACATATGACTGTAATAACCGCATTACATAACGTTAAATGTTTCTCATCAAGCCCTGTTGCGTGTTCATAATTTAACTAGTTTAATAAAAGCCATATTAGATTAACCATTTCCTTGCTATTAGACCAGATACAACTATCTTCACAACATAAGAAATAGTCCCTTGAATATTTGAAAATTAATTCTCCATGAATTCAAACAGATTTCCTGTATTATTGGCTTGAAATTGAGATTAAAGGATTTCATAAGTGAATGGAAGTTATTGGTTTGATTGGCATCTATCGACTCACTAATTTTCCGTTGCTATGTTTTCTTTTTAGCTTGTGTGTACAGTGCAGATCAGAAATAACATGTGATGTTGAATATTTTGACCATTATTGTCTTCCCATCCAATGGGTTTCAAAATATTCAACAGAACATTTCTTACATCGTGTTCAAAATTGTCCTAACTAACATTTGTCTGAGTTTTCGTTCTGGAAACATTTTCACTTATTTTTAAGCTGTACTGGAGCTTATGGTTGGATTTGTTTTCTTGATGCTAGGTTCCCTGTAATCACATGGCGTCATCCACGTACAAAAGCGCTGTTGCTGCGAGCAAGTGGTTTGCATAGCAGAGGTTTGATGGGAATGCTGAAACATCAAACAACATCAGGTTTGTGTTGAATGATTCTTTCGATCAAAATTTGTTTTAAATATGTATTAACCCTTTAATGACTAAATTTGGTCAAGAAAATTTAAATATTTACCTATTGAATGTCCATTTGCAGGCCAAGAGAAGACAACTTTTGAAAATTTACCACGAATGACTAGCTGTTACCGAGCCAGTCATTGCAGTCGTAATTTTTTTTAAATAGTCTGCTCTTGGCCTGCGAATGGAAATTTCTCAAGACCACTACAGAGGCCTGTTTTGGCCAGCCGTGTCATAAAAGGGTTATGTTATTAACTATTTAATGGTCAAATTGGTCAAGTGAGGTAAACTTTAAACCATCTTGAGTTTTTTTAAAGGAATTTTCATAAAGATGCAACCATCGTCAAGTTGCTTTCAAAATTATCAACACTCAGTAATTTATATCAGTTGCAGCACGTGGGATGGGCTTGCACGATTACCCGATATCGAAAATCACAATTTTGTTTTCAACCATGATTTTTTACGATATGATTTTGAAAAAATCGAAATATCGCAAAAATGTATTTGTCATATGTTTGTAGTGTAGCCTTCTATTACGGCAAGCTGTTCAATTTATTTCCAAACCAACATCTTTGCGAGAGAGGTGGGCTTATATTAGGAATAGGTCAAGAAAAAGTTGTTCATTCGTTAAGATTGTTTTAAAAGATGGACAATAATATGAAATAATAATATGAAAGTTGATCGCAAGTTACCGGTACAGTTTCTTGCCGCTGTACTGTATACTTCAAAACCATGATCGCGGAGTGAAATTATTACCTGGGACGGTATATAAATATTGTATATTTCTTAATAAGCATGGTTTATAAAATCAAAATTAATCCTGAATTTGACAATAAATGGCGTCGCGAAAATATATAAATCACATGGTATTTCTTACTCTCCTGTTTTTGGAGGCGAGAGGTGGTGTGTTCACAAATGTGATAGCTAAATGAGACGGTATACACGCTTTAGCCAGCAAGGTGAACTGACAGAGATGCTTCTGAAGGCTAACTATTATTAGTAAAATATATGAATCACGTGATATTGCTCACTCTTGATTTTGGCGTCAAGAGTTGGTGCGTTCACAAATGTGATAGCTATATGAGATGGTATACAGGCTTTAGCCTGCAAGGTGAACTCTCCGAGATGTTTCTGAAGGCTAACCACTATGACTAAACGGGTACTCGGTAAATGCGGATCAGATCTAAACATTAGATATCTATGTGCATATCTAAAGTGCATTCCTAATATCACGTGATTTTGTACATTTTCACAAAGACGATATGAAATGTCAAATTTTTGGATTAATTTTGATGTAATAAACGATGATTATAACAGAGTACGCAACATTTATGTTGTCCAATGTAATAATTTCACTGGCAATAATAGACATACATTAAGCCAAGGTGTAAGGCATCAAAAATTTATACCGGGAAATTGTGTCCTATTTTCGTGTTATTAACGATCGTTCTTTAAGCATCTACGCGACTGGATTTCAAGTTGTTGTTGAAATTTACCAATTAGAAGTCATATTCGGTTAAAACTGATATAAAAACTCATAGTGAAGCCGATATGTCTACATAAGTCTAACCGTGCAATCCAACTCGACCCAAGATCAATTCATCCATGGATTCATATACCATAAAATAAGCTATACGATATATCGAAATATCGCGATTTTCTCACCACAATATATCGCGATACCGCCTATGACAATATCGTGCAAGCCTAATGGAATAATATGTAAATAAATATTTCCAATTCAGCACTATCAAACACCCACCAACCTCATGCATGATCACCCGCTTGGAACTACTACAGAGAATATACTGTCAAATTTTATTTTAAAAAGTATAAAAACAAGATACAATAAAACAAAAATGTTAGTGTAATTTCTAGTTTTTCTAAATTTCTTCTAAAGGAACATCTGGTGGAGAAACATCATCCAATCTGGAACAAGAGAAATACTTTGGTGCCCTTGTGGCGGCGACGCCCTCCAAACACTCATATCCAGCATCATACAGTGATTCTCTGACCAGCTTAGATTCACTCATGATGGCCGGTATGGGAGGCGAAGGCTTGTCAATCCCAGAAACACCTGATCAGATCCGACGAGCTGGTGGTACACACGCGGGTGTCAGCAAGACTATGAGTAGTCTACGAACAACTGTAGGAAGTCGAGCATCTAGAGGTAAGAAATGGCATCTATAAATGGTTAAAGCATAACTAATCCCATCTCTTGATAGCTATTCAGGTCATCTAACACGCCGGTCATAAAGTATCCAGGTAATTTTAAGCTTTTTATCACGGCACTAAGGAAAGATATTCAAGATTTAGTCGTTAAATGTTGGTACATTTCTACACCCTATGATGGCTGCCATGATTTACTTTTCAACCAATCAGAAAAATCCTAGTGTATCTGCCTCGGTATATACGCTCAGTCTTAGAGGCGGCAGCTATAGTTTGGCAATGTGTGGTCTAAAAGCAATCCTACAGGTAAGCTGTTGAATATTTTGAAACCAATTTGATTGGAAGTTGTTGAAGTTGTTGCTGCTATAGGCAGCAACAACTTCCAGTCAAATTAGTTTCAAAATATTCAATGGGATGAGCATTACATAATAAAGAATGTGATGCATTGGAGCTTACATGACATCACACATAATAGCGTGAGGAGACAAAATGGTGTCGATCACCATTCAACATTTACTCGATATTACAAAACAGATAATTGCGATACAGACCAGGGAATGTGACAGGATATGAATGATATGGAATCTATAAACCATATTCTATCAGTGCAATACAACATTTGAGATGAGATTAGCATCGCTTTAAAGAGTATAAGGAATAACCCTGTGAGTGAGGGCCCATTGTGGCACTGTAGAGAGAAAAGGCCATGTTTAGAACTTTCAACCTTGAATAGTACAAATTGCTCAAGAATATTGAAATTTCTGCTTAATACAATGCCCATTTGCAGCAAAGAGAAGACCTTTTGAACATTTACAACTATAATGACTGTCTCGTTTATCAAGCCAGTCACTCCATTGGTAAGATTTCAACAATATTTTTCTCTGGCTACAAATGGATATTTTCTCAGGACCATGCAGAGGTCGTTATGGGCTGGCTTATGGCCATTAAATGGTTATGGCAGCCGCTTATGGTTGTGAAACTTCATGTATATGACATGAATGAACATTAGCTATGTTTTGAGGAAGGTACACTTTTTTTTGGTGTCAAAAGTCAAGGTCAGTTCCGCACATAAGTTCTTCAAAATGAATTTGATTATGTTATATATGTGGCCTCCTGTCATGAGGATGGACTGTATTTTTAAGTGTCAAATGTTCACATTTTGTGTCCATCTAATAGTCATTTACGAAATATTGGTCCACCAAAATGCCTCGTGCAGAAACGAGCGCTCTGATATGATTCATCTCGCCATTGCTCTATCAAGCATAATTTCTCACAATATTATATAGGCTAACAGTTAACATATATAGTGTTATTCACATAGATCTCATCAATAGCTGTAACACATGTTTGCTTCCTTACCTATTACTGCTTGTATTCATGTTTGTGACACTACTTGATCAAATTTTACTTTGCAATCTTGTTCAACTACTTATAACATTATACTTAATGCACTTTTTCAAAGTAGTTTTACTGTTTACACATCCTCTGTTTTTCTAGTATAGTGCTAGTGTTTTAACTATTAAATGGTCAAATTTGCTCACTATAATTTCAATCTTCTCATAAGGCAAGTTCTGGCAAAGACTATTGTAGCTACCCTCGGGTAGATGTATCATGTGTTTAAATTCTATTCATTTCAATGCAGTTACTTGACTAATCGACTGGTTGGCTCGGGTTCTTACTAGAATATGAACCCCCCTTGCGTTTTGAAGGTAATCTAGTAACTTGAGTTGGTAGGCCAAAACTCGACCACAGAAAATGTCCATTTGAAGACCAAGAGATTATCTTTTTACATTTACCATTGTAATGACTGGCTTAGTTATTGATCCAGTAATTCCAGTGCTAAATTAAAAAAATAGTCTTGTATTGGTTTGCAAATGAACATTTCCTAAGCCAGTTTGACCATTAAATTGTTACGGATTGGTATTGGACATGTATCTGTATCTCTCATACTTGGAAAAAAAGATCTGTAATAATCCATCATATATCTATACACTGAGAACTTAAAGGACAATTCCAGGATGGGTAAAAGTGTACTTTATTTGAAAGACTTATATGACTAACATATTGGATCCTAAATAACAACAATATTAGACAAATAATACGAAGAATAATACCTAAACATGAAATTATTTTGTCTACCGGGCGGGTCCATTTTCTCACAATGAGAGTGAGATTTCACGAGATTCTAACATCATCCCCCGCACCAACACTATCTTTGCCGAGCGCGAAGGCTGTACAGTAAATATTGATATGCGTGAAGCCCAAACATGTGCTAATTTGTAATCATTAGGACATTGTCCAGTTAAGCTAGTAAGTTTTTCAAGTAATTGTAGTATCTGAAGTCGGTGGGACATCGTTAACCCATAGACTGCTAAAGTCTATATTTCTTAGATTCCATTTTCTCTATCCTATCAGTATGTTTTCATGTTGGTAACAATTCTGCTGTAAGTCATTGCTGTGCACGACAGCAACACGTTTCAGCAACATTTTTTTTCAAAATGTACCCCAGCACTATCTCTGTAAGTCACACTTGACATGTGCGTATCGTCAAATTACTCAGGTGACTCAAGATATCATTATAACGTGTGTCACAGGAAGTGTAAATATATTTTCTGAGAAAACATGTAATAATATTGCTGGAAGCACAGAACCGGTTGTAATAATTATGATACTGACTTGTGGCTGCAAATTTGAAGATTTATCCAATGCTAGGGATGTTAGAATCGCCCTAGTGGTTCAAAAGATACACTCTGCGGGAAAAATTAAGCCAGCAAAATTTCAAACTAAAATTTCAGGATGCCCTCTATCCATCATCCCATATTAAAATAAGTATTACAGCTACAATGATAGAATTTGCTGTGCCGATGCTTTATAATGTTATCTCAAAACTGTGAAAGGTTCCTCAAAATATCTTAGAATTATTGAAATTACTACAGCTTGCCGGGTAATATTGATCAGCTGATGAACATTCCCAGACTTTATGTGAAATGTTAATTCATTTGGTGATATCTCTGGAAATATTGATATGAGCAAAATTATAATTAGTCAGGCAAATAGCCATTTTTTTTTATACGCCCGCATAAGCAGGGTCGTATTATGTGATGGCGCTCGCCATCCACCCATCTGATTTCTTGTGTGGTTCATCTCGACAAAATCCACCCATATTTTGTCTTGTTATAATTGTAATGATCAATGCAGCTGTGAAGACTTTCAAGATTTTTAGTGATGTCTTTGCCGTGAATTCCAAATGTGTACTTAATAGAAGTCTCTCCCCCCCCCCCCCACCCATCGGCAAAATCAGCCCATATTTGCCCGAGTTATCTCTCCTGAAAAGCTCAAATTCGTCAAAGTTTTCTTGTCCGAGCCATATCTCGAAGAGTTTTGAACCTACACTCACAATTTTTTTTCTCAGTAAATGTGTTAGGGATGGACGAAGGGCTATGATTTCGTTTCGGCAAAGTCTGCCCTTATTTACCAGAGTTGTCTCCCTTGAAAAGCTAAAATTTGGCAAAATTTTCTTGCCCGGAGCAGTTCTCGATGAGTTTTGAACCTACACTCACAATCCTTTTTCAGCAGATGTGTTAGGGATAGACGAAGTGTCATGCTTTCGTTTCGACAAAATCTGCCCATATTTTTGTCTTGTTGTAATTGTAATGATCAATGCAGCTGTGAAGACTTTCAAGATTTTTAGTGATGTCTTTGCCATGAATTCCAAATGTGTACTTAATAGAAGTCGCCCCCACCCCCACCCCACCTCTTTCTCAGAGAATTATCAAAGACAAACTGTTCACATTTAGCATTCCTCAAACATGTATGCCTGTGGGCGTATGTTGAGTTTCACTACTAAAACTCTTGTTCAGCTTTAAGCACACTCAAATTTAATGACAATACGCAAAGTATTACCAAAGGGAGAGCCTGCGAGACAAAACCATGGCGAAAAATGACAAATTTGACTGACTTTATCTAGCAAATAATTGATATATTCTTGCGCAATTTCATTAAATATTTTTTATCATTCCGGGGTATGGTCCTTTAACCCCTTTCAATCCAGCAATTCCAAGTCAAATTGATCTCGGAATATTCAAAAGGAAAGCTGAAGATGGTTTAGGTTTCTCAGGGATGAAAGGGTTAATTACACAGACTGTTGCCACTGGTATATCTCTGTTGATTAGGTTGCTGATTAGCATTGTTACAGGTATTTCAGATCAGATACATTCAGGATTACATTAATGCTTACTTTCAGAGACCTGGACCCTCTTGAGTGACAGAAAACAACGAACGCTCTTATGGCAATTTGAGAGTAAATGTTTAACCATTCACAGTGTTTTTGTGTTTTGCCTGCTTCCCGTCATGCTATGTTAAAACGCACATGTGTGCGTCCGTGTGTGTATGTGCATACATGAGCCAGTGTGGCTGCACATGTGTGTGGGCACGAGTGTGTTCTTGTTATGCTCGTGAGTGAGCATGTTTTCTAATAATCCCTATGAGGCTGATATATACAAGCTAACAAACAGTACGTTAATTAACTAACATTTCAAATGCCAGCTTTAGGTGCATGGTTAAATTTGTCAAGATTGGCCAAGTAAAGCAATGGTTTTGCTTAGTCAATGTCCATTTGCTAGTCTATTTTTGAAAACTTCCTACTGGAATGACTGGCTTGGTTACTGAGTTAGTCACACAAGAGATAAATTTTCAAAACTGGCCTTCCTTACCTACAAAGGGACATTTTCCAAGACCAATACCTTTAGCCAGCTTGACCATTAAAGGGTTAAACTCCATGTGATTTATAGATTTAACCCTTTAGCACTCATATCAGCCAAAAACTGCTTCTGCAGTAGTCTAAGAAATATGTCCATTTTCAGACCAAGAGACGACTGCTTTCGAAAATTTACTACTTGAATAACTGGCTCGATAACCGAGCCAGTCATTCCATTGGTAAATTTTCAAAAATAGTTTTCTCTTGGTCAGCAAATGGACATTTTCTATAAGAAAATCTTGAACAATTGCAAGAGTTAAAGAGTTAATAAGTGACCACATGTGTTAAACTAACCCAGTCTTATGACCAACAAGACCTTCATACAGCACCCAACCTGTGTTGAGAGACCACCTGTCTAGAGTTTAGAGATCACTGTTTGTTAGATACACCCTATTGTAAGTCTGAGCAGTAATCTTGTGCTGTGTTATAAATAACTAACAAAAGTTAGTATTAGTTTGTTCCATTTCAGCAGATAATAGAGTGGTATTATTAGCTCACCTGGCCAGAATGGCCAAGTGAGCTTATGGCATGGCGACCGTCCATCCGTCCGGCCAGTATCCAGTCGTCAACTTTTGCTTAAAAACGCTACTCCTCATTAACCACTTGGCGGATTTCCACCAAATGTGGCTGGAAGGACCCTAGGGGTGGGGGGTGGGGGGGGGGGGGGGTGTAGGCTTCAGAACATGTGTACAGAATTTTGATTGGTCCATTTTTCCGTCTGCCATCTTGAATTTTCCAAAAAAATGGCGTGAAATCAGTTAAAAGGCTACTCATTAACCGCTTGGCCTATTTCAACCAAACTGAGCTGGAAGAACCCTAGTCCTGTACGCTTCAGAACTTTTATATAGAATTTTGACGGCTTGATTTTGATGGTGGCCATCTTGGGTTTTCAGATAAATGGGAATTCATATAAAATGTTACTCCTTATTAATTGCTTGGGCAATTTCAACCAATTTTGGCTGGAAGGATCCTATTGTTGTAGCCTCTAGAAATTCCATTCAGAATTTCGATAGGTCAATGTTTTGGCAGCACTCTGATCTTCTCAATGTGTTCTGGAACCATTTAAAAACGATACTCCTTCAATCAATAACCCGATTTCAACAAAGCTTGGGTTGAACGATCCTAGACGGTAGGTTTCAACATATTAAATGAGAGTCTTGATTGGTCAATTTTTTGGTTGCCATCTTGGATTTTGCGAAAATCATCCATCACGTCTATTTAAGTGCAAATGGTTTAAATGCCAATGGTCCAGGTGAGCGCCACAGGCCCTTGGGCCTCTTGTTACAATTAAACTGACCTTTTGACAAAATACACTGGTAAATACTACATTTTGTTGTTGAAAGGAGATAATATATTCTTTTCTACAGGATAAAGTTAATTTATATTTTGACAATGAATTCGGCATAAGGTTCTATCTACATGATGCAACCCACCGAATTCTGCAAATTCATGTGACAATGTAGTTATTTACTTGTTAGTTTACATTAGAGTACATTGGTGTGAAATGAATATAAGATTTTGAACTTTGAGTGATTTCACCATGCAACATTTTATTTGGTACCCTTTCAATAGTTATTTATATCCGATATCTCGAAACAATTTTGTCAGTCACGTCTAAGTTTTTGGTGCGTGCGTGCGTGCGTGCGTGCGTGCGTGCATGCATGCATGCGTGACTTTGGTGCAGGTAGGGGGCAGCCACTGGCCAAACTAGCAATGGATAAAAACCAATAAGAATTTTATGTTCATATTGTATTGTTTCTGCCTATAATACTATTTCTCAGCTGTCCAATGTCTATTTATTAATACCTAGCTCACTAACATCAAGGATTGTAACAGGGATTACTGAAGTAAGAAATCTGCATGTAAATATTGAGTACAAAATGTGAGGTATGAATCTCCAGTGATAGATGAAGACAATTCTTGTAGTCAAAGAGATAGAGTTGTTGGAATTTTATTGCCGATGATCGCTTTCTCATCTTTAAAACTTAGTTCTTTCAATCCTGTTCTTATGACCACCTTGGTTTGGTGACCACCTATGATAAGCAACCGCCATTAGATGCCCAGAATAAAATTGAATAATAGAACGCCTTTATTAAGTGACCACCCGCCTAATGTGACTCATATTGTGAAGTGCTGAGACAATGTTAGGTCACCTGGCCTGAAATGCCAAGTGAGCTTATGCAGTGGTGACTATCTGTCCATTGTCGGCCAATCTATCTTTACCTGCTGACATCTGTCTGTTAACCTATACTTTAAAATACTTTTATCTGAAAATTCCGGAATTCTGTTAAAAAGACTATTTCTCATTTGCCTCTTGTCTGATTTGAACCAAACTTGCTTGGAGGGAGGAGCCTATTATCATTGCATTCAAAACCTGCATACAGCAATC
Source organism: Chaetoderma sp. LZ-2023a (assembly GCA_034401795.1). Lineage (NCBI taxonomy): Eukaryota > Metazoa > Mollusca > Caudofoveata > Chaetodermatida > Chaetodermatidae > Chaetoderma > Chaetoderma sp. LZ-2023a. Next base: position 129,227,641 of record CM067370.1, on the reverse strand, counting down.
TGATTAGTTAGCTTTGAGTTTACTCACAACTAGTGTCAAACACTAAGGTTTTCATACCCCACCAAAAAATTGGCAGGGTATTATGTGATGGCGACATCCGGGCTGGCCGACGGACGGGTGAGTAGAAGAGTGGGTTCCGGATGATAACTCCATTACCGTTTATCAGATCACTTTGAAACATCATAGGGTGGTTGGCCTAGGTCTGGAGGAGAAACTATCGAAATTCATGATGATCTGAAATCCAAGAGGGCCACCAGCCACTGACGGTCATCTTGAAAATTGGTTTCTAAATGATAACCTCATTACCGTATATCTGATCACTTTGAAACTTAATAGGGTGGTTGAACTAGGTCTGGAGGAGAAACTATCGAAATTCATGATGATCTGAAATCCAAGAGGGCCACCAGCCACCGACGGTCATCTTGAAAATTGGTTTCTAAATGATAACCTCATTACCGTATATCTGATCACTTTGAAACTTAATAGGGTGGTTGAACTAGGTCTGGAGAAGAAACCTATCGAAATCGGCGATGATCCTAAATCCAAGATAGCTGCTAGCCACTGGTGGCTCTTTTGAAAATTGGTTTCCCAACGATAACTTCATTTCAGTGTAGCAGATCCCTTTGAAACTTCATAAGATGACTCGACTAGTTCTGAGAAAGTGAGGAAGAAACTTATTGAAATTGTAGATTATCCAAAATCCAATATGACTGCCGCCCATCGGTGTCCAACTCGAAAATTGGTTTCGGGATGATAACGCCATGACGGTTTAGTGGATTGCTTTGAAACTTCATAGGATGACTAGTCTATGTCTGAGGAAGAAATCGCAATTTTCTGAAAGCTCTCATTCATTAGTTGACATTTGGCAACATCCCCCCCCCCCCATATGTTGCAACTATAGCTCGCTCGCACTTGATTCAATCATGGCTGGTATGACCCTACACCACTAGACATCCAAACTTGAATACAAAAATCTGATATTCCAGTGGCCATCTTGGGTTTTGTTGATAGTTTATAGGAAATCAGCAAAAAGATCTCATTTGCCGTTTGACCAATTTCAACCAGAAGTGTCTGGAAGAACATGAAGACAGAAATCTGATTGATCAATTTCTTTTGTTACCATCTTTGACTTTCAAAAAATGTGTTTATTGGGTTTCTGTTACGGCCTACTCTTATTCGCCATTTGTCAGATTTCCAACAAACTTCCCTGGTTATGATGCCCAAAATTTGTATGCACAAGTTTAATTGGCCAGTTTTTAGCTTCTGGCCAAGTGAGCTTATGCATGGTGAACATCCATCGTCCATCCGTCTGTCATCCGCTCTCCGTCAACCTATTGCTTTAAAACGCTACTCCTCATTACCGTTTAGCAGATTTCAACTTAATTTGGCTGGAAGGATCCTATGGAGTTGGTTTCAGAAATTGTATACAGAATTTTAATTGGTCAATTTTTGGGTGAAAATCTTTGATTTTATGAAGAATTTACTGGAATTTATCAAAACAATTCTCTTCATTAAATGTTTGGCCGATTTTAAGCAAACGCGACTTTAAGGTCCCTTTGGTGGTAGGCTTCAGAAATTATATACAGAATTTTGATTGGTCAATTTTTCCGGTGGCCATCTTGAATTTTCCGCAGCATCCATCTTGTATTTTCATTAATGCTTTTGAAACACTACTCCTTAATCAAGGACCCTAGGTGGGTAGGCTTCAGATACTGCATACAGTTACAGAGGTTTGCTTGGTCAATTTATCCGGAGGCCATGGTGGAATTTTCAATAATGCTTTAAATTCTTAATCAATTGTCCCAATTTTGAGGAAACTATGGCGATCGGCTTCAATATATCAAATGAGAATTTTGATTAGTCAATTTTGTTGGTGGTCATCTTGAATTTTCCAAAAATTATCAATCACTTATTTAAATGCAAATGGTTCAGATGCTAATGGTCATGGTGAGCATCATCTTGTTTAGGTGGCCATCTTGGAATTGTTTTAATTTATGGGAAATTGGTTGAAAGACTGCTTCTGCTGCCACCGCTGATGCTCTGCCGCCGCCCAAATTCTGTTGTTCCATGTTAACACCACAATCAGGCATGTAGGCCTCATGTTGGTCGAGGCTAGGGACACATGCACATGAGCCTCTTGTTGAGTTTTGCAATGAATATGTTGATTCTGCTTTACAGTTATTTAACCATTACCTGCTGACAGTTTTGCCTTTATTATCTCATGACGAAACTACCCGCCATTTGTCCACATAATAGTTTTGTTCTTGTACTTTATCAAAGATGCTTTCTTATATCTTTTGTATTCTCTTTGTTTTTTGCTTGTTCAGCTATCTTTGATTTAGAGTAGGGCTAGCCTACACGAAATAGCATAAAGCCATATCAACATTAATATGGTGCGCAATATCTTGATATATTTTGATTGTATGGGGGAAGAAAAGGAGACAGTAGGTTATGAGAAAAAGGTTTATTTAAATGGTTCAAAACTGAATTTGACATGCTTGGCTCGAATAACGCTAGTATCCAATCCAATTTATAATCAGTAAATAGTGGAACTATCACTCAAATTGTGTTAATCATTAGTTCCTGCACCCAATTTCATATTAATTTGTGTAAATCTCAAACTATTCCAAGACGATAAAACTAATGCAATAGTGATTAATTATTGTGATGTTTGTCTCGCCTGCATAGCAGAAACGAGATGATTTTGTGGAAATTTTACTACTTTTTTCACGGTTGTGGACTTTGTATGGTCCATCCTCTTTCAACAATGCCTTACCGGATTAGCAAAAAATTTTACCGCAGCTTTGTATTCTAAGCAGGAGTATTCTTCGCAGCATTACTAATTTTATTTTGGGAAATATTTTCACGATCTGACTATCGGAAATTTAGCAAGATTTTTCATGCTTGATGGGTAACAATTGCTTGTTGGTATCTCACTGAATATATCTATTAGGAACCATGCCACGTTTGCTTTGCCAATCCACACTATCCATGCCTTTACAGGCGAGACATTGCACGCTTCAGCATTCTTGTTTTGAAAATGTATTGTTCTTTGCCCCTTTGTAATTTGACCATTAATCAAATGTTTTTCTACAACAAAATACACACTGAAAGAAATTATCTTAAATAGAGAATCTGGAACGAGGTCACTTTTCATATCACTCTTATGGACCGAGTTGAAAATTATCAATTTGCACGAGCTTTCTCATTGTTGATTTTCGTGAAATCGATACCGCCGCTGTGACGCATCACTACTTGATAACAGATACACCCGTAAACTACACTTTTCTTCTAAGACTATCGCAGAGCCACGGCCATCAATCGTTACTTCGCTGCCGACTGATAAACTGTCAAACGATGATATTTTGCGATGACGTTTCATGAATGACAAATCATAGTAAACAAATCGTAGTACCGCTTAGTAATCCCTACGCATCACGCTCACATCAATCGATGTTTTAATTGGTCGATTTAAATGGGTTGCGCACCCAACAGCCAATGAAAATACTCCGTTGAATATGGTACGTGTGCTCATATCGAAAAATATGGAACGGGCTTGAATGCTTGTTTATATGATAAATCTGTTTCTGAATTTTTTGAAATTTTGGATTGTTTGGTTGATTTAATCAAAACAGACTCTTTTTGTCTTCTATATACATGATAGAGGGCTACAAACGGCGATAGGGTACTATAGAAACATGTCTATACATTAGGTTTGTTTAACCTATTATGAGAATGCTTATGCTTCTCGCTTTGGGAGTGGGAAATTTCGTTGGCAGAGTTAGCTAAAATGCTGTTTTTGATCTTTCTCATTGGTGGTTTCTTAATACCGGTTTGACTGATGTTTAATGAATGTATCTAATTCCGAATTAACATGCTTTATTTATGTATGGCCTACAAATTAACATTAAATTGCATGATACCTAACTGTCGTAGGTTATATATTATTCTAGAACAATTAAAATTACAAGAAAAATCAGAGAAAGATGCGTTTTTAGTCTTAGTGCACGAATGCGAGTTAATTAGCTACTAAACAGACTTATTTTGGAATTTTATTAACGACATATTGACTGTCAATTGACAATTCACACCTCGTCATCATAATATTTCAAAATTATTGCTTACATGTATTTATTAAAAACTAACTATTGTATCAACATACTACAAAGTTCATTAGTATTTAACATCCTCCCACATATTAAGTTATAACCAGGAACATATTTTAAATTACAATTCTTTGCCGTCTCATTTATGGCCTTATGTTGTATATCTTCCGTTGCTTGTGAAATTAATGCCTGTATGAATAATTACATCAAACGTATCAATTTTACTGTGTTCAGGATATTGTTTAGCCATGAGACATTTTCACCAATTAAAGGCATGGAGATATTGTTAGCTCACCTGGCCTGAAAGGCCAAGTGAGCCTATGCCATGGCGGCGGTCCATCATGTGTCGTCCGTCCGTCCATCCATCCGTCAACTTTCCTTTAAACGACTTCTCAAGAATCATTGGACTGATTTCAATTAAGTTTTTGGCAGGAAGCATCCTTAGGGCATAGGGATCCAGAGCTGAACCAAGTTTGTTCAAGGGAACTTGATTGGTCAAATGGTTCGGTGGCCATCTTGATTGACCTAGTTGTAGCGAAAATTACTTCTCCAGAACCGCTGAAGGGATCGGGTCGAAATTTGGCAGATATGCTTAGAGCCTAAGGGCCATTAAAGTTTGTTCAGGAGAAGTTGATTCGTCAAAAAACATGACCACCGTGGGCCAATCAAAATATAGTGTGTTTGGTGGCCATATTGGATTTTTTTATTTGAGGAATTTTGAGGCCGAAATTGGTTTTGTATGTGTTTTGCAGTATTCTGATCACAAATTTGCAATTTTCGAAACTGTCGGATAAACGGTTTGGCGGCCATCTTGGATCATTTTCCCACCAAAAGCTCCCATACTAAAGCAATGGGAAATTTAAAATGTTTTCCTCTCGAGAACTACGGGGCCGATTTCAATTATATTTCACAGGAAGCATCCTTAGGGCATAGAGATTCAAGTTTGTTCAAACGGAGCTGGTCGTCCAATTGGGCCGGCCATCTTGGATTTTGGCAGATTTTTAGAAACATCTTTAAAAAACTTTTTCTCCGAAACCGCTTGGGGGATTGATGCAAACCTCATGAAATATGATTTAGGGTAAGTGCTAAACCAAGTTAGTTCACGGGAAATTGATTGGTAAAATGGTTCAGCGGCCATCTTGGTTTACCTAGTTGTAGCGAAAATGACTTCTCCAGAACCGCTGAAGGGATCGGGCTGAAATTTGGCAGATATGATTAGTGCCTAAGGGCCATTAAAGTTTGTTCAAGAGAAGTTGATCCATCAAAAAACATGGCCGCCGTGGCCCAATCAAAATATAGCATGTTTGGCGGCCATATTGGATTTTTTTATTTGATGGATTTTGAGGCCGAAATTGGTTTTGTATGTGTTTTGGGGTATTCTGAGCTCCAATTTGAAATTTTCGAAACTGTCTGATAAATGGTTTGGCGGCCATCTGGGATCATTTTCCCGCCAAAAACTCCCATACTAAAGCAATGGGAAATTTAAAATGTTTTCTTCTCGAGAACTACCGGGCCGATTTCAATTATATTTGGCAGGAAGCATCCTTAGGGTGTAGAGATTCAAGCTTATTCAAACGAAGCTGATCGGCCAATTGGGCCGGTGGCCATCTTGGATTTTGGCCGATTTATAGAAACGTCTTTAAAAATCCTCTCCGAAACTGCTTATGGGATTGATGCAAACCTGATGAAATATGATTTAGGGCAAGAGCTGAACCAAGTTTGTTCAAGGGAAGATGATTTGTCAAATGGTTTGGCGACCATCTTGGTTGACCTAGGTGTATCGAAAATGACTTCTCCAGAACCGCTGAAGGGATCAGGCCGAAATTTGGCTGATATGATTAGGGACCAAGGGCCATTAAAGTTTGTTTAAGGGAAGTTGATCCGTCAAAAAACCTGGACACCATGGGCCAATCAAAATATAACATGTTTGGCGTCCATATTGAATTTTTTTATTTGATGGATTTTGAGGCCGAAATTGGTTTTATGTGTTTTTGGGTATTCTAATCTCAAATTTACAATTTTCGAAACTGTCGGATAAATGGTTTGGTGGCCATCTTGTTGATAAAGAGCATTCTAGTTGAAATGCCTATGCTCCAGGTGAGCGATACAGGACCCTTGGGCCTCTTGTTAAAAGTTCAAAATTACATCTTTTTCCACACCTATGCTGCATTTAGTAGTACAAATCCTAGTATTACTGGCAAGAACTGATTTACTATTTAACTGTTTTGACCCTTTAGCTCCTGAAATTCCGACATTTCAATTTCAAGATAACTATGCAGGCAATCTGCATTCCATTACAATGCAATTAAGTAGTAAAATTGTTGACTATTTTGAAACTAGTTTGACTAGAACTTGTTGCTGCCATAGGTAGCAACAGCTCACAGTGAAATTGGTTTCAAACTATTCTGTTTTCTTAGATCATAAAGCACTTATTATATTTAATCATGTGACGGTTAAGGGGTTAATGTGCAGATGTAGACATTGTAATACTAGCGGCGGCAATATTGAAGTATAAGGTGGATGATATGGGGCGTGTATTTTTCTGTCAGATTCCAAGATATATCATCTGTCACTCTCACAGTCATTGATAGGATAGTTTACATACAAATTTATACGCTATTGCCATTTTTCATGGCATCGAATCACAATTAGAAATTATGTTCAACTATTTTATCAAACGATAACTCAACTGGAAGAACTAACTTCTAGTAATGAATTTGTGTTTGACTACATGGATGATCAGCCTTAAGTGTGCAATAATAATTGTTTATGGAGACTAAATAAAATGCAACTAGGAGCTCAGATTTAATTGTATTATATTATATTGCATCTGTCATTTATTTAAATTTTTTTAATTACCTTTTTAAATCCATTATTGTTTAGCCAGTGTATAATATGTGTATTTCTTCTGTCCTGGAAATTCTCTGCTTCCATTACAATGCAACTAAGTAGTAAAATTGTTGCATATTTTGAAAATAATTTTACTGACCATGGCTAGCAGAAAGATTCATTTCAACATATTCATCAAAATATGTGTTACATGGCAAGGAATTTGTTGTGTCGGGTACATCAGATTGAAATGGTTACACATTGTATTGATAAAGGATCCTTTCATTTAGATATTGTATTAGCCATAGATTCAATGTTATTGCTTCAATGGTGATTGTTGTGATGATGATTTCAGCATTGGGAAGAATGGGCAGTTTCAAGGACAAATCAGGTACGCACATTGATGTAGCACGGACGAGATCCAACCAGGTTAATGGCAACATAGATAGGAAGGGAGACCTGGTGAACAGCTCTGTACAGGCACTCCATCGAGTCTCACTTTATGTTCTAGGAGAAAAGTCACAAATGAAGGTTGGTCCTTATTAATGTGTAACCTGGAATGAGTGGGATGGGCAAGATATAACATCATCAATATTTGCGTACAGTGTGCTGCAGCAGGCTAGGAAAATTACCAAAACTATAAATGTGCTAATTTATTCAGAAACAAATTCTAAAATTTTGGCACATTCTTGGAGCATCCAAAGTTGTGAGAAAGGTTTCCATGAAAAAACACTTCAGTTTCAAAAGCTAAAGACCTACCCATAAGAATGTTTTCATCGCCTGCCCAAAAGTGAAATGTGATTTCTGTATGATAATGGACAAACCACCTTTAGAAACAAAAAATCCACATTTAAAATCAGGATACAAGAGCACCTGCCATGCCTGTGCTACGTTGTAAATTTTTACAAACAAGTCGGATATGACGCGCCGGTTTCCAGAACCTTTGAAGGACATTCCAAAAGCGATGTCTGGTTCGGAGTAATACAGGTAACATCATCAAAATCAGATGCCGACATCTCCTTGGAGACAGGCTAAAGAGAGCCATTGGATACATCAATTCCATTGCTGGCGAGATTATCAAATTTATCTCCTGCTGTACTCCATACTAATCAATGAACTAATTGCGATGTACACTGCTCCTGAAGTGATGTCCTAATTTGATGCACTCCTAGTGAGGTTCCCTGTGCAGGTGTCAATGGTTGCATCATAAGTTTTTATTCCAGCAGACTTATTCAATATATACAGTGAAGCCACTCTGTGAATCAGGACTGCATTTGTTATCACAAATGGTTGTTCTTTAAGGTAGGCAGTCTTTTGATCACATTTCTGATCATCAACCTTAACAGCTGGACATTTGTGATGCCAGAAAGATACTAGGTACTACCTTAATAAGTTTTTGACAGGAAGAGCAACTTAGTTTAATTGAGTTACCACAAGCTTGTGTACTTGTTAGCTACTATGCTATATTTGATGATTTAATGTCTTGTAAATTGTTATATACAGTTACCCATGTCCATATTGCCATAGCACTTTAGGGGCACATGATGGTGGTTCTTTAAGATGTCTGGTTATAAGACCACTCATCTTAAAGTGCCTCTATTTTGCCCCCCTCCCCCAAAGACATATTTTGAATAATTTGTATTTAGTAACTATAATTTAACCAGTTAACACTCATGCCATCCAAAAATGGCTTCTGCAGTGGTCTTGTGAACTGTTCCTTTTCATATAGGAGAGAAGACTGAAAATTTAGCATCGGAATTACTGGCTCGATAACCAAGCCAGTCATTCTAGTGGTAAATCTTTTTAAAATGATCTTTTCCTCTGCACACAGACATTTTTTGTGAGAAAATTGAAATTTTCATGAAGAAATATGATTTATAGTACAGTAACAAAGATATTGATATTTCAAGAAATGTAAAATACAAATCTGACTTCTCATTTTTCTAGGGAATTAAAGTGGAATCATTCCCAAAGTGTGATTTCATCCCTGTTGATTTCTATGATGTCCGCCATGTCAAGATGAGCTTTAAGAAGCTGATGCGTGCATGTGTACCGAGCGGGTTGAGTTTAAACTCGGACTCTGGCTTATACAAGGCTATTGAAGACTCAGAGTGGCTGCAGCAAGTATGTACTCATGTTAGTGTTTGCCGCTTTAGAGTGATTTATTCATAAGTATTTTTGTCTTGTCCTAAACAGTAGGAAGTGTATCTTGTTTCTACCAGCGGCGCTACTGTCAATTTCAAGATTGATGTCGTTTGATGATGTTAACTTTGACAGTTATGGTTATCTATACTGGGTAGGCTTGCATGATATTGTCCTAGGCGGTATCGCGATATATCGTGGTGAAAAAATCGCGATATTTCGATATATCGTACAGCCTATTTTAAGGTATATGAATTCACGGGGTGAATTGGTCTTGGGTCGAGTTGGACTGCATATGGGGGGGGGGGGGGGGTGGGGGTGGCTTATGTAGCCATATCGGTTTGAGTTTTCATATCCGATTTAGCTGGATTACTTTTAATTGGGAAATTTCAACAAAAACTTGAAATCCAGTCGCCAAGATGCTTAAACTAAGACCGATCGTTAATAACACGAAAATAGGACACAATTAATAATTTCTTGCCGCCTTACCCCTTGGCTTAATGTATACCATATCCATCATTGCGGGAGTGAAATTATTATATTGGACAACCTAAATATTGTGTACTCTGTTAAAATCATCGTTTATTACATGAAAATGAATCCTAAAATTTCCCATTTCATCTCGTCTTTGTGTAATTATACAAATCACGTGATATTAGGAATGTACTTTAGATCCATAGATATCTAATGTTTAGATCTGCTGCGCATTTACCGAGTACCCGGTTAATAATAATAGTTAGCCTTCAGAAACATCTCGGATAGTTCACCTTGCTTGCTAAAGCGTGTATATCATCTCATTTAGCTATCACATTTATGAACGCACCACCCTCGCCTCCAAAACCAGGAGAGCGAGCAATATCACGTGATCTATATATTTTACTAATAATAGTTAGCCTTCAGAAACATCTCGGATAGTTCGCCATGCTTGCTAAAGCGTGTATACCTTCTCATTTAGCTATCACATTTGTGAACCACCTCTCGCCTCCAAAAACAGGAGAGCAAGCAATATCATGTAATTTATTTATTCCCGCGACGCCATTTAATGTCAAATTTTGGATTAATTTTGAGTTTATAAACCATGCTTATTACAAAACATGCAATATTTATACCTTCCCAGCTAATAATTTCACTCCCGCGATCATCGTTTTGAGGCGGCAAGAAATTTTTTCGTATTAATGTCAGTCTTTCAAAGCAATTGAATGAACTTCAACTTTTTTACCTATTCCTAGTATAATCCCACCCCTTTCTCAGAGATGTTGGTTTGGAAATAAATTGAACATCTTGCTGTAATAGACACCTGTGCTACAAATAGACAGAACACGGCATGACCGTAAAATTCTGGCGATATTTCGATTTTTTCAAAATCGCATCGTAAAATATCGTGGCTGGAAAAAAAATCGCGATTTTCGATAATATCGAATAATAGTGCAAGCCTAATACTGGGTGGATACAGAACAGGATCCTATGTTAAAAGGTCAAGCGCAGTATGACATCTGTACAAAACTGTTGTTATCATGGTTACAATTTAGCTCCTATCACAATTTACTCTCGCCTTATTTCCGTATTGGTTAATCTTATTGGAACTAGCGTTGTAGAAATGGCTAATGAATGCTGAGTCAAGTTATCTGATTGATATTGAAAGTCATTGAGCCCTTGGAAGCAAATGACTGTCTGACCATGTTAAGTTGTTGCATTTGGCACTGCATCTTGGCCAAGTTTCAGGATCTTAGCAACCATCGGCATATTGGTTTGTGAAAGGTATATTAGAACTCGGGTTTCATGGTCAAAGGTCACGATCATTGTAACCTTGGTAAACACCTTTTTCTTTCAACATTAATATTCGCCGTTTGGCTCAACTTTTTGTGTTTATCTGTCAAGTTTAGTTAATCATACTGGACCCAAACTTGGACTCATGCTTCCTTAGAATGACACAAAATCACACAATGACGTTGGTGTCAAAAGGTCAGTGGTCAATATCACTGATACGCATGGCAACGGTCGTCTATCATCCATCATCCATCCGCCAACTTATTTTTCAAAATGCTACTCATTAACCAACTGCTTGGCATATTTCAGCCTAATTGGCTGGAAGGACCCTATTGGGGTAGGTTTCAGAACCTGTAGACAGAATTTTGATTGGTCTATTTTTTGGGTGAAAATCTTAGATTTTATGAAAAGTTTAACGGAAATAGCCAAAACGCTACTCGTCATTAACTGCTTGGCAGATTTCAACCTAATTTGGCTGGAAGGACCCTAATGTTTTCGGCCTTTGAACTTGTAGACAGAATTTTGAATGGTCAATTTTTTGTGTGTGAAAATCTTGATTTTATGACAATTTTACTGGAAATACTCAAAACGCTACTCCTCATTAGCTGCTTGTCGGATTTCAACCTAATTTGGCTGGAAGGACCCTAATATTTTCGGCCACAGAACATATATAGAGAATTTTGATTGGTCAATTTCTTTGTTTGAAAATCATAAATTTTATGAAAGATTTACTGGAAATTGTAAAAATGCATCTCCATAACCGCTTGGTGGATTTTATCCAAATTTGTCTGTAAGGATTCAATAGTGGTAGGCTATAGAACTTCTATTCAGAATTTTGTTTGTTTGATTTTTTACAGGTGGCCATTTGGATTTTTGGGAACTTTCCAGAACGATTTAAAATGCTACTCCTTAATTAGAGACATATCAAACGAGAATTTTGATTGGTCAATTTCTTTGGTGGCCATCTTGGACTTTTCGAAAATTATCCATCATGTCTACCAGTATTTGTATGCAAATAGTTCAATTGCTAATGGTCCAGGTCCAGCCTCTTGTTGACAAGGGTATTGATAAGCCTTCTATATTTGTTTTATGTTTGGAGTCGAGCTTCATAGTTCAATTCAAAGTCCTAAAGTCTAGCTTTATGGTTGCATTACAACCACATTTCTGGTTATAATGCCCATTATCTGACTTTTATCCACTATGTGAAAAGCGGGCAAGACATTTAATCCATGGAATTCTTGTTAGGGAATTTATATAATCCTTCCCCAAACTAGATCCTCTTGGAGTGTTTAGATTACAATTTTATATACACTCTGGTGTATTAAGAATAGCATGAAATGTTACGTGTTTTTTGATGTAGTGAATAAGCTGATTGAGCTCAATTATTTAGCGCTTTGCTTTATCATTGTCATCAATACTAACATGACTACGGTTTGTGTTCTTCATGTATTGAGATTAACTTCAGGGATTAAAGTTTGTTACAAACATTTTCTTTAAGTCTCAGCTTGAATTTACATTATTTCACATCAAGAGTATACTTACCTCCCTAATACTTTTGATATTGCTAAATATTGGCTTTCACTCAATAAACACTCAGATTAAAACAGTTAGGTGCCCCTACTGGGCAGGGAGTCAGAGCGTAGTCTGGCGGATGCCAGCCCCACCACCGCGCATGCGCAGACTAGCACTTCCTCTTTGCTAATTTATTGGCTGAGAGTGTACACATGCTTTTGTGTTAGAAACTTTCTATACTCTTTTCGAAGCTTTTTGAGACGGTTTGGTAGAAGTTTATCCCTGATAAAGATGGCAGAGAGAGTGACTTCGCCACAGGAGGGCCTTGGACCTTTAAATCAGGTGACTTCTAGTAAAATTAGCGAGTTTTGTCCCATTGTAATGTGTTTCCGGGACTCGCGCTAAACGTGATAAGCGCCTTGATTAGTTGGTTTATTTCAACTAGGTGCTATATAAGACTAATCTCTCTTTGTGTTTATGTCCACAGGTCTGTGTGAAGAAATATAATGGACATGACATCAGCAGAGGGTTTGTGTCTCTCCACCATGGTTCCATTTCCTACTAATACTGTTAGGTTATCTAACCAAAAATTCTATGTCCAGTGAGTTGGAGGCCTATTATAAAGGTCTTCTCACTTTGCCCTCTTGATCCAATTCCTTCCCCTAGAGGTGGAGAGAGTTAAGAGGCGTTCAGTGGTGGAGTGCTCCAGTTCATCAGGTTGGATGGTTTGTCTAGACAAGGTGTCAGGTATCTAATTATTGATATGAGGTGATGTTAATTATTTAGAGGAAAGGGAGATAATTAACTCTATTTGCCATTGTTATCAGTATATATCTGATGCTTGTGTAGTCGAAATGTCCATTCTGCACATGTTCTGGTTAGAGATACAATTCGTCCTTGCACTGGGATGTTTGTTGGGGATCGATTTTTTCCTGTCATAGGATTAATGACGTCATAATCAGCCTTGCTCTTTATTAACAATTAAAGTTGTCCGAAGCTGGTTTTCTGATAAATTATGATCTTTATGATCATTTCCTTCTCTTGAGTTGGTGAGTTTCTAAGCTTAACTAGATTGCTCATACTCCTCATCCTTTGGCCTTTTTCAGAGACCTGGTTGTGCGTCCTGTGGAGGATTTTTGAGGGACAAGTTTGGCCCTCATCTCTGTTTTCAGTGTAGCCCCTGTGGTCCCTTGCTTAATTGCGAGATATGTAAGCACTGGGGGGGCGAGCTAATGTCCGAATTCTTGTGCTTGCAGGCGAAGGACAAGGTGGAGGAGGAGAAGAAGAAGCTGAAAAAAGAGGTTGTAAGTAAGAAGGGTAAGAGGAAGGCCTCGTCCGCGGTGGACATGGAGGCCTTCCGGACCGAGATGTTGGGAGAGATGAGGAGGACAATAAAGGATTTGGTTCCAGAGTTGCTTCGTGGCATGCTTCCTGGACCAAATCCTTTATTGGCCTCATCATCTGCTTCGGAGCAGGTAATCCCCACCTCTGAATCAACGTTCCTTAGTACGCTTCCGTTGTTTGAAGATTCAGAGGTGGCCCCATTAGAGGGGGCGTTCCACGGCCCTGGCAGCAGGCTTATTGCCGCGCCCAATAGGGACCGTGGACGGTCGTCGCTGGAACCCGCGGGCTGCTTATCAGTCCAGGGGTATCCGCACACCGCGGGTGCCAGTACCTCGTATGGCACCTTCCCTGGCCAGTCCGGGTTAGCTCTCTTTGCTGACCCGGAGTCTAATCTGTCTGGCCAGGAGGATGAGGATTACCTGTTGGGGTCGCCGTCTGAAGACGTGGACATGGATTATGACGTCTGTGCACCCCTCGCGGGGAATACAGGCGCCTTTTTCCACGGTTCTACTCTCCCAGGGGTAGAATCCACGGTTCAGACTGTGGCCCTGGGCGCTGAAGGCCAGCGGTACCGCATACCTCGGCTTGCCGAGAGTGTCGCTGGTGCTGGCCGGGGCCGTGGTGGGGCGGTATATGCCCCGCGCTCTACCACGGCGCCTGCTCCTGGTCAAACCAGTGAGATTAGCATGCCGGTATTGTCAGGCCCGCATGCTCTCCCTGGCTTGCCAGGGATATCAGCGTATCCGCCGTCAAGCTCTGTTGCTTGCGCTCAGGAGGAAGACGAAGGCCCCCGTCTTGTAGAGCGCTCGCAGCTAGCCACGGAGGAGGATTGGTCTGACGCTTGCCAGTGGTTGGTGAGTGTTAGACCAGATCTGCCCGTGGAGCAGTCGGCTAGCCAGCGTGATCACAGGCCGTGGTTAGCTGGTAAGCCTACTGCTAACGCTATGCCTTCTCTGCCACTGGCAGAGCATGTCGTTGACATGTTCGAGGCAGCGGAGACGTCCATTAAGTCGAGTGGACGTCTCGCTAAGGCCCCGCGCGAGGTGGCCAGGCGTTGCCGCATCGTGCCCCTGGACTACCAGCGGTACGGTGTGGTACCGAAGCCGAGCGTGGATGACCGCGCGGCTTTGGGTGAGGATGCGCGGCCAGGCTCCCGTTCTGACACGGGAGTCTTGTGTTCGAATGCGTTGCGTTCAGCAAATGCCGCGTTGCGTGATGCGGAGGAGAGTGGGAGGGCTTCGATTGCCGCTCTGTCCCACGTCTCCCAGCTGTTACAAGGGGTAGGAACAGCATCCGCATCGCGCCAGCCAAGTCCGGTCACAGTCCAGCGAGCCATCCAGGATGGTATCAACCTGGCTCTGGACTGTATGACGCGGGCGTTGACCAGGAGTGTCCGGGCAAGGCGCACTTTTGCCTTGGATAATCTGTGCCCGTCCCAGGACCTCTACAATAGGCTACTACGTACGCCTATGACAGGTCCTGGTCTCTTTGGAGGTGAGGGATGTAGGCACCTCCAGGAGACGGTTACTCTGGTCAATAACCAGAGGGCGCTGCGCGAGCAGTTTGAGGTGCTTCGTCGTGCCAACGTTCGCGCCGCACCCCCTGCGTATCGTCCCCTGCAGGCTCGAGGTGGTAGTGGCCAGGTCAGAGGCCAACCACCATCGCAGCGCCGGCCTCGGCCGCGTGCGATTCGGCCAGCAGCGAGGGGGGCGCAGGCTCCTCAGGCGCAGTCAGCCAGGCAGCCGCCCGCGCACCGAGGTGCGCGCGGTGCTGGTCGTGGCGCGCGAGGATCTGGGCGGGGTAATCGTTCCTGATGGGACGGTTACCGCGGTGAGAACCGCGCCGGTGTTTCTGGCAAAGGAGACAATGCCGCTCTTGCACTCCTTATGTCCACCTCTATCCCTAGGTGGACCGGTGGGAGGCCGGCTAGCCGACCACATGCAAGAGTGGGAACGGTTAACTCAGGACCGTTTAGTCTTGCGATGGCTTTCAGTCGGGTATCATCCCGATTGGATGACAGGCCCGCCATCGCGACTGTCTCTAGTGCCGATCTGGACTCCAAATCCGAGAGATCCAGATCAAAGGTTGTGTATCGAGGAGGAAATAAATTCCCTCATACAAAAAGGAGCTATTCAGCCGGCACAGAGGTGTCCGGGCTTCTATTCAACCCTGTTCTTAGTAACAAAGAACACCGGAGGGTGGAGACCAATTCTCAACCTCAAGCCATTGAACAAGTTCATAGAGACGCCCAGTTTCAAGATGGAGACTGTGCGCTCGGTGTTGGCGGGGTTAGAGAGGGGAATGTGGACAGCGTCGATAGATTTGAAGGACGCTTATTTCCACATCCCCATACACAGGAGTTTCCGTCGCTTCCTGAGATTTGCATTCCAGGGCAGACAGTGGGAATTCAGGGTGCTACCCTTCGGAATTTCCACGGCTCCTCGGGTTTTCACCCGTGTGGTTCTTGCGATCACCGCATACCTCCGCAGGAGAAGCATAGCAGTCCACACGTACATAGACGACTGGCTGTTGAAAGCGCACACCCGGGAAAGTTTATCGGCCAGTCTGGAGATTGTTTTGAAAACTCTCACAGACTTAGGCTGGATGATCAATTTCCCAAAATCAGAGCTGATTCCATCCCAGAAGTTTGTTTACCTGGGGATGTTCTTCGATCTAGAGACAGGATATGTTTATCCTACTCAGGAGAGAGTTCAGAAACTCATCTCATTAATTCAGTCGGTGTGCGACAGTCGTCATGTCCTGGCACGGGTTTACTTGAGAATGCTGGGGTTGATGGTTTCATTGGAACCAGTCATTCCTCAGGCCGCCTTACGCAGGCGGCCGATCCAGTTATTTCTCATGACACAATGGACCCAGAGTACAGGTTCGCTGGACTCGAATGTGTCAGTGTTGGCGCCTCTGATTCATCACCTGCAATGGTGGTTGGACACAGAGAATCTCTTGGTGGGGGTTATGCTAACCCCTCCCCACCCTCAGGTGACTGTGTATACAGATGCATCGATGGAGGGCTGGGGAGCTTGCCTGGAAGAGTCCACGATATCAGGGCTTTGGAATCTGGAACAGTCAAAGGAACATATAAATCTACTGGAGCTAAGAGCAGTAGTCCTGGGCCTGGAACATTTCTTACAGAAAGTTCAGGGCAAGATTGTTCTTATTCGTTCAGACAACTCAACAGTTGTGACTTACATAAACCGCCAGGGCGGAACGAAGTCGCCCAGTCTCTGTATGATGACATGGAGACTGCTTTGTTGGTGTCTGGATCACCAGATTACCTTGAAAGCAGTTCATATTCCGGGAAGGTTAAATCTGCTAGCAGACTCATTGAGCCGAAGGATGAGTGTTTTACCCACGGAATGGCAACTAAATCAATGTGTGGCGGATCGTCTGTTCGACCATTGGGGGAAACCCAACATCGATTTGTTCGCAACGAAGAAGAATGCGAAGATGACGACGTACGTCTCTCCGATTCCGGATCCAAGCGCTTTCGCAACAGATGCGTTAGCTATCAGCTGGGGGAGAATGTATGCATACGCATTCCCTCCAGCAATCCTGATTCCAAAAATTCTTCAGAAAATCAGACAAGAGGAATGCCAAGTGCTTCTGATCGCCCCGGATTGGCCAAGCCGATCATGGTATACGGATCTGCTGGACCTTCTGGTCTGCAATCCGGTTCCTCTGCCTCTGATGGACGATATTATCTTCCAGGGCAAGGCCCTTCACAACAATCCGTCAATGTTCAGATTGACTGCGTGGATGTTGTCAAGGAATCTAGAATTAAGGAGGGCTTTTCTGAGCAAGCAGCCATGTTTATGGCCAAAGCCAGGAGGGGGTCAACCTCCAGAGCATATAATTATAAAATCAACAGATTTGCAGAATGGTGCTCAAAAAGATGTATTGATCCAATGGATTCATCTATTCAGGTAGTAGCTGATTTCCTCTGTCACCTCTATGATGCCTATAGCCTCAAGCCTAACTCTATTGCTGGTTATAAGTCAGCTTTAATGTCTGTTATTCCTTGCTTGGCTAAGAGGGGAAGTGATGAAGTAAATACATTAAATGTATTAATTAAAGGCATGGGCAATCTAAGACCAAGGAATCCACCTGTGATTCCGTCTTGGAGTTTATCGCTAGTGCTTCAAGTACTAGGTGATAAGCCGTTTGAACCACTTAGTTCCATTTCTATGAAACTATTAACACTGAAGACTGTGTTTTTAATTGCTGCGGCCTCGGCTAGGCGTAGGAGTGAAATTCATGCCTTATCAGCCGAGGATGACCGTTTTGTGGTTTCAGGGGAAGGCCTTAAGCTGCTACCTAGGATTAATTTCTTGGCTAAAAATCAGTCGTTGAAATATCCAGGTCAACCTATTGTTTTGCCTGCTTTAACTAGATATGATCCTAATTCTAAAGCATGGTGTCCCGTCCGGGCGCTTCGCCGGTACAAACAACGTACGGCGGAGTGGCGCACCGACCAGTCGGCGTTATGGTTGTCTTATATTGAACCCCATGGCAGGGCTTCTAAGGACACCATTTCCAGGTGGATTGTAGAATGCATTCAGTTTTGCCATAAATCCGCCACCGGGAAGCAGGTTGACGTGGCCAAGGCTCACAGTGTCCGCGGCGTAGTGACATCCACTGCCCTATTTAATGGGGTCCCTGTGGATGATATTATGTCGGTGGCTCAGTGGCACTGTGAGTCAAGTTTTACAGACCATTATCTCCGTGACACCTCTAATCCTCTCGCCTTGTCGATTTTGAAAAAATAACTGGGCATATATTTTTGATGGGGTTTCCTCATTGCTTATATATTTCACAATTAATTTATGGAAACCACCGCTAATTTGGGACTACATCGTTCTTCACCAATGGGAAGAGGATGTCAGCAGCCATTTCAACAAGGTCAGTCTTGTGTATGTGTTGTCCATTGTTGATTGTCTTGTCACGTTACCCGTTATTAATATGATGATGGTTTTGTGTATTTATGTGGTTCATTGTTGAGAGTATACGAAAATGGAGTTTTTTCGTCTCTGTCATGTAGTACATGGCACTTGTACGTAGAGAGCGTATAGGACATTGAGGTCATTCGACTCTTCCTCCCAGGAAGGAGGGGGGGGAGCGCATATGACATTCGGTCATCTCTCATACATCGGGGGTGTTATCCGATGGTTAGTCAAATCCTGACTGTTTTTTCATACAGTTTCAGAAGTTTAAGTGCCTTAAACGCAGAAAAGCGTATAGGGATGAGCTGGTCTTTTGACCTCGCCTCCCTCCCGCCGAATTCACTGTCGAATTCTGGCAATATCAAAAGTATTAGGGAGGTAAGTATACTCTTGATGTGAAATAAACGAAATCAAGGATTTCTTTTTTCACGAGAGAGTTGATACTTACCTCCCTAGATACGGACCCGACCTCTCCACCCCACAGAGGCTCGGTCTTCAGGCTCTTTATAGTTGCATGTGTATCAGCCAATAAATTAGTCAGAGGAAGTGCTAGTCTGCGCATGCGCGGTGGTGGGGCTGGCATCCGCCAGACTACGCTCTGACTCCCTGCCCAGTAGGGGCACCTAACTGTTTTAATCTGAGTGTTTATTGAGTGAAAGCCAATATTTAGCAATATCAAAAGTATTAGGAAGGTAAGTATCAACTCTCTCGTGAAAAAAGAAATCCTTGATTTCGTTTAAGTCCTAGCATTATTTGTCTTGATCTTCGGTCGAACTGATAGTTAAGAAGAACTTAGAAATGTTTTCCATTAATAATATTTTTGTTTCCACCTAGATACAAAGTTTGCTACAGCTGGCCGGAGCAGTTGTTGATCTGATGGATGTACAAGGGTCTTCAGTTGTTGTATGTCTCGAGGATGGATGGGATATAACCACACAGGTCTGTACTCTGCTTCCCCCCCCCCCCCACCCCATCTTCATCTCTTCACCCTCGCGCCCTTCCTTCCTCTCCCTCCCCTTCCCTCTTACTCTACTCTGCCTTTCAATGAAGCCACATCTGTCTGCTTGCCTGTCTGTATCTGTCTGTCTGTCTGTCTGTATGTCTGTCCATCCATCTGCCTGTGTCTGTGCATTCGTTCGTGTCCCTATCTATCTGTCTGTCTGCATCTGTCATTCATCTATGTGTGCTGGTCTGTCTCATGTCATCCATTGCTGTCTGCCTCTCAATTACTCTACTCACAGTCATCCACGCATGCACAATTCCCCACCCTCCACCCACACGCACGCATGCACACACTTGCTTACTCACTGTTATCTGCAGCTTTTGTCATATATCATCAACTGTACATTCAGCCGTATGCAGGCTAATGCTGTTGTATTTTTCATGAACTGGTTTGTATTTCTGTTTGCTTGCAGGTTGTATGTCTTGCTCAAGTGTTGCTCGATCCATATTACCGGACATTGGAAGGATTCCGTGCTCTGATTGAGAAGGAGTGGCTGGGTTATGGTCATCGTTTCACACACAGGAGCAATCAGACAGCTGCCAATCAAGCCAGTGGATTTGCCCCAGTCTTTCTACAATTTCTGGATGCTGTACATCAAGTAAGATCTCATGTTATATATTTTATTTGTCACAGGTAAAGTCTTGCTGATTTAACTTTTCCAATTTCTGTACTTCATCTGTATGGCTGTAAATGTTCATAATAATTGGTATAGATAATAAGTGTAGTGACCCGTTTTAAAGTTCAGAGGCAAACAGTCATGCGATGCATTCATATCTGTTCTTGTATTATCATTTATTTGCACATTTTTGCCATTCCAGGTGCAGCTTCAGTTTTCGCTGTCATTTGACTTCAGTCCATTTTTGCTCAAATTCCTGGCTTATCACTGTGTCTCAAATCGGTTCCGAACATTCATGCTGGATAATGAACTTGAACGGATGGAAGCTGGCTGGCTGCTTGAGGATAAGAAAGCTCCGAAGATTGACCCAATAGATGCTCAAGCGGGATTTTCACCAACAAAACACCAACACTCATCACACACGCTTGGACACTCAGTGTGGGATTATATTGAGAAGTATCAAAGGAAAGAACCTGTCTTCCATAACTTCCTATACAGCCCCGAGGACATGCAAGTGGTAAGCTCTTAGTGGTATGCTTAACCCTTTAATGGTCAGATTTGGTCAAGAAAATCGAAATATTTGTTTATTAAATGGTCATTTGCAAGTCAAGAGATTATTTTTGGAAATTTATCACTTGAATGACTGGCTCGGTTATCTTCCACCAAATTTATTAATTTAATTTTAAAATGTTGACAACAGCATGCTAAGGGCTAATTGACCACCTGTCTTTACTCACTGGTCGATACAGTGTCGGTTGGAAACATTTTTTCGAGCCATTTGGTAACCAGAGAATGGCTCAACTTAGCGATCTGCATGGAGTCTGCCGTACAAATGGTGTCTAATCTGAGAATGGAGGAATCCAATTTTAGCTATGCCCTTCTTTAGCTAAGCTCCATCCACGCATTTCCCGTGTTGAGATCAATCAATCCCTGCACACTTGAATTTCAATTTCCAGAAAACTATGCAGGTAAATATGTAGTAGCAGCAGCAGCGCCCGGTCAAATTAGTTTCAAAATATTCAACAGGTTTATTAAATAGTAAAGACATACAATTCGTACAACAACCAAGTAAACGTTGAACTTAGCTACGTCATTCATGACGTAATTGATTATGACATCGTGCTATACATTACATAGTTGATTGTGACATCATAATCATATGATTGATGGATAAACTGGAATCCTCCAATGAGAATGAGAAATTTAATTCATTGTTTCTTCTTAATTGTTGCAGGTATTACGGCCGTATGCTAATTTGTCAAATCTTAAAATTTGGGACTACTTTCTGGCTGAAGATCTCGCTCATGGGCCATCATATGATATTGAGCTAATGCACAAGGAGTTGCTGCAATTTGATGAGCAGAGCCAGCTTGATGGCTGTGCGGAAAAACGCAGAATAGTCAATGGCTGTTATGACTATGTGCCAATACGTCAGCCAGATGTCTTCACTGAGCTATTTAAGGTGAGATCTTTATATTTTGTTATATAGTTCTTACTGTACTCACCTGCTCACCAATGTCATAGCAAGGCAAAGTAGGCCATTATATTTGGGTAGTCTTGTGGCATAAGTCATGAATTGCTGTGAATGCTAATAATATTTTCTAAAATTAACTCGCTGCATGTTTGCTATTTTGAATTTAATATTGCCTTAAAAAATATTGCATAAATTTGGCTAATCAATCTAATGTTTTATGTATGGATTAGCTGGGGAGGTCCTACGAGTCTCTCTCTCTCTCTCTCTCTCTCTCTCTCTCTCTCTCTCTCTCTCTCTCTCTCTCTCTCTCTCTCTCTCTCTCTCTCCACTCCTTGTCATGTGTTATGAATGTCACTATTGCTTGTTATACAGGAATTACAGCATCTGGAGATGGATCTTGGTCACCTACCACAAAAGTGGCGCCCTGTATGGGACAAACTTGAGTCACCAAAAACCACCCTGCAACGTCAGATCTCATTCAACTTGCAAATGGTGCGATCGCATGGTCGGTCGATCCACAAGCGTTCGACGTTGGAGATCCTTGTCAAGGGAAAGATGCTTGGTGAAGCTTCCCGGATGTTTAACCAGCCTCACCGACTGGAGAGATTCACTTATACAACACCAGCATACTGTGATCTCTGCTCGCAAGTACTCTGGGGGCTGGGCAAAACTGGCAAGTATTTGCAATGATCTGTAGAAGTGTGTCGAAATAAAAATGTCCAGCAATGGCGATAATTTCCTCTTCAAGTGTAATCTTGAATTGGAATGTTTATATATGTGTGCGGATACATGTTTACCAGGAATCCAATCAAATCAATAGTTCACACCGACCGAGTGACTGACTGAATGACTGAGCGACTGACAGACAGACAGAGACCAAAACACGCACGCACGCAGGCACGCACACAGGCAGGCAGTCAAATCCAATTGCAATACACTAACCTCCTTCCCATGTGTAAGGTTAAAAATTCATTAAATTTGTGGTATGTTATATTAATATGGTATTGTGCATTGACTCTCAAACCTGCATACAATGTATACAAATCTGTTGTTATGTAATGGAATATTGTGTTAATAGTGATTTAAAAATTAATTTGGCAAGAAGACCAGCACCAGATCAAATTTATGTTGAAATATTCCACAGCTTATTTCTAGGGCTGTTTCAAAATCGTATGGATGAAAGTGTTTACCGATTTTACTCCAACTTCAAGTCAAATTTGTGTCATAATATTCAACAGCTTACCAGTATATTTATCATGAATTTGTGTGTAGGGGAATTCAAATTGTTTAAATTGATGCAAACATACGCACAAGCTTGGCAGAGCTTAGCTAGAAATGTGTGGTGTATAGCTAGAAATGGATTGCTCTAATGATGATGAATATCTCAAATCATTGTTAACAGGTATGCATTGTGCTGACTGCGGATACAACTGCCATGACAAGTGTATGAGCAAGGTGCCAAAGAACTGTAGCCGCATAAGGCCATCCACGGCTGGCTCGGGTGCTGATATAAGCAGCAGCAGTACTGCAAGCTTGAGCCGTGGTGGAAGCTCAGAGGCTAACTCGGCCACTGGAGGTCAGTATTATTGTTTGATCCTTGACCTATGGACCTTTCTAGTTTTAGCTATACCCCCCCGCCCATCTCTAGCTAAGCTCCACACACAGCTCTAGCTAAGCTCCACACACAGCTCTAGCTAAGCTCCACACACAGCTCTAGCTAAGCTCCACACACAGCTCTAGCTAAGCTCCACACACAGCTCGCTCATGTTGGGACTGATCCCTAAACTTCCTGACTAGCAATTTCCAGAAAATTATATTTGAAAGTAATTTGACTGTAGGCACCAACAGCGCCCAGTCAAATTAGTTGCAAAATATTCAACCAAATGTTTATTAAATAGTAGACATACAATTCGTACAACGTGTCAGACTATTAAGTATTTAAGACGGACTAAATCAAGTCATTCATGCCATAATTGATTATGACGTCATCCTACAGACCTACACGTCACGTAGTTGATTGTGACGTTATATAATGGATGGATAAACTGGAAAGGTCTATTTTGAAGTAACACTGCAGCACTATGTAGCTATGTCAAATGTCAAGATTTTATAACATCCTGTCAATGTCGTTAGGTGGTTAGCTCTGCATCCTCCTAACTTATACTTTGTGCTTGTCCTGTTCATCTTGAAATAAAGCCTAAATAAATGTGTATCCATCATGAGAAGGGCCAGCACATTGCCATCGATTAGTGAATCAAAGGTCAAAGTTGAGACTGTACAAATATCTATTTTGTCAAGGTTTTGTGCTTTACTCGGACCTATTCACTTAATATACACTGAAATGACAAATTTGTATAAAACATGTGTTTAAATAATCAAAGGAAATCTATGAACCATATTGATATTTGTACATAAATCAATTTCCGTTGCAAAACTCAATTTCCTAGTAGTCAACATTATGAACCTATATTAGCATGTTGACCGTTGGTCAAGAAATGCTCCATTTAGTAAATAAAATTTGCGATTTTCTTTGTCATCCTAAACTGAAAGAATATGAAAATCGTGATGTAGTTATGGCAACATGTTGAATATTTTGGCCACTGTGTGCATGGTCAAGTTTCTTATTTCGATCATGCACATCTTTACAATAAATCGACCGTATGATTGTTACTTTCCTTAGTCGGTGGAAGCGCAGGACATAATTCGCAGCTTTACAACACAGTCCCGATGTCTGGCAGTGAACATCGTACTCATGAGGGTTATCTTTACAAGCGTGGTGCTCTACTGAAGGGCTGGAAACAACGATGGTTTGTTCTAGATTCTATGAAACATCAGGTTAGTATCAATCCCTTCAAATACTACACATACAAGACATTATTTACAAATTATTTTGTTGAATCCGTTCCAGCTGGATTATTTTCAAAATCGTCATTATCTTTCATGTATGTTTCAGTAACGGATTTCAGTCAGATTATTTTCGAAATGTAAAATGTATGCTAAAAGTTAGATGTTAGACTTGTAGTGATGAAAACTTGTAATAAAATGAAAGTTTGTTGCTGTCAGTTAAATTAATTTAGGCATGCCATTACCTGTACTACCTGGTCATAGCATGTTGTGTATGTGTTTGATAATTTGTAGGGAATGGCAGCTTGTTATAATTACAGATTTTCAGTACTAATCACTCTTGCCAATTTAATTCATAACACGAGAAATGGGGACAGAGGGGTTTTAAAGATTTACGTAGCCGCTCGCCAATATGCTGTGGCTATAGGCTCAATTGTCTGGAATAGATGGATTATCATCAATTTACTTTGAATCCTAATCTAGCTGTATCATAAGAGCCATGTATGTTTCATGATATGTATTTTATCATGACAAAGTATATTGTTACAACCTATTGTTCAACACTACATATCAGATTCATCAGTCTTTGTGAAATATTAAATAAATATTTTGCCGAATATTTTGAAATGTCCAATTATTTTCAACATATGCCACATGCATAGTTGCTTTGAAATTGAGATTCTGTGATTTCAAGGCTGAAAGTATTAAATGATAATGTTTTATAAATCTCCAACTAAAGTTGATTTATGGAAACTGCACTTTCAATTATGGTTTTTTGGTAGTAAAAGGGTTAACATCTAAGCGAACTACTCAAGCAATGCCACCTTTAACCGACCTTTCTCTCTGTTGTTTTCAGTTGCGTTACTACGATTCAGTTGAGGACTCGAGCTGTAAAGGTTACATTGACCTTGCAGATGTTGTCTCTGTGGTGCAGATTCGCAATGTACAAGGAGCTCCTAAGAAAGCTGATGACAACGCCTTCTTTGAGGTGAGCTTGTCGTTCTGTTCAGGTGCTTAGAAATTATTTGTAATTCAAGGGTGTCCTATTTGTTTTTGCCGCTGTTAGCCTGGATATGGATGAAAAGGCTGGATATGAGTGGAATGTTGTGCTTGATATGGATAGAATGGCAGATTGGATATGGATGCAATGGCTGGTTGGCTGTGGATGGAAGGGGGAACTGTATATGTATGGTAGAGTGGACTAGATGGAAGGGTGGGTTAGATATTACGGGAAGGTTAGCATAGATATTTGTTGAATTGATGGCTGGATACAGGTATAGGAGTGGGATGGATATGGCTGCAAGGGTGCTAGTAACATTTTACGTTTACAACAATTACTTTGAAATTTTTTTATCTTGTCAGATGCGCACTGTGCGTCGAGTATACAACTTTCTGTCTGGTGATGTGCGCACAGCCCAGGAATGGATTGACAAAATCCAGAGCTGTATACAATGATGAGTTTTAGCCAGCATTAGGGAATTGCAATACTCTGTATTATAGCATATACTAGACAATGTCAACGTGATTGTGCTATGTGTGTCGCCGCGGTGAATTACAAGTAGCAGTAATTTAGCTAATCTGTTTCACTGAAAGCATAAGTTATTCTAATTACTGTAAGGGATGCTTAGTAAGGAATAGACCTTTCCACTTTATCCACCCATCATATGACGTCATAATTAACTATGTGACGTGGAGAATGACATCATAATCAAAGTCGTCATTATGATGTAGATAAGTACATGAGGAACGAATAATTCAATAAACATTCTGTTGAATAATTTAATACTAATTTGACTGGTCGCTGTTGCTGCCATATGCAGCTGTTGCACCCAGTCAAATTAGTTTCAAAATATTTAACACTTATCTGTATAGTTTTCTGGAAATTAATAGTCGGAGTTCAGTGATCGATTGATCCCAACACGAGTGAGGTGTGGGTAGAGCTTATATAGAGGTGGGCGGGGCTTAGCAAGAACTGGAAAGGTCCATTGAGATTAGGTTCTGCATGAACCATCGCACCAATCCTTTATCTTCTTTCACTCATGCTCGCCAGGTGAAGTAATTACTTGTCTGCAGATCCTGTCAATTTACAAGCAGAATGAATAAACATAGCATCGTTATATCAGCTGCAGTAAGACCAGCTACTTAAACAAGCCAGCCATGTCACTGACAAGTTTAACCTGTTATTTGTGAAAATGTGTCAGGAAGTAAGTCTTCTCATAGGGTGTCTCCATATGCGGATCAATGGGTGAATATCATAGAAAGCTTACCTTTGGAATAACTGTCGATTACGGAGCCAGTTATTCCAGTGGTAATTTCTCTAAGGTATGGTATTCCTAGAGAAGCCACATTCGACTGCCAAATGTTTAGAGAATTTTCTGCCTAATTGTAAATTGACATGTTCTAATGTAGCAAGCACTCTTCCTTGTATACATCTGAGCATTAGGGCTAACAGGGTGTCTACTAGGAGTAGCATGCATGGTGCTACAGTACTGCCGTGACGTGAGAGTTTTAGTACAATATCTATTGGACCAAGCCATATCTGAATTCATGGCTTTTTGGCTTTATAGTGCGCACTATTTGATGCCGCCTAGGGTTTGCAGTGTGACTGTGTTTTGTCTGAGAGTAGTTTTTTGTCATACTCATGCATTTGTCTTCAGTGTCCGCTATGACTCCTAGAGAATGTATAATACTAGTTAGACATGCTGATATAATCTAGAGAGCATTTCAAAGGCTCCATCTATTCACTGGTCTCAGGCATGTCAGGACAGGAAGAGACTGACATCCACTTCACTAAGCGCATGCACCAAGATTTGGTATCAACCCAATGGTCAAACCGGCCAAAACTGGTCTCTGCAGTGGTCTTGAGGAAGGTTCATTTACAGGCTGAAAGGTGATTTTTGAAAATTTACCACTGGAATGACTGGTTCGATAACCGAGCCTTTTATTGTAGTGGTAAATTAAAAAAAAAATCTTTTTTTTGGCCAGTAAATGGACATTAATTAATCAAAAATGTCAATTTTCTTGACCAGTCTTGACCATTAAAGGCCTAACATAGGAAAGGAGCATTAGTGTCCATGAGAAAACTGCTGTTGAAAGCTGTGGTACTGTCTTAGACAGCAATATTGTGTTCATTATAAGCAGCTCTCTGCATGATTCTACCAAGATTTTTGTTCAGTATGCATGGAATTAATTTTCACATTTTTCGTGTTACAAAACCATTTCGCGAAAATAAATTCTGCTACTTATGTAAAATTAAGCGTGAGTATGTAATTAGAAAGAATTGAGAAAGGGAGCGGAAAATATCTGATCGGAGCTCTGCTAATTTAGTCTCTTAGTGCACGCAATTTGCAAGAGGAAAGGTCTGCAGGAGCCAACTGATGGTGATTCTACGTGGTCTTTATTACTACCCGCCAACCCTTTAATGTTTGAAATTCCAGTATCTCAATTTCATGACAGGTATATAGGAAAGCTGTTGAATATTTTGAAACTAATTTAACTGGAACCTGTTGCTGCAATGGCAGCAACAGGTTCCAGTCAAATTAGTTTCAAAATATTCAAAGGAATCTTATCTACATCATAAAGAATTTGTCATAAGTGTTACCCCTTTAATGGTCAAATTTGGTCAAGAAAATTTAAATATTTTCTTATTGCATGCCCATTTATAGGCTCAGAGAATACAATTTTTGAAATTTTATCACTGGAGTGACTGGCTTGGTTATCAGTTGCTTCCCCAAGTTTAGCTGTAGTTTTGATGCTTACCTGAGATATGAGTTCTGTTTCAAATGGTCTCTGGTTGTATCACATGTACTGCTGCTATCATTGCACACACCCATCCACTTAATGATGCACCCTCATCACACGCAGTGACATGCCCACTCATCAAGTCATTATCTAAGACACCTGTGGCACACCCATTGACACTCACTCGTTCAGTCATTGATACACCCATGGCCTAGCCATTGACACCCGCACGTATCCAGTCATGCACAACTTCCCTCCATTCTTGCTCATGCATTCATTCATATATATATAGCGTGTGTGTATATGCCTGCATGCGTGGGTGTGATAGGCATGCATATGTGTTTTCATGCGTGCTACTTGTAAGATAGATGTGCTATATGCTATTTGTAAAATAGTTGTGCTATTTAATGCTAAATATGAAAATCTCATTTTATATATATATATATATATATATATATATATATATATATATATATATATATAAACTAAAGACTGTGTTATTATGCGTTTATTGTAGAAAGAATGAGGAGTCAATCCATCACACCCAGGTATAGGTGGTGGTGTGGATACATGAATTGATTTAATTTTAATTTTAAAATAGCAACTGAAACATTATTTACAGAGAATTCTTTTTTTGTTATATTGCACAATGTTAAAAATTCCACTCATCAGACACAAATTACACAATGACTGATCATTATCTAATTCATGGCAATCAATTACAGTCTATATACATACTGTAGATAATATTTATTTAATGTGCCCGTTATAGTCAACATTATTCTACTGATTATTTTGAAAAGGATTTGTTTAAAAGTCATTGCTCAATGATGGGCTGTTTGATGACAGCAATAACTTTTAATCAAATTATTTTCATAATAACAGGTTTCATATTTGCCCTCATTTCGAATTCAGTTTCTGTGAATTGTTACTATACAGTTAGTAACCTGCTCGCTTCATCACGTGTGTACCCGCTTTGTTATTTCTAAGCTCTATCGATTGCTTGGCAAATGTTATCTGATGTAAGAAATATTTGAACATTTGATGTATGCTTTCCCAGCATGCCCTCATCACGTACTAAATATAGTTGATTATTTGCTAGTCCGATGCACCACTTTCAGACTACATAGTCAGAAAATGTAGTGTTTGGCTGTCAGATAGTCAGCGTTAGTTAATTATCATTCAGCCAGTCAAAGGTTGTATCCTAATCCTATTTCCACCTATATGATTGATTACTTTATGATCCTGGAGATCATTGACTGCCGGCTTATTTAGCTGGCTTACATCATACTGTCTGGAAATGTGGTATGAAAATGTTACATAATGCACAAAAAACAGGTAGCTTTAACACATCATATTAGGCTCTTGCATTTTCCGTATCAAAATTATGAGTAGAAATATATTCACATGGACTGTTGTTGTTGTTGTTGTTGTTGTTGTTGTTGTCATTGGTCGACTGCATAGTGTATTTTGTCTCGTTGAGTGCTTGCATACTTATTTATAGATGTATTACTGGCTATATAACCTGATGTGTTTGTTACTATGGTCATCAAAGCTTTATGTATAGCTTTTTCTATTGCTGTTGCTTATCAATACAGTCTAACCTGTCTATAACAGACAGAGTTACATTAGCCCTTTAATGGCCAAGCCTGTCAAAAATGGCTCCTATCGTGGTCTTGGGAAATATCTATTTGGAGTCCCAAGAGGAGACTATTTAAAATAATTTATCACTGCAATGACTGGCTCAATAACCGAGTCACGTATTCCATTGGTAAATCTTCATTTAGTGTCTTTGTCTCCAAATTCAGTCACTGTGAGAAAATTTATATTTTCTTGACCATTGAAGGGTTGTGTGACCAGCTGTTTTAGTGGCCACTCTTTGATGGTCCATACAATGTTTTATAGACAGGTTTGACTCTATATATCGTTAATATGATTAGAGTTTACTGATTCGTTAAACAAGTATATGGATAATATTAAAGTTGACTAGTATACTAAGAGTTTATTATGTAGTAGGAAGGGAAATTGTTGTTTTTCCCGAACACAGGGTTTATTTTGTTTCTCCTTTAAATTATCTCTAACACCCGCAATGATCTTGAGAAATATCCTTTTAGCAGACTAAGAGAAGACTATTTTTGAAAATCTATCACTGGAATGACTGGCTCGATAATCGAGCCAGTCATCCCAGTGATAAATTATCAAAAATAACTGCAAATGAACATTTTATATAAGAAAATAGAAATCTTCTTAAATAAATTTGAAAGTTAAAGGGTTGAATGTACACTTATCTTTTGCAAGCACATTTGTCAGATGATACCTTAAGTAAGTCACATGCAACTGCTTTCTGCCAGATACTGCTTATTTGAAACAGCTGCATGGTCTTTGAACACCTGTCTCAATGAAGCATTAGCTTGTGGAACCGAGGAGGGGTGTCTCTCGAGCAGGTTCAACAACCTTATGAGTTATTTGCTACCATTATGCACAAAGAAATTCTGGATTAAGTGTGGGCTGGGATGAATGTGGTGTGAATGCCCACCATTATTCATCGCTAACTCTAGAATATCTTATCGCCTCCTTCCCTCTATCGCTCTTCCTCCCTCTCTTTTATTCCTCTCTCCCCCTTTCTCTCTCTCTCTCTCTCTCTCTCTCTCTCTCTCTCTCTCTCTCTCTCTCTCTCTCTCTCTCTCTCTCTCTCTCTCTCTCTCTCTCTCTCTCTCTCTCTCTCTGATGGTGTCAGAGTTAAACAGGTATATATATTCAATATTTGTACATCTACTGCATATCATATGTGGTATGTTCAGTGATACAATGTATTTGTTGTGAAAATATACTACAATCTGTACATAATTTTGATATTTTTTATATTATATTTATTTGAAGCTTCAAGATAGGCTTGCAATTTGTTCTAATTTGAGCCAACAATACGTGTGGACACTTAGGTTTTCATATGGGTACAATGCATGTGAGTGTTTGCTTTGGAACTGACTACAGTACTCTCTATAGTGAATATGAAGTCATTGTTCTACCAGTTCATATGTATCTGATGTGCTTATAACAATTTTTAATGGGAGATTTTGCAAGAAAGATTTAGCCTAATGTTTTCATTGGTATGAATGATCTGGAATGTGTTTAGAATATTCAAATCCTATGCGTCTCTTACAATTGTGAATGCAATAGAGTGATATGTGACAGTTTTGATCGATTGTTTTTTTAATAATTATCATGTTTTTATCTGTCTGATTGAGCGCTGTAAGCAATAATTTCAATGGGCAATAACTTTAGACCTGCTGAACAATTTGAAAAGAATTTGAAAGTCGTTGGTGACTTAGCCACCAACAACTTTCAGTCAAATTGTTTTCTAAATATTCAGCATGTTAAACCCCAGGTAGCCTGCAGAAATTCTGCAGGCAGAAAGTTAGGTCTTTGTGTGTCTCTGAAACATACGCTCTCCAACACTATCCCCACTGATCACTATCAAACTTGGCCTCTTCAACACTATCCTACTGATCACCATCAAACTTGGCATACCTTTTAACAATCCTCCACATATTATACCCAACTGGTACAAATATTTATCAATTATCTAATCTCTGTAGAGGGCTAGAAATAATTTACTCTTAACATTGTTGGTGGTGTAGAAATATTACCACCCATTAGATCAATATGACTTAATATGTTATTAGACATAGTTACATCACACTGTTTGAACAACTAACTCTGCTGCCATGGCTATTCTGATCTCAGCGCACTGTCTGTTTAATGTGTTCTATAGGTTCACTGTGTAGCCTGCCTCACTGTAAATTGCTGGCTTTCTTACCGTATTATAGTTAGTGTTTTCCATCCTGTGTGACCTATAAATGCTACTTATTATATTTTATATACTGGATGAAAATTTGTGTTAGTCTCATCATAAATGATAACTCGATTCAATAATGATACCTTTTTAAGACTAACAATATTAATTTTTGACAGGTTTTTGCACATCAATACGCTTCATCATGTCCTGAAGTGATACACATGATGCAGATCCTGATGATGAAGCAGGTTTGGAGGGGAGGGAAGGGGAGGGGGGGGGAATCTTGTGGAAAATTAATAACGTTAGTGTTAACTGTCTGACTACTGCAAGCCACCAGACAATAATTTTAATGGCCAATAACTCCGGACCTGCTGAATATTTTGAAAACAATTTGTCTGAAAGTTGTTGGTGGCTTAGCCACCAACAACTTTCAGTCAAATTGTTTTCAAAATATTGAGCATATCCAGATTTAAGGCACATAGAAAATGTAGTCTGCAGAAATTCAGCAGGCTGACAGTGAAGAGCTATCAAATTTGAATCCCATGATTATATTATCTGTAGTTATTCATCAGTAAAATCACTGATTATGTTAGCTCTCTCAAAAACATTTTGCTTAGAATAATAATACTTCTATTTAATACTCAAGTC
Source organism: Chaetoderma sp. LZ-2023a (assembly GCA_034401795.1). Taxonomy (NCBI): domain Eukaryota; kingdom Metazoa; phylum Mollusca; class Caudofoveata; order Chaetodermatida; family Chaetodermatidae; genus Chaetoderma; species Chaetoderma sp. LZ-2023a. The sequence goes on along the minus strand of CM067370.1, from coordinate 129,194,861 downwards.
TGTCAAAAATTGCTTCTGCAGTAACCTAGAAAAATACCAATTTGCACGTCAAGAGAAGACGATTTTTTGAAAATTTGCAACTAGAATAACTAGCTCGTTAACCGAGCCAGTCATTCCAGTGATGAATTTTAAAAAATGGCCTTCGTTTGGTCTGCAAATGGACATTTTCGATAAGGAAATTGAAAGTGTATTGAGCATATTGACCATTTAATTGCTGAGACGATACTAAATAGTACTATAATTACTCTGTACATGTGTGAATAGATACTCACATGAACACATACACACCTATATGACTTGATGATCACTTGGTACAATACATCTTATGTTTTGCTTTCATTTCCTTTCATTATAATTAAGTATAGTATTGTTAACATGCACTTAAGTTACAGTGTACAGCTTTTTAGTATCATTATATGCACAGGGTAGGCAGTATGTAAGTCATTATATGTAACATAACCACCTTGTGTAGTCACGCTACGAGACTGCTGTTTACTTGTAAACCATGACATACACATATAAGCGCTTATTTTGTAAAACCGTCATTATAATGTAGATATAAACATTACTTATACCACATCATAAATATGTATTCATCAGCTGATTAATTGACTAGTCATTAACATGGATTATAATCTTATCATCGGATTTGTGTCATTTTGCAGATATAATGAGTGCATAATACACCAAGAACATTACTCAACAACAAATATGATAACATTGCTTTCCAGGCAACATAATAGTTTCTGTGGACCTATCTTCAACCTTTACCACACAAAACCATCAAAAACGCCTTCTGCAGTAGTCTTGAGAAATGTCCATTTACAGACCAAGTGAAGAGTATTTTTGAATTTTACCACTAGAGTGATTGGCTCGATTATCAAGCCCATAATTCTAGTTGTAAAATTTTTTAAATAGCCTTAACCGGCAAATGGACATTTCTGAAGACCAGTTTCAGATGCTGTTTTTGGCAGGCTTAATCATTAGTCCTTGAAATCCCAGTGTCTCAATCTCAAGACAACTATCCAGGAAAGATGTTGAATATTTTGAAACTAATTCGACTGGAAACTTGCTTCCATAGGACGGAATAATTGTTACATCATAGAGGTTGATGAGAATAACATGTACACACCAGAAATGACAACTATTGTATCTCAGAACCTTGCTTAACCATTAAAATGGTCAAATTTGGTCAAGAAAACCCAAATATTTGCTTATTGAATGTCCATTTGCAGGCCAAGAGGACTATTTTTGAAAATTTACCACTGGAATGACTGGCTCGGTTATCGAGCGACACTCCAGTGGTAATTTTTCAAAAAATAGTCCTCTCTTGGCCTGCCAATTGACATTCCTCAAGACCACACCAGAGGCCGGTTTGACCATTAAAGGTTTGATACAGATGTATTGACCAGTGAAAAGAGAAAGGGACACCATACCTTATCCTAAATCTATCTATTCCATCAGGTGTAGTAGTGTGCAGCAGTGTTGAGCAATAGTTTTGAAGATGCACGTTAGTTATCAATCATACTCGGTCTACCTTTTGATTAAGTCTTTTATCCCTGACATATATGAATCTCAATTTCCGGAAAATCTTATCTGTACTAATTTGATGGAGCTCATGCTGCCATAATCAAAGATGATTGATAGACCACCAGATTTTTGGTGACAAAACGTTGCTGTGGTTAAGAGAACAATCATATTTTTTGGCACAAAACGCATTTCCTTATGACATGAATTAGTGGACCTCTTTAATCAATGCTCCAGGCTGATGTTAGAAATCAAACTTAATGGGCATAGGTAGAAAGACTAGTGTAGATTTAAGACAGAATAAATACACTATAGGGAACTGAATATAAAAAATGTAACAGTTCAGGTGTCTCAACAAACCAGAAACGGCAAGTTCTTTATCATGTAAGGGAAAACTCTTGAATATTTTGAATCTAATTTAACTGGGAGCTGATTCAACGGGTTCCAGTCAGATTAGCTGTCAAACATTCAGCAGATTTCCTGTATACCCTGTAGTTGTCTTGTAATGGAAACAAGAGTTAACCATTTAGCCTTCAAATTTTTTAGTTTTCTCAAATAAAATATCCATTTGCTGACCAAGGGAAGACTATTTTAAAATAATTTACCACAGCCATGACTGGCTCGGTTATCGAGCCAGTCATTCCAGTGGTAAATTAAAAAAAATAGTCTCCTGTTCTGCAAATTGATATTTCCCAATACCACTGCAGACACTGTTTTTGGCCGGCGAGGGTTAGAGTTAAGACTGTGAGGCATGTGTATAATATGTACAGGTATAAATTGTTTCATCTCAAAATACTCACTTCTGTTCAAGCTTGATTTGCCACTAGTTTTTTATTAAATTCCAACATTTATTTACCTGCAAACTTAGTTAACAAATATTGCACAAATTCCACTTGATCATTCTAACTATTATTGTATATTTTGTGAGGACTGAACCACGTGCTTCCATTGTACCATCAAGTTAACTGCCTAATTGATGAATTTCTGCAGACTTCATATTCCATGGGGTTTAACTCTGGATACGCTGAATATTTTGAAAAGAATTTTGCTGAAAGTTGTTGGTGGCTAACCCACCAACAACATTCACCCAAATTGTTTTCAAAATAATCAACATGTCCAGAGTTATTGCCCATTGAAAGTAGTCTGGTGGCTTCAAGCAGTCAGACAGTTAATTGTCCTGTTTCTGTTAATATGTAAAACCTAGCTTCCGCTAAAAATTAATCATATGCAAAATTACAGTGCTTGTTTACTTCATCACTCATTATTGATATTAGTTCATATTATTATTATTTCTCTGCATTGTATACCATATTAGTCACGTGAAACTTACATTTATTAAGACACAGTAACTAGCCACAGTCTGGTAATTAAGTAATTATTATTTTATTTATGAAGCTGCACTTAGAATATGTAAAGCTTGTATAGAAAAATACATACATAATTTACGTCACGTGTTCGAAATTTCATTTCTTGTAAGTTTTGTAAATTGTCATTTTTATTTAATTTGAATTTTTGTTGTGGATATTACATAGAGAACAAACTTGTTTTCATGGTCGTTAACTTAGCTCAGTTTTGTATATTATTAATGTTATTATTTTATATTGTTTTGTTTGATTTGTAATGGGGATTAAATTTGACGATCCGTGTTAAATAATAAAAAGACAAATTTATAATTATTAATAAAAATAATATAATTATTTAAAGGTTGGCGAAAGTTTTACAGGATCTGATTATTATAGAGATATTATTATACATTTTAATATAATTTTCTCTTTATTATGAATATTTACTTTCTAGAAAGATGATGATTTTTTTTTTGGTGTGCTTGTTAGCATTGAGACGGGGCTCACATTAATTATGCATATGTTATAATTTATTCATATTTAAATTGGGGTGGCTTGAATGATAAAATTTAACTATTTCAACGTTTATTCCAATTTTCTCAATTTCGACACAACCATACACTAAAACTTTTGAATATTTTAAAATTAGCTTGACTATTTAATTTATGTAAATGTGATATGAATTTTGACGGTAATAACATGACATTAATTCCAGAATTATACAAATTTAGGTAATAATTTCATTGGGGAATAACTATAGACCTACTTAATATTTTGAAAACAATTTGACTTAAAGTCATTGGTGGCCACCAACAACTTTCAGTTAAATTGTTTTCAAAATATTCAGCATATCCAGAATTACACCTCATGGAAAATGTAGTCTGCAGAAATTCAGCAGGCACACGGTTAAGCCTTGAATTCCGGCAAACGCATCTATTACGTCTTTGCTGTTATTTCTGTGATTAGTGCTGTCCTCATCTCTTGTTGGCGTCTATGCGAAGATATGTTCAGTTTAAATGTTCTTGCTTTATTGAGCTCAGGTTGAGTTTCCACTGCATTTGTAAAACGGAACATATTCACGGTGCTTCAGAAAATCCAATCATGTATTAACATGAATAAAGCACTTGATGGAGCCGCCTTTACCATATCTATGTTTTAGACATTTACTTGTGTAAGAATATTGGTACTCATGGATTGGTGTCTTTAGAATGCTATAACCCATTAGAGCGTTAACACTCAAGCCAGCCAAAAACAGCTTTTGCACTGTTCTTGAGAAATGTCCATTTGCTCGCCAAGAGAAGACATGAACATTTAACATTGGAATGACTGGCTCCTGCCAGCCATTTCAGTGGTTTAAAAAATTATCTTTTCGCATGCAAATTGGTATTTTTAGCTCACCTGGCCGGAAAGGTCAAGTGAGCTTATGCCATGGCGACCGTCCGTAGTCCATCCGTCAACTCTTCCTTTAAATGACTACTCAAGAACCACTGGGTCGATTTCAAGTATCTTTGGCAGGAAGCATCCTTAGGGCATAGGTTTGTTCAAACGAAGCCGATCGGCCAATTTGGCCAGTGACCATCTTTGATTTTGGCCGATTTTAGGAAACGTCTTTAAAAATCTTCTCCGAAACCGCCAGGGGAATTGATGCAAAACCTATGAAATATGATCTAGGACAAGAGCTGAACCAAGTTTGTTCAAGGGAACTTGATTGGTCAAATGGTTTGGTGGCCATCTTGGTTGACCTAGTTTTAGCGAAAATGACTGCTGAATGGGTCGGGTCGAAATTTGGTAGATATGATTAGGGTCTAAGGGCCATTAAGGTTTGTTCAAGGGAATGTGAACCATAAAAAAACATGGCCACCGTGGGCCAATCAAAATATAGCGTGTTTGGCGGCCATATTAGATTTTTTTATTTGATGGATTTTGAGGCCGAAATTGGTTTTATGTGTTTTTTGGTATTCTGATCTCGAAAGGGTCGGATAAACGGTTTGGCGGCCATCTTGGATCATTTTCCCGCCATAAGGTCCCATACTAAAGCAATGGGAAACTTAAAATGTCTTCTCGAGAACTACTGGGACAAATTCAATTATATTTGGCAGGAAGGATCCTTAGGGCATAGAGATTCAAGTTTGTTCAAACGAAGTCGATCGGCCAATTGGGCCAGCGGCTATCTTGGATTTTGGCTGATTTTTAGAAATTCCTTTTAAAATCTCCGAAGCCATTTGAGGGATCAATTCAGAACTCATGAAATATCATCTAGGTCAAGTGCTGAGCCAAATTTGTTCACTTGTGAACTTGATTAGCTGAGTTATTGGGTGGCCATCCTGGATGACGTAGTTTTTGAGAAAACGACCTCCAGAACTGCTGAAGTGATCGGACCAAAATTTGAGAGATGATATTGATGACTGGGCCATTAAAGTTTATTCAAGAGAAGTTGATACATAAAGAAACATGGCCTGTTTTCTTGTTACAAGTCTGCTCAAATCATTAGAGTTCTACTTATTGTTAATGACCATTCTAGTTGAGATACCTATGGTCCAGGTGAGCGATACAGCCCCCCTTGGGCCTCTTGTTTAATGAGAAAATGTAAATTTTCGTGACTAAATTCAATGATTAATAAATAGAATCCCTCATCAATACAATATTGGATTCAGTCAGTGTATCCATGAGACCGGCCTCACAGCGTGCCCATGAATCAAGTAGCACCTTATTAGAAAGTACTGCGATAATTTGTCCATCTTCCTCAAAATTTGAGATTAGATACGCTATAAAACATATCTGTTGAAAGTTTTGAAAATAATTTGACTGACAGGTTCCATTCAATTTGTTAATAAAAATCATTTCTGTACGAGTTCTTAATAGGTGCATAAAGATAGGTGGGTGCGTAAGTTATGCATATTCATAAATACGACCCCTGGATTGAAAGGACTAAGAAAAAGGACAACAACAATTGAGATAAAGATAATATAAATTCAGTACAACTCCCTTAAAAATTGAATTTTTCATTACTGATAAAGTTGGATAGAACCCTAAAATGTAGGACAAAGTAAACCAGTGTCCAAAATAGTCTGAATCTGTTGACCATTGGTGGGGCCTGATGAAAGGTAAGTATCTGGTTTTAAAAGAACGATGAACTAAAACTAGTGTTAAAGTTTAGCGCAACAATTTCCAAAAGAATGGTGTAACATCTTAAAGAATTTGTTATATTTGATCTCAAGTGTTGAAAGGGTTGTGTGTTACTATTACATGTACAATGACTCATCAGAATGTGGTAAGAATGTACAGACAGATAATCATACTAATAATTAACACTAAACCTATTATGGTCAAGCCGGTCAAAACCAGCCTCTGCAGTGGTCTTGTAGGAATGTCCATTTGCAGTCATTACAGTGTTAAGTTTTCAAAAATTTATCCTGGCCTGAAAACGGACAGTCAAACAGCAAAAATTTTAATTTTCGTGAAAAATCTTGACAATTAAAGGGTTAATGATCCAAATTTGTCCAGAAGATCTCTTAGTGAATGTTGATTTGATGGCAAATGGAGGACTATTTCAAAATTGACCACAGAGTATAACCAGCTCAGTTATCCAGCCATTCATTCAAGTGGTAAATTTTCATAAATAATTCTCTTGTTATTCAAGACACTTTTCTGTATGTTTATTTTTAAATTGAGATTCTGATATTTGATGAATGAAGGCATCAAAAGGTAGGGGTGGGGTGCAGTGGGGTGGGGGGGGGAAGGGGGCAGCACGCTGATAATTCAATAACACGCTGTGACCCATAAAGAGTTAAAAAGGTATCAATATTAAATTGTATTATTATTTTAATATCTTAAAACTCTGATGACAATATTCTATCTTTTACCCTGTCAATAGCAATGAAACTGGTGTACATTTTTCAACAATTTTGCTGGAAGATGTTGAAAAACGTACACCAGTTCATCTTTTAATACAAATTTGAAAATTTAAAATTCTGACCAGTGTGCTAAGGGTTAATATCCTTTCAACATTAATGATGCAATTGCATTGGTTAAAAATGCTGCAGACACTGTTCAGGAACATCTCATTACTGTAGCACGTGCCTGGGCTTCCTAGGAGGCTGCATTCAGACCAATCTTATAAAGACACTTGTTTCCTCTCTTATATACAGACCAGTTACCATGGCGAATACATTTTGAGGCAAGATTAAATTAATGCTTCAAGAAAGTGGCCAAATATTTGACGACTGGTCATGAAGAACCGCCATCATTTGCCCAGAAAAGGCAGGTGATCTCGTGACATGTTTTGACTAATCATTCATGACCTTGGTATACATGTAGTTGGTCCTTTCTACAGGTGGTATTTGGAACATGTTCCACAGCACTATCATGCACAAGCAGGATAATTATCCCTTTAATGGTCAAGCAAACCAACAAAGCAGCCTTTGTCTTGAGCAATGTCCATTTGCAGGCCAAGAAAAGGCTGTTGTGACATTTTCACACTGGAATGACTGGCTCAATAACCAAGCCAGTCATTCCAATAGTAAATTTTCAAGAATAGTCCTCTTGGCGTGCAAATGGACATTTACTAAGACAAAATATGAATTTTCCTGGCAAATCTTGCCCATTAAAGGTTTAAAGTTCATAGTTATGTCATCATCATTGCTGCTAGACCTTCCGTTGCTGCTTTCAGTTGAGCTTCAGTGGTGCTATATCTATTGTCATCATTAGTTTAGTGTGTTTGTTAGGCGTGGCTGTGTGTGCATGCATACACCTGGGATCTTATTACATGGGTAGCAATCTGTTAAAGCATTTTAACTATCCGGTTAAATAGTGTCCATTTTGAGATTAGGGTTATTAAAATCTGATGCGGTTTAAAGCTGTTAGGACATATTAAAATATGTCAATTTTACCCCCTATGAGTAATCAATTTCTGTTTTCGGTAACTTTATTATGAGTCCGGTTATTGTTTCTTTAGACAAGACTTGCATAACCGTTCTGACCTGTCTCAATACAGTGAGACATCATTTAGCTGACATGTCTTGAGAGGTAAGGTTTACGAGGCAGTATGCAATAGTAGAAGTGTAGCTTGTATATGGTTTAGCCGCCAAGTGCTCACACCAACTTACCAATTGACTCTGAGCGCTATGTACCGAGAGAATCTTTTTATAATGTGCCAGGAATGCTAGGCAGGCACCTATGGTGGGGCATAGGTTTAGCCATTTAAACCCTCGAATTTGTTCAAGAAAATTTCAATTTCTCATAGAAAATGTCTATTTGCAGACCAAGGAGTCTAATTTTGAACATTTACCACTGGAATGGCTAGCTCGGTTATCATTCCAGTGGTAAATTTTCAAAAATAATCTTGGTCTGCAAATGGACATTTCACAATACCAGTGCAGAGGCTGTTTTTTGGCTGATATGAGTGTTAGCAGGTTAAAGCATCAATACCTGGACTCAAGAGTTAGCGAAAATGGAAATTTATTGATAACGTTACTGGTAGGGCTACCATGGGATAGTTTAACATGTCATGACAGCTTTATGCTGTAGGTAAGCTGTTGAATATATTGAACCTGAATTTGGCTGAAAACTGTGCCGTAGGTAGCAAGAGCTTCCAGTCAAATTAGGTGCGGGATATTCAACATAAATGTTTACATTGTATGTAATTTATTGTCTGGGTAATGTAGGGTATAAATGGTTCATTGGGAAGTATGTTGTTGCAGTTAATGTTTAGACTGTGTGAATATTATAACCTGTGATCATTTTGCTGGCAGCTTTGCTGAAGTGCTCCATTTGCTCGTGTCCAGCACATGCTGCTGTTCATTCATGAAATAAATAAAGTCTCTGTGAATGCTAAACACAGTCTTTATTCTCATTACCTTCAGCCCATAGGGGGATTGTGTGTGCATGCTTGTATGTGTGTGTGGGTGCGTGTGTTTGCGTCCAGAGCTGTAGCCAAACAATTACTGATCCAATTTGAACTCAAATTTTAACAAAACAAAGGATCGGAACTTGAAAGAGGATTTCCAGATTTCAGCCAAGATGTTGATCTGGATTGTATCAAATTCTGGATATTTCGAAACTAATTGGCAGATTTGGCTCAAATTTTAATACAAAAAGCCCGTGACTGTCTGAAAAATGCTAGAAATTTTTACAATGTGATAAAAATGGAAGGATGAGGTTTTGCGGTATCGGATTGCTTTGTTTCAGGTCGGATTACCAGTGGGTGGGCATACAGTGACATGCCAGTCCTGTCCCGCTATAAGAATGCATCCATATTTTTTTCAATTGCAGTTAATTAACTTGCATGGATTCACATCAAACTTTGAACATAAGAACCTTGTGACAAAAGCAATCGTGAGATTGTTGTATTTCAGTCAAAGCTGTGCATATTCGCCAGTTATCTATACGTTGCTCCAAAATCCATATCATCAGATACTAAAAATCTGAGGCGAACTGCATGAACAAGATGTCACTTCGGGATTGTGTTTCCAATAAATGTATTCATATTTGCCTGTATTAATTTGACCCGCTATTGTTCACGGGATGAGGCTGCTATTAATAACGACAAATGCACCCGTCAATCTGATTATCTGGTTTATTTACTGAATTCATCATGATAGTTTTACTGGCATTTGATAGTATAAAGACTGAATGAATAACCAAATTATAATGAGCATTTAACCCAGTATAATGAGAGCATCGGCTATGTGTATGCAAATAATTAAACCAATCAAACACACATCTGTGTGAATCACAGTTCTATGGGAGCTGGCTATGGAACGTGGTCTATATTTTGAAAACAATTTGACAAAGTCTACTACTCAAAACAAAATAAGAGGCTCAAAGGCCTGTGACGCTCGCCTGCACAATTAGTATTTGAAACATTTGCATTTAAATAGATATGATGGAAAATTTTCAAAAAATCCAAAATGGCATAGAATCATTCCCCTCATGTTTAGTTGAAATAGAGCCATTAATTAAGCATCGCTTTAAATGGGCAAGGTGGGCACCGAAAAATTGAGCAATCAAAATTCTGAATAGAAGTTCTACAGCCTCCCACTGTAGAACTCTTCCAGCCAACTTTGGATAAAATCCACCAAGCTGTTAAGGAGATGCTTTTTGACAATTTCTAGTAAATCTCATAAAATCTATGATGTTCACCCAAAAACTTGACCAAACAAAATTCTGACTAGACGTTCTGGAGCCTACCCTGATTGGGTCCGTCCAGCCAAATTAGCTTGAGTTATCATCAAAATCTAGGATTTTCACCCCAAAAATTTACCAATCAAAATTCTGTATACCGGTACAATTTCTGAAGCCTCTTTCCAGCCAAATTAAGTTTAAATACACCAACCAATTAATGAGTAGCATTTTAAAGCAAAAGTTGACAGCCGACGGACGGTCGCCACAACATTCTGACCAGGTGAGCTAACAACTATTATCAGGTAATATATATCAAGAAATAGCATTAAGAGGTGATGAGACAAACATATACAAATATTTTATCGTAAATATATACGGTCATTTTATACTCAAAATAAAGTAACGGCTTAACGAATTTGGAATACTATGCCTCCTAAGATTTATAGATGAAGAGTGTTAAGAAAATGTCAATTTGTAGACCAAGAGAAGACTATTTTTGAAACTACCACTGGAATGACTGGCTCGGTCATCATCTTCTTGGTCTGCAAATAGACATTTCTCAAGACCACTGCAGAAGCAGTTTTTCGCTGATATCAGAGTTAAAGGATTAAATAGAGGGTCTCAAAATTTTCTATTTCAAATAGAACTTATCAACTGAGGCGAGTCAGTCAGTCAGGCAGGCAGTCAGTAGTCTCTTTTGAGCCAGGTTTATCGAGTTCAGAATATTTGCTAATCAAGGATGATAATTTTGTATCAAATGGAAAGTGAATCCAAGATTAATCATAAACTGATAATGTTTTAAGAAATATAACATGAGGTTTATGTCAAATACTAGAACATGATGAATGTTATCAATTTCAATGTTCATTGACATCATAATAAAAAGGTCAATTCTATCCGTTATGTTACGAAATGATACAATAGTCGGGGATATTATTTTGTTTGTCATCGTACAAGTGATGTTAATAGTAATAATATTATCTATTTAATGGTCAAGCCAGCAAAAAATGGCATTTGTCATTTGCCTTTAACCTTCAAAATCAATTGCAGACCGTGAAGACATTTTAAAACAAAATGTCTGGGTTGATAACCAAGCCGAGTGATAAACTAAACCAAAACCCACTTCATTCCAGTGATAAATAAAAACAAGAGAGCCAAGGGGCCTGTGTCGCTCACCTGGAGCACCATCAATTTTTGTCAAAATTGTTGTTGGGTGGTTTAATAGGCGTTCAAATGAGTTTGGACATTTTTGCCACCAAACATGCTACATTTTGATTGGCCCACGGCGCCCAGGTTTTTTTTGACGGATCAACTTCCCTTGAACAAACTTTAATGGCCCTTAGTCCTTAATCATACCACCCAAATTTCGGCCTGATCCAGTTCTGGAGGAGTTGTTTTCAGGAAAACTAGGTCATCCAAGATGGTCGCCGAACCATTTAGTCAATCAAGTCCTCTTGAACAAACTTGGCTTACCTCTTGGCCTAGATGAAGATTCCCCAAGCGGTTTCGGAGATTTTTAAAGACATTTCCTAAAATCGGCCGAAATCCAAAATGGCCGCCAGGCAAATTGGCTGATCGGGTTCATTTGAACGAACTTGCATCCCTATGCCCTAAGGATGCTTGCTTCCTGCCAAAACATAATTGAAATCGGCCGAGCAGTTCTCGAGAAGACATTTTAAATTTCCCATTGCTTTAGCATGGGAGCTTTTGACGAGAAAATTATCCAAGATGGCCGTCAAACTGTTTATCCAGCATTTCAAGAATTACAAATTTGAGCTCAGAATACCCAAAAACATATATAGAACCTATTCTGGCCTCAAAATTCATCAAATAAAAAATCCAATATGGCCGCCAAACAGGCTACATTTTGATTGGTCCATGGTGGCCATGTTTTTTGATGGAGTAACTTCCCTTGAACAAACTTTAATGGCCCTTAGTCCCTGATCATATTTCCCGAATTTCAGCCTGATCCCTTCAACGGTTCTGGAGAAGTAATTTTCGGGAAAACTAGGTCATCCACGATGGCCGCCGAACCATTCTGTCAATCAAGTCGTCTTGAGCAAACTTGGCTTACATCTTTCCCGAGATGAGGTTTCATAAGTTTTGAATCGATTCCCCAAGCGATTTCGGAGAAGATTTTTAAAGACATTTCCTAAAATCTGCCGAAATCCAAGCGATCGGCTTCATTTGAACAAACTTGGATCTCTATGCCCTAAGGATGCTTCCTGCTAAATATAATTGAAATCAGCCTAGTAGTTCTCCAGAAGACAACATTTTAAATTTACCATTGCTTTAGTATGGGTGCCTTTGGCAGGAAAATAATCCAAGATGGCCACCAAACCGTTTATCCGACAGTTTTGAAAATGGTACATTTGAGCTCCGAATACTCAAAACCATATATAGAACCAATTTCGACCTCAAAATCCATCAAATAAAAAAATCCAATATGGCCGCCAAACACTACATTTTGATTGGCCCACCGCGGCCATGTTTTTTGACGCATCAACTTCCCTTGAACAAACTTTAATGGCCCTTAGTCCCTGATCATATCTCCCAAATTTTGGCCTGATCCTTTCAGCGGTTCTGGAGAAATCGTTTTTGGGAAAACTAGGTCATCCAAGATGGCCACCGAACCGTTTGGTCAGTCTTCTTGAACAAACTTGGCTTACCTCTTTCCCTAGATGATGTTTCATGAGTTTTGAATCGATTCCAAAAGTGGTTTCGGAGAAGATTTTTAAATACATTTCCTAAAATCTGCCAAAATCCAAGATGGCCGCTGGTCAAATTGGCTCCATTTGAACAAACTTGGATCCCTATGTACTTAGGATGCTTCCTGCCACATATAATTGAAATCGTCCCAGTAGTTCTTGAGAAGAAGTCGTTCAAAGGAAAAGTTGACAGACGGATGGATGGTCGCCACGGCATAAACTCACTTGGCCTTTCAGGCCAGGTAAGCTAAAAACAACCCAGTCTTATCATGGTCTGCAAAGGTACATTCTTTAAACAAAAATTATTGTCAGGCAATTGTGCCCTAAACAAAGATTTAAACATATGTTTTGTAAACAACCCGTTAAATATTTTGAAACTAATTTGACTGGGCGCTCAACAGCTGTATAGCTACCATGAAATTGGAATTCTGGGAATCTATATAAATCGATCCCAACACATGCAAACCATGGGCGGGGCATAGCTATGAATGGGTGGGGCATAGCTAGAAATCGATTGCTCTTGTTTTAACCATTAAATTGAAAATTGTAATGATTGTGGAGTGAGTTTAACTGAGTTGGGGTGAGCTAAACATAAACTATGTTATATCACAGTGTTACTGGAATCGCAAATCTTGCTGAATTATTCGTATTATTACTATTACGGTATTGTTTTTATTAAGACCAAAGCTAGGATAATACTTTTCTATCGGAGTACACATAAAATAATAGAAAACCTGCTATATTGAAGATAATCTGGTTGAGAATTATGACAGCGCCAAGCCAAAGTAATATCCATATATATTTCTCGTACCTTATTTAAATTCATAATTTTTCCTCGAGAACGTTCACATTAGCAATCTGCTTTCAGCTTCACACAGCAAGAACTTCTAGTCAAATTGTTTTAACTGTCACCAAACAATAATTTCAATGAACAGAAACTAGACTTAGCCACCAACAATTTTCAGTCAAATTGTTTTCGAAATATTTAGTGGGTCCAGAGATATAGCCCTTGGAATGTTATCCGCAAAATCTCCGGTCAGACGGCTAAAATACTCAGCATGATTGTAACTATAAAGTACAGTACATATCATCTATGACATACCTGATGAAAATGACAGACATTACAGACAGACGAATGGATGGACACACTTGATGCTAGGTTAATCAGTAACTCTGGCCAGATTCTTCACCGGGAAATCTCTTTTTCCACATAAATTACATAAATATTAGTACAGTCATACCAGCTTTACATGAATCGCAGCTATCTACAGACCTGCTCAATTTAATAACAAACACTACTTCACTAGTAAACAAAAATGCAAGGACAATAGATTTGATCTATAGAGAGAGCACCTATATAGAGTCTGTTTATCAGGTTCCTCAACACTATAGCAGTTTGTATCTGGTGGTGGTCAGATTATCAAAGACGCAATGGAATATACACATGCTAAATACAGTCAAACCTGCTTTTGAGACGACCTCAGTATAAAGACCCCCCTAGCAAGGACCACAATATTTACATCTCAAAAGCAATGCATTTGACCATCAGTACAGAGACAAGCGCCTGTCTATAGAGTCCACTTTGTCTGTTCTTGAGAGTGGTGTTTATAGACAGGCTTCGCTGATCAAACCTGCTCTAGAAACAACCTGTGATTTGCCACAAGACAGTGAGAACATGTTTAACCAGGTACCATGTTGCGGCACTTGAAGGCATACAGGCGGACACATTACCTGTATTAATTATGGAACCACTTGTAATTCAAGACTGGACAAGTTTCCTTTCCACTCGTCTGCAATCGTCTCTCATAACTGTATTGGTCAAGGTTTATCAAGAAAATTGAAAATCTTTCATAGTGAATGTCTATGTTGCAGAACAAGAGAAGACTACTTTTTGAAAATTTACCACTGAAATGGCTAGCAGTAAATCTCCAAAAATAGTCTTCTTTTGTACTGCAAATGGAGCTTTCAAGAGGACTGCAGCAGCCATGCTTGACGATTGACCCTTTAATTTGCTTATTAAATGTCTACTTGCAGGCCAAGAGAATACTATTCTTGAAAATTTACCACTGGAATGACTGACTCGGTTATCGGGCCAGTCCTTCCAGTGGTAAAATTTAAAAAAAATTAGCGGGCAAATGGACATTCCTCAAGATCATGGCAGGTGCCGGTTTGGTCATGAAAGGGCTAAAAGCTTAATCGATACAGTAGAGCCTAGTTGCATAAACATAGTACAGTATAGTAACCTAATTCTCTCCTGATGAAGAATGCACTCACAATACAGAGATTCAAAATTTCTCTCAGTACTGACATACATCAAATATACACACTTAGCGTAACAGAATAAAACTAGAAAACAAAAACACACAGTAACAGCTTTACAATAATTCACTTCAATAAAATGATGTCATATTTAAAACAACGAGATACAAATCAAGAAAATCTAATACTCATTTAAAATGAGCAGATATCATATTAAAACATCTATCATCAGTTCTGTTAACAGAAATTAATTAATTTTAATAGCTTAGAAAATATAGAAATTAAGTTTTGAAAAAAATGCTAAGTGAATCTATTATTACGTTGGTTAAAGCGATGCTAATCTCATCTCAAATGTTGTATTGCACCGATAGAATGTGGTTTATAGATTTCATATCCTGTCACATTCCCTGACCTGTATCGCAATTATTTGATTTGTAATATCGAGTAAACGTTGAACAGTGATTGACACCATTTTGTCTCCTCAAGCTATTGTGTGTGATGTCATGTCAGCTCCAAAGCATCACATTCTTTATTATGTAATGCTCATCCCAAGAATATTTCGAAAATAATTTGACTGGAAGTTGTTGCTGCCTATAGCAGCAACAACTTCCAATCAAATTGGTTTCAAAATATTCAACAGCTTACCTGTACGATTGCTTTCATACCACATTGCCAAACTATAGCTGGCGCCTCTATGACCGAGCGTATATAAGGAGGCAGACACACTAGGATTTTTCTGATTGGTTGAAAAGTAAATCATGACAGCCATCATAGGGTGTAAAAATATACCAACATTTAATTACTAAATCCTGAATATCTTTCCTTAGTGGCGTGATAAAAAGCTTAAAATTACCTGGATAGTTTATGACCGGCGTGTTAGATCACCTGAATAGCTATCAAGAGATGGGATTAGTTATCCTTTAACAAACTTATTACACAACCATTTGAGTCACCAGAGATCACATACGCATTATTCTACAACCCTTTAACTGTAAGCTGGCTGAATTGCTGCAGACTACATTTTCCATGCGGTTTAACTCTGGACATGCTGAATATTTTGAAAACTATTTCACTGAAAGACATTGGTGGCTAAGCCAGCAAGAACTTTCAGTCAAATTATTGTCAAAATATTAAGCAGGTCTAAAGTTATTGTCCATTGAAAAAAAATTTGTCAGATGGTTTGCAGCAGTCACAGTTCATGGGTCAAGATAATACAAATTTGTGCTCAGTGAATGTCTATTTGCAGTTGAAGAGGTTACTTTGAACATTTACCATTGGAATGACTCACTCCATTATCGAACCACTCATTTCAGTGATAGAATTTTGACAAATAATCTCGTGACCTATGAATGGACATATATCAAGAACATAGTAGAAGCCATCTTTTGGCCGCTTTGTCCATTAATGGGTCAACAATTACATATACATTTTCTTAAGATTCTTTATCTATTTGAGTATTTTACCAAATAGGCATGTACGCGACACATTTCTGTCTCCATATGTTGTGTAAGTTTAGATTCACCAAATTCTTTATGATATAATAACTATCTATTTGGATATTTTGATACTAATCTGAGTGGAAGCTGCCAAATTAGATTGTGTGCCGATAACATAGCCATCTGTATATAGCATGCCTTGTACATCATGGTATATCACGTGGATATCTGAGTCGTTAGTATAAGAAAGCTTAATACACATTCTACAGGACTTCTATTAACACTGTCACTGATAAATCCCGGAAAAAGTGTATTCTTTACAATATGAAAATTATTCTGTTGAATATTTTGAAATTAATTTGACTGGAAGCCGTTGTTGCCTTAGGCAACCTTTGAATGCTGCAATGACAGCACCACCACCAAGGAGGCAGAGCTGGCCATAGCTACGACCCCAGTAAGGCATGGACGTCTACACCGGTCACCCAGTCCGAGAAGACCACGCAACAGAACCGGCCACCGTCAACAACCAAGGGGGCCAAGGGGCACGAACAGTTGATCGGACCAGAGACAGAGGCAAACACCGAGACCAGATCGAGCCTACCGTTACGGGGAACAGGACTACAGGCATCCACGCAACAGCCTGGCTCCACTAATGGGGACGAGAAGCACCCAGGCAATAGAAGACCTACTACAGGCAGTACAGAACCCGGTGGCCACCAGGAAATGACTAAAGCGTGGCACATCACGCCAGGGCACCGTCAGTCTTCTAGACAAGGGTCTGGGCTTTAGCCCATCAGTCTCAGAACCACAAATGGGTAACCTGTATACAGACTTACTTTCTTCAGTCGCATACATCACACACTCCTACCGGTGACAGCTGCACCAGGGACACTCCCTGGTGCCAACCATCCGCAGTTTCCAGGACATCATAATCAGATAATTTGCCACCAAAAAAACTTCAATGCCGCCACCCACAATGGATGCGCCATTCGAAGCTTTTTCAAAGCAATCAGGTATGACTTTAGTAAACATGTCCACAGGCGCTCGCATAAGAGCAATCTAACTGCCACAGAACAAACTGCTTTAGACAGTTTGAAACGGAATCATACAATCGTGATCAAAAAAGCAGACAAAGGACAAGCCACAGTGATCCAGAACAAAACTGACTACATAATGGAAGCTAACCGCCAACTAGCTGATCCCAGATTCTACAAAAAGGTCAACTCCGACCTCACTATTAAGCACACTAATCTGGCAAAAAAATGTCTGGATCAACTAGTTAGGGATGGGGAAATCGACCCCACAACCTGATCCTAAACACGCACAGGTTCTATCTTCTACCAAAAGACCACAAACAAAAACAAGATGGACTAATCCCGGGTAGACCAATCATCAGTGGCATCTGCCCTTCAGAACTAATCAGCAGCTTTGTCGACGAACACATCAAAGTACACGTCACTAAAATCAAATCCTATGTGAAAGACACCACAGACGTCATAAATAAGGTAGACGAATATGGACCAACACCACCCTACTGGACGTAACTTCGCTCTATACAAACATACCCAACAACGAGGGCCTGAGAGCGGTAACCAGGTTCTGTCAGAAACATCCTGGAGACCTCACCATACAGGGACTACTAAACCTCCTAAAACTATTTTTTTAATGTAATAACTTCGAGATCAATGGTGACCACTACCTGCAGATAGGAGGAACCGCCATGGCCAGTAAAGCAGCATGCACTTTTTCATGCATCTTCATGGCAGATCTAGAAACCAAACTTCTAAACCGGGCGCCTTTCCAGCCGTCATTGTACGTCAGATAAATAGACGACATTTTTATGGTCTGGAACACGGCACAGAAGCCCTGAACGCCTGCGTCACCTTCATGAATTCCTCTCACCATAGTATCAAATTCACTATGGAATCATCTCGAGAACAAGTCTCCTTCCTGGACACCATGGTGAAAAACACAAAACCCACAGACATGCACGGATACCTCCATTATTCTTCAGAGCACCCATCCAACTGTAAGGACTCGTCCCCATATGGACAGTTCTTAAGACTCAGAAGAATCTGCACCCCCACAGAGGACTATGACAGGAACAGCCTGGCCCGCCTCAACCATTTTGCAGACAGGGGATACCCACACACCATTCTGAACAATGCCAGGACAAAAGCCCGCGCAAAAATCAGAACAGAACTCCTACATCCCACAGCCAAGACACCCAGAAAAACCACACAACTCAAACCTGTCTTCGTATGTGATTTCAATAGGACAAATATCTTCCTCAAGAATGCCATAAAAAAATATTGGTCAATCTTGGAAGCAAGCAACAGATGCAAAGCAGCCTTCCCAGAACCGCCACTCATCGGTTTTAGAAGGAACAAAACTATCAAAGACTCAATAGTAAGAGCGAAACTTCCAACAACCGGCAGCACACCTCCCCATAGAAACCCTTTAACACCATGCAAAACAAAAAACTGCAATATCTGCCAAAAAATGCAGAAATATAGGTTCTTCTCCAGCTCCCACACTGGATTATCATACAAATCCAAAATTATTCGCAATTGTCAAACAAGGAGTGTCGTCTACCTACTAACTTGCACCACATGCAGGAAACAATACGTAGGAGAGACACTGCGCACATTTAAAATACGCATCCAAGAGCACCTCCGCTCTATCACGAATCTCTACAAGCATGAGAGGTATGACACCGCAGTTTCAAGACACTTCAACAAACCTGGGCATTCTAGAATGAACATGCAATTCAGAATAATACAGGTTCTGTCCTCAGACCTTGATGACGAAGCCTCCACTAAATGGAGAAAGCAAATGGAATGCCATTGGATACACCAGCTCCACACAATAGAGCCAATAGGCATCAACCTAGCAGGGTAAGTCATCGCCTTCCCTGGGCCGACTCGCGCACTATACACGGACTGACCCAGTACGTTGTTATTATCCGTTATTGGGAATTCATCGAAAAAAAGGCCAAGAGACACTTGCCTTTAGTAAACAAAATTGGTATTCTCTGAGGCAGCTATTTACGACCACCTTGAATCATCATTTTATTTAATTTGCATAACAATGAATAATCTGTTTAGGATAAATGATAAAATTACAACAATAATATAAACTGCATTATACAGAGCATGAGTGACAATATGATATGATACAAAATGGAAATTCTGTGATATCCTTTTTCAATTATTGTATATACACCTACCACCAATAATATCTAAATAAATATCTTCCAGAATGAACACGTTAAGGCAATTGAAAAAAATAACTAAATGATCAGATATTAGAATTTGAGCATAAAATATTTAATTAAAATGTTTGTATATATAATATATATATATATATAATCAAAGTTAAATTGTTAAACATTTCCTAACAGCTTAAGCGCTACATACAGGAAACAGGAACATTTGTAGAATTGAATAAATATTCCGCTGAATATTTTGAAATTAATATGCCTGGATTATTTTCAAAGTATTCAATGGCTTTCTGGTACGGCTACGTTGAAGTTCAAATAAAGTAATTTCATTTTTGAAAAGCTTAAGTTACCACAGCGGGGAGCACAAAGCGTGTCACATGGTTTCCTAACCCTTTAACCCTCAAATTTGTTCCAGAAAATTTAGATTTTCTCATAGAAAGTGTCCATTCGAAGACCAGATTATATTTTTAAATTGTTGAAAAATGTACACCAGTTTCTTTGATATTGACACAGTATATAGAATATTGACATCAGAGTGGTACGGGTTAAGGTTAAATTAGAACGTTTGAAGGTTACAAATCAATGACAACTAAACGGCCTCTCAAACTATCTATTACAGTAAAGCTCATAAGTTAAGATGTTTCCAAAACAGAACAATTTTGAACACGATGTTCTGTGGAATAATTTGAACATATTTGGATTGAAAGACATTGATGCTCAGGCAGCAATGTCTTCCAATTCTATTATGTTCAAAACATTGTTTTGGACACATTTTAAGTCTTTCCTTAGGTGTACTGTATCTATACACTGAAATAAGTATGGTCGATAGTTAGAACCCCTTACCATTAACATGAAATAATCATTTCATAGCATCACATATTCTCCAATGGTTTCATCACAGAAGAAAGACAAATAGTGTTTGGATCTATATGTTAATCCTTTAACACTCAAATTTGGTCATGAAAATTTCAATTTTCTCAGAAAACGTCCATTTGCAGACCAAGAGAAGGATATTTTAGAAAAGTTACCACAGGAATGACTGGCTCGGTTATTGAGCCACTCATTCCTGTGTTAAATTTTCAAATTTTTACTTGTTCTGCAAATGGACATTTAACAAGACCACTGTAAAAGACATTTTTGAACTTCAAAACAAAGCACAGAATTATGCAGACAAAGTCTTTATACAATGTTAAAATAAAAATGAAGTTTAAATAATTAATTCAATTATGTTTAAATCTTTCAATCCTACACACGATATCAAATAAATTCTTAGATTTAAAAAATATTCTGTTGGAATCTGGATGGAAAACAACACTGCCTTAGATGTCAGAGGATTCCAGACAATTCACTTTTTAAATAAAATTAATCAGAGGTTGTCAAGCCATGCCATTGTGTTCTTTTAGGAATTTTTCCTCAATACCAAAAATGTTTATGTGAAGAAGTTTTCTTGTGCTAAAGCATTTGAATGAAATCAGATCAATAGTTTCCACGACACAGCTACAAAGATAAGGATTGAACACCATGCAGAATGAAGTTCCATAACTATAAAGGCTGTTACATTATTTTAAGCTATTTGCAGATCATTTTAAGATATTTGGAATCGGTACCAGCATCAAAATGTTTGCAGGATTTCAAAGATTATTTAGATTTTAAACAGGAGGGGAAATCACAATCAGCAATATTTCAATTATCCATACCATTTCCAAATTGGTACAAGCATAAAAGATTTCATTTTCCATACTTAACACAGTTAATTCAATTTCCATACTGTTTGTGGACATTCAAATCAATGTGGGAACCTTGCAAGCGCACACATATACACCCCACATGTGTGGGTAAATATTTAACAGCTTGAACAACAGCATGTGTGCTTACCCTGGATAAAATCTGGATACATGGATTTCCTGTGTGAAACAACATCCGATCAAACATTGACTCATCTTTTGACAAACTTTGGGCCAATGGATAGATCTGTTCTGTCAGTCAAGTATATAACGTCATAATCAATGGCCCTTTACATTTTTAGTTATTTCCCGCCCATCTCTAGCTAAGCTCCGCTTACACCTCGATCGCGTCGGGATAAATTGATCTCTGAACTCCCTGACTATCAATTTCCAGAAAACTATACAGGTAAGCTGTTGAGTATTTTGAAACTAATTTAACTGGGTGCTGTTGCTGCCTGCCTATGGCAGCAACAGCGCCCAGTTAAATTAGTGTCAAAATAGTCAACAGCACATTTCCTAAATAGCAAAAACATACAATTCATAGGTGTTGGCATGTTTATTAAATAATACAGACATACAATTTGTACATGTCAGACTATTAAGAGTTAAAGACGGGCCGCATAGAATCATTTATGATGTAATGATTATGACGTCATCCTATAGGCCGCTTAGCTGATTATGACATCATTACTCTGGAAAGGTCGATTAGGTCACATGTAGACTCACGTCACAATCATAATCGACAGAAATACTGTCATGAACCTGGAATAGTCTGTCAGTCTTTACTATTTAATAAATATTCTGTTGCATAGTTTGAAACTAATTTGACTGAGCACTATTGCTACCATAGGCAGGATAGGCCATAGTATATAAATTGATCACAGCACACATCGACCAAGTTTGGCCGAAAAACCGCGTACCAACTCTAGGTTAAATCATCTACCCGAGGGTAGATGTACCATGTGATTAAATTGCATTGATTTCAATACAAACCCGTGACTTACTCGACTTATGCTGCTTCATAGGTTGGTAATGTCAAGTAGGTACTAGAGTACGTACTCTAGCCATTTAGGCACTACTCTACTAGTTACTCAACTAGAGGCATAAATTCGGCCACAAAGAATTGGCAGAGCTTAGCTAGAGATGGGCAGGGCATAGCTATAAGTGATTCATTCATTACAAGAAGGGTACTTAATCAGTGAACCAGGCAGATGTATGGGCAGTATGGCATATGTCTCAAGTGTTGCCTTCTGATTGATCAATTTACATTTACAAGCTAGTAAAATAATACACAATTTTTAACATATTTATTTACATTTAACCCTTTCACCCTTTAATGGTCAAATTTGGTCAAGAAAAATTATATATCTGCCTAGTCAATGTCCATTTACAGACCAAGAGAATACAATTTTTGAAAAATTATCACTCGAATGACTGGCTCTGTTATCGAGCCAGTCCTTCCAGCGGTAAATGTTCAAAAATTGTATTCTCTTGGATTGTAAATGGACATTAAGACCATAACAGAGGCCGGTTTTGGCCGGCTTGACCATTAAAGGGTTATACAGAAATGACAAATTGTTTGTGATGTAGGGAATATTCTGTTGAATATTTTGAATCTAATTTGACTTGCAGCTCTTACTTGCCTATGGCAGCAACATTTTCCTGTAAAATTAGTTTTGAAATGCTCAACCACTCTTCTGTATAGCCGTCTTGAAATTGAGTCACTAGAATTTCAAGGGTTCACAGGTTAACAAACAAATGACATAAAATCATTGCACGTCTGTAAATTAAATTTTATTTTATTTCTAACAAGCCTGATACCGCTTATTTAAATATTATTGTAATATAATATCAATTTAAAAAATTTAATTTCAAAGTACAAACTCTTAGCATCTTGAGAATAAATAAGTAAATCAAAAATGTCTAGAAGCTAGAATTCTTGTCTATTACAAGAACTTTTCCTTGAGTTTTTTCTTGAATAACACAGGCACAATCGAGAGCAAGGCAAGCGCAGCCAGGATAATGACGGATGTCCAAGATACGGCATCACCGGAGGATGTTAATGTATGCAATGTCGTACCGGCGTGAATAGCTACAAAAGACGGTGGTGCTACGCCTGAAGAGAATTTAAATAAACAGATTAATATTTACAACTTAGAAATTTGTTTATAGATTACAGACCATAATATCGACATGCAAATGTCAAAATTTCCCAGCCTTGTAAAGAATAACAACTAACATGGGATGTTCAATTCATTGTCATAAATGATATTTACAATGTCAAATCAAATTAATGAATATTTTGAAGGGTTTGCCCGAGTATAATCTATTATTTAACACAACCACTTATAGTTCAGGATTATTTACAGCCCAGGTCACATTGTGACATATGGGGTTACGCAATCTACAGTAATAATTGTATACACAGTCGCTGTTGAGGAATACATAAGGTTTAGGATACTTATCAACCCTATTTTAAAATTTTTGTTTATAAATGTCACCATTATCATCATCAGTATTATCATCATCAGTATCACCATCGCCAGTATAGTTGGAAATCATTCTCAAAATATTAACCCAGTTCCATATTCATCTCGGTTCCAGTCAGCTCTCATAAAAATTAGCTTCAATCATCGTGACAACGTATCAATTAGTTTATATACAAGCAACTTACCAATAAAAGTGCCAATTGCAAACGTGAATAGTGAGACGTTTATGACCGGCGCGGTAATGTTGATGAACCAGTTAGGCAGGAATGGTGTAATACGTAGGAATATTATGTAGTTTAACAGATGATCCTTGTGATCATTCACCTGGAAAAATAGTTATACATAGATAATTTAAAAGGCTTCATTTATTACGGTTAGTCCAAAGCTAGGAGGAATGGACCTTTCCCGTTTATCCATCCATCATATGACATCATAAACAACTAATCAATTACAGCATGAATGACTCGATTTAGTTAGTCATAAATGTTTAATAGTCCGACACATTATACGTATTGTATGTCTTTGCTATTTAGTAAACAATCAGTTGAATATTTTGAAACTAATTTGACTGGGGCTGCCATAGGCAGCAACAGCACCAAGTCAAATTAATTTCAAACCTATTCTACAGCATACCTGTATAGTTTTCTGGAAATTGATAGTCAGGGCATTTGGGGATCGATCGATTCCAAAACAGGCGAAATGTGGGTGGAGCATAACTAGGGATTGCCGTGGTATGGCTAAAACTTTCAATTCTCAAGGGCTAGTACTATTTGTGGAGAAGCGTAGTGTGTTAATAACGATTCCTATATTAGCTATACACCAAACTTAGTGATACATTCTGCAGAATGTGCTAGACAAACACTGAAACTAGACTAGCTACAGATTACAGTACCATTGCTTTTTTTTTTTTTACAAATTACACCACCTATGGCGCAAAATACAACCGAATAACGTGTACTCACAATTCAGTGGTTTAATTAACTGGACTAATGGTCACGGTAAAAAGGGAATGTGTTAAACAATTGAGAGTAGATAGTCGAATTTATTCAAGAAAATTTTGATTTTTTGCAGACTTTTTGAAAGCTTAGCACTGGAATGACTGGCTAGGTTATCGAGCCAGTCATTCCCGTGGTCAATTTTCAAAAAACCTTTTCTCTTGGTCTACAAATTGACATTTTCTCAAGACCATTATAGAAGCCGTTTTTGGCTGATATAAGTGTTAAAGGGTTAAGAGTCTGATCAACTGGTCACTAGTCCTCCTGGAAATCTAAATTATGGCTAGTAGACAACCACTAGAGGTATCAGAATCTACTGGTCTCACAAGCTAGTCACGCTATTCCAGGTTATGGCTAGCAGATAACTACAAGACGTAGCGTATCAACCGGTCAGTAGACACTGGTTTGCATGGGTCATCTAGATTATGACTAGTCACTAGTTCTGCTGGTTAGTCACTAATCCAGGTTAATATATATATATATATGTAATATAGAGAACGTAGTATCAGAATACATCTGTATTCAGAGAACACAATTAACAGTATTGCTTTAGTAAACATGAAATCGAACAATTGGCAAACTGAAATTTCATGAAAAGAGTTTGTGTGTCTACATTTCAAATTACTTTACCGGTAAATACATTAAGACAATTATTAATACAATGAACTCGCTATATTGTGCATAATGATTTCTGCATTAAGGTTCCAAGAGATTGGGAGAATTGGCTAATTAATTACACGTATTTGTTTATGTTTAATACCTATAAGTGACCTGGCATAACAATGTTTGGAGCCATTGTGTGTTGAGCAAAAAACCCAGTCCTGAGAATACCAAGTCAGAGTTAGAAAAATAATTGTTGCTTAAATGTCTCATTTATTCATAAAAGATAGATATCCTTCCTAGCTAAATTTAGGACTATTTGCTACTTTATGGACACTTTAACTAACTAGGACTGTAGGCACCAATTTAGATAGATATTTGCTGGCGCCATTATTTCAGACTCTATTGTCTTCGTTGGTGTGCAATTGTTGGTATAAAACCATTCTCGTCATGCTAATGCTAGTCATTCCTCTGCTGGTTTCCACAGAGAGCGTGTAGTACGCATAGCATAGTACAATACCAGTTGTATATTTCCTATGGTACAAATGACACAAATATATTTATAACAAGTTTACTGGAAACTGTTTCTGCCTATAGCAGCAACAGCTTTCCATCAAAATGTTGTCAATATAATCAGCTGATCATACAATTGCCACTAGATAAAGATTTGGCTGAAAATCATTGACGCAATAACCTTCCATCAAATTGTTCTCAAAATAATCAGCAGGGCAGTCAATGTTGCAAGACCTGCTGAAGATATTTCGAGCAACTCTATTGACAGGCATTTCTGACAAAGGCAGCAACAGCATTGTCAAAATTTTCTCAGAATAATCAGCGGGCTTTCTTTTTTGTTAGCTAACAAGTGCGTGCAAAATTAGTTAGTCCTATATGATATACAGAATCGAGACTAATAGTCTCAGATATGTTCGAAGATTCTGCTCATTTCATTGTCAATCCGGATGTAAGCGTATTATTCTATTCACTGCAGGCCTATTCCAGAGGCGATCGTGCACATGCTGGTGAGCAGATCTTTGTGAACATATATAAAATGGCCTAGTTAGTTAAAGTGTCTGTTTTAAACATATTTTATTGTCAATTAATAACAATGAGATTGAGTCAACTTAGATTCGACTCTTTCCCCACAATGATATAAAAGGAGTATGTTACAACTTTACATTATAATTTTACAATAAAATGCAATTTGATATTTACATATATACATTAACAATACAATTTGTCAATAGCAATACTACTAAGAATAGTGAGACTAATGACTGAAAATTGAAATGTCCGCCAAGTTTATCAATTGTATGTCTTTGATAGATTTACAATTTAGTAAACATGCTGTTAAATATTTTGAAACTAAACCGACCAGGAGCCATTGCTGCAAAAAGGAGAAATGACACCCAGTCAAACTAGCCTCTCCATTTTCAATAACACTCATGTATAGTTACCTCGAAGTTGGGATTCAGGAAATTCATGATTCCCGTTCCAACACACAAATTAGTGTCCATAGAGTAACAAATGGTCCTAAATTTAGCTAGGATATGTATCTTTTATGAATAGATGAGAACTTCATGTCGTAAATTAATAGGTTAAATCACACTAAATTCTAACAATAACATTTAAATGCTAGTGTTTTTCTGTCTGCATGTCCACATACTCTGACTCAATAACACAACATCATTTAACCATACACAATATTGTGCAATCTTAACAAGACATGAGAAAAACTGGGTGTATGATTTATTTACTGATTGATAAAAAATGTACAGAACTCACATGACCCTGCCATTCAGCGACTCGCTCAGGAATATACCGCTCAACAAGTTTACGGCCCACGAGGTATGACAATAGGTAACATACTGAGGCACCGACACTGGAGCACTGAAATCAAACAAGCATACACATCAAATAACACTCATCAAACTTCACATGACCGATACATTAATCGTGGGCATATACGCTACATTAACCCATAACCCTTTCACCGTCAACTCCCGGAAAAAGTATATGTTGGCCGGCCAAGTCTACAAAAAAAGATTTTGATGGCATTTTTTGTTAGAAGCCGTCACCCATGCTGAATGAATTCTCTCAAGTGTTCTCTACAACATAGGGGTGGATGACAATCTCAATTTTGCATTTCTCCAGACATAGTGGTCAGTCTTGACCACTAGGGTCAAAATTTTTGAATTTTAATTTCCTTCCGCAAGATAATCCCCGATGTTATGTCTTTCAGAAAATACAAGAAATATAATAATTGGATTAGTTTCAACGTCATAATCGCGGAATATAGTCAGAAAATAGATGGAAATTATTAACACATAAATGCGATTTTCTCGGTTTTATTATTTTAGGTTGGTTTACGCAAATATTTAAATATTTTATCCAATAACTTAATAGGCCTATATTATTATTATTTATTAAAATATATGTATTGTTATTTGATTCACAAGTTTGGTTTGGATGTTTCAACCTTTTAATTGACGTGGGCTGCCTGAAGACTGCTCCATACCCCACCTTTATTTTCACGGACGGTTTCTCTTCAAACGGAAATCATGAGAACAAGCTTCCTGACTGGCCAGTTTTGCCACTAGCTGTACATACCCGATGTGACTACGCTGCAGTTTAATGTGTTAGCAGAATATTGAGAGATCTAGTATGATCATCATATTTGAATATCTCCTAAGAAGACTTTGTCATCTACCTCATACGTACTATAGGTATCATCATTACGTTACGTGCTCGACAAGTAGTTTGTAAAACTAACTATTGGGTATCAAATGTTGTAAAGCATCTTTACATTTCGCTTAGTGTATTCGACTTCGGAATTCAGCATCACACTATCGCATAGTGACCACTCTATTCGAGCAGAAATTGTAAGAACAAAATCTCCGACTGGACAGATTTGCCACTAGCCTTACATAACATGTGTGACTATGATCCAGTTTAAAGTGTTAGCAGTATATTAAGACATGTGTAACTATGATCCAGTTTAAAGTGTTAGCAGTATATTAAGAGACTTAGACCAAGAAGAGTTGATCATATATCTTATAACTATTATAGATATCGTCATTACTGTCAAAAAACTGGTAATATTGATGAAGATGAATGGAACACAGTAACGATCAAGTGGCACAAAACATGCTATAGCTCATTCACATCTGAAGGTTTTCTGAAACGCTTAAGGCAGAAGAATATCGCGAGTACTAGTTCGTATAGAGGTGAAACATCTGGAGATACATCGTCTAGTATTCGAACAAACAGAAAAGCAATATAATTTGATTCTAACTGCTGCATGTTCTGCCAAGGAAGCTCAGTTCTGAATATTCGCAGTGTGGCAACATTTGCATTATCAGAAAAGATTATGTCATTAGCTAACTATGATGGAATAATGAGGGTTAGAACAGCTAATCTTGTTGACCTAGTGACATTCTATGCTGATGTTCATCAATGTCTTGGTTCAAACGCTAGTTTTGTGCGACCATTAAACTCCAAGTCATTTCAGTAAATACCATTTGAAATGCTTAGTACAGTTCGAAAGGAAGGCACAAAAGGCCTAAGCTCTATGTCAATCATCAGACAAATGTATGGACCAAGCGTTAGCTAGTCTTAACATAGAACTTCAGAAAGGATTGTCACTGGGACATGTCTATGATACGGGAGATGTCTGGAAGCAGTACCAACTGATCTGTGAAAAGCTAAATGTTATTCCACTGGATAAGTATGTTTCAAGAAGACAGACATTCTATGCTGATGTTCACCAATGTCTTGGTTCAAAGGCTAGTTTTGTGCGACCATTAAACTCCAAGTCATTTCTTCTGATGTATCCAAGTGACGCATCAGATTTCATTATTGCAAAGACTGTTGCACGATCATCATTGTCTTCCGAGTCTGAGGACGATTCAGCATCTTTAAACCTTCAACAATATGGTGCAAACTTGCAGGAACTCGTTCACACTGCATTAAAATTACGAATTGATTTGCAAGACACACCTGGCCACTCTGCAGCTTGGAAGGAAATTGACCAGGAGCACGTCCAAGTGGTTATTCCAGAGTCTCTACTTGTTCCTAAGTGTTTTGTTGGGTGGAACACAACTACTTGAAAGTGACGCCGCTGGTGAGTGTGATGACGGCATTAATCAGGGTGATTCAACAAAGACATGTGTGTGTAGTTTGGCGCAAGATATTGTACATGCCATGTCTGACAATAGAAAGCTTACACAAAAACATGTTGGCCTGGGATTATCCCTTCATCAAGCAACGTGATCTGAGGCGCTAGTCGATCTTTTTCATTCAGCAGGAAACACAATTGGAATGGACACCATCAGGCGGATAGACACATCAATTGCTACAAATATTCTCAGACAGTTTGATAAAAATGGTGGCATTTATGTACCAACTGGGATTGTGCCTTACACACCAGGAAAGTTAATCCTCGCTTTTTGTGACAATAGTGATGTACTGGAAGCCAGGAGAAGAAAGATTTGGAAATGTTACCACCAACGAAGGATGACCTAGAGCTGCATTGGAAACGGTCAAACTACCAGGCAAAGATCTGGCTACATGCAAGCACGCCAACTGTGAACATGGAGACACCGTCATCATGTGGTGGATGGACAGATGCTTCAAGTGGGCTACAGATTGTTTGGACTCGTATTCCCCCAATTCCTCAAGTGTGCATAGAAATAATTGCACGTGGGTGTAAAACAAAATGCAGTCGAGCAAACTGTTAATGCTATGTGTCGCGGCAGATGTGTACTACTGCTTGTGGTTGTAATGCTGAAGATTGTTGCAACCCATCGGGACAACTTATAAATGGTTCAGATTCTGAGTAACATGAAGAAATATGAAAACATATTGTTTTATGTTGGATGATGGACGAGTACACCTCAGTAATAAACTAATGCAGATGTACCAAAATGAAAGGAACTCTACTGTAAAGTATTTTGACCATAATTGGATTGGAAAACATTGATCAGAATTAAGCTCAAAATATTCAATAGAAAGGTTCTTGCTAATTAGCATGTTTGCTGTTTCGGGTACATGATAACTTATCACACAGCTGTACTGTAACACTACATGTACGTGGCTCGTCTATATAGATCTCACCGTCGGTCCAATTGTAATTTGTCCATACCGTAATATTATTTTTAATCTGTAAGGATAGGGATGTAAATGACAATGTAATATTATGTTTTAAAGACACTTGCCAAAGTTATGTAAAACCTATATTTTCCTGACCATTATGGATCCACGCACCTTATGTAAAGACGTAGCAGATGGCTCACATAATGATGCATAATAGTGAAATCCAGTCTATCAATTAAGTATAGAATGCCATTATCAATTACGTCATATGCAGGCTGACATCATAATCAAATATGTAATTAATATTATGATAATATCCTTGTCTCTCAGCAAGCTAACCTTCTCTTAGGAATTAAAGATACTGACATGGCTAACTCTTCTTGAACGTTTAATTCATGACGGAATGGTTTTGCATTTTGATAAACATTCTGTTTAATGTTATGAAACTAATTTGATTGGGCGCTATTGCTGCCATCAGCAGTAACAATCCCAAGTCAAAATAGGTTCGAAATATCCAAGAGTTTACCGTATAGCTTTTCTGGACAGGTTGTAACTAGAGATGGACATGGCTAGGCTAGAGATGGGCGGCGCTTAGCTAGATATGGGCGGGGCATAGCTAAAACTGAATTAATTCATTGTAGTAATCACCATGAGCTAATATTACAATGCTTTAAGCCTAGATGTGGCACTGTAAAACAGCAAGCCAATTTAGTATATTTCATTATGTTTCAGTATATATGTAGTATTGCTGTGGAATATAATTATGCATGCGATATATATATATATATATATTACTTAATACTATTTAATAGTAGAAATTAACATATTTGTTGTTGGCAGGCTGCATACCTATAAGGATGACATTCATTATCAAATAATAATTGATGTGTTCTGAATTACATACAGATTTTTGTCCGAATAGAGACATGTTACTGCATATATAATAAAGGCAAACAAAGTTTTGAGTAAAACAGAATTTTATGTTTGTAATTTACATGTATTATCATATAGATTTTGATATATGATGACTGATTATGACGTTATCCGTAGAGAAATAAGTTGTAGCTTTACTTTTCTTGAAAGCTCTCCACTTATAGATCACAGGAAAGAAAAAGAAATTGTGCGCCACTTTTGACCCCCTGTGGTCAAGACTGACCATTATGTCCACAAAAATGCAAAATTGAGATTGTCATCCACC
Organism: Chaetoderma sp. LZ-2023a; assembly: GCA_034401795.1. Classification (NCBI taxonomy): domain Eukaryota; kingdom Metazoa; phylum Mollusca; class Caudofoveata; order Chaetodermatida; family Chaetodermatidae; genus Chaetoderma; species Chaetoderma sp. LZ-2023a. The sequence goes on along the minus strand of CM067370.1, from coordinate 129,163,146 downwards.
CCTATGCTGTAGAGGACCCTTTTCCGAAGACATTCAGCCTAGGTGACCACTTCTAACAAAAAATGCCATCAAAACTTTTTCTAAGCACATTTCAGCAGGTTGGCCGGCCAACTATATACTCTTTATGCTTTGAAATTAGTTTGACTGGAAGCGATTGCTGCCTAAAATGATATATGTGGAATTCCTCATTGAATGGGTTAATACTCCGATGTTAATATTCTCATATTCTACCTTTTACTCTGCCAATAACTAGGGCTTCATGATACAATGATATTATATTGAATACTGGTATCATAGCTATACCGTTAGTCATACTGATATGATTTTGCTGATACCAAAATATCGAGATATAAGATAAAACCGGCATAACATTTTGTTAGGCAGATAATCTGCTTCCTATTATTAATATTTCAATAATATATAGCTGTCTAGCGATATAAGTTACTGCTGTACATATGAGGAAATTATATTTTACCTGTATTTAACGATCACGCTTTTCTTATTTATCCAGAGCTGTCTAATTGTTGTTTTGAAGCTACTGTATTGATAAATTAACGATTACAGCTCTGAGAGTTGCCTACTTATAAGAATATACTTCTCGCAAAAAAAATTGAATAAAACTTATTTTAATTACCATCATAGGGCATCGGATAGTTAAAAATGTCTAAAACCTATCTATTTCCTGCACTAATATTTTATAATTTCGGACTATTGTTTGCTAGAAAAATCATAATATGAAATGAGTGATATTTTATATCAATTACTACAACCTGGTTAGTCAGTGATTTCCCGGAATTGTGCGCCTTTGCAGCGACTGCCCAACAGCCCAAGTAAAAAGGAACCCGACGATGAGAAAAACTTCTCAATTCCCGAGAGCTTTATTCACTTCTTATGTTGGCGGGTATCATTAGATATTGATCAATACAAGCTACTCTAAGGAGAGCGAGCTTAGGCCTATGTATTCGCAGCATATGGTAGTCTATTTAGTATGTGTTATAATGGCCAAGTTGTACCCCTGCATGGAGAGTTCCACGTTTCCTGTCGGTTTCGTACCATTGCAAATCCATCCTATAAAGCACAGACCATTGTGGAAAGTTCATTTATTATTCTAACATATATATCAATGCATCAGCCAGGAAAATTAGTAAAAGTTATGTTTACCTTCATATCCAACATGTTTGACTCATAACATTGATATTTGTCAGTCAAATATCAACAGCTTTAGCTGTTCACAGTTTCACTGGCCGAGTTTATACGGGACGATATGGTTACCGATATCTCGCGATCTCCATGCGGAAATAGTTGTAATTTCGTGCATTGGGGGAGTTTCAGCCGTTTTGGGATATGATTTAACTGAAGAGTTAAAATTTTGCGTTTAATATCAGGATTCATGTAACTTCTTGGTTTTATTGTGGAAATTTGCGGCGACTATTTAAGCAGCGCTGATATACGTTGAATATGGAATACTACTCAAGCCTCATTCCATTTTTCCCATCGGAATAATACCGGTATTAAAGGTATACCGGTATGAAAATTGATATCGATACCGATATTCATTTTTCTAATACCGTGAAGCCCTACCAATAACATAGAAACTGATGTACATCTTTCAACAATTTTGGTGGACGATGTTCCTGTCCACGACACCAACATCTTCCACCAAGTTCATCTTATAATTTAATTTGAAAATCAAAAGATTTGGCATTAGAGTGGTAAGGGTTCACAAGAGCAAGCAGAGATTGTCAATCCTCATTTCAGTTTTCTGACTGGATTTTGCGTCAGAATTTCTTTTTAGATCATGATCACAGATTCATGTACAATCCTAGTTTACGTTAACAGCCATTCTACTGTCTGAACATGATCAGTAAAGACAGCCATGGTGAACCTAGCAAAGCAAATTATACCTCTTCATCACTCAGGAGACGATGCTAATAATCATATTATATGAATGAATATTTAGAAATAAATCAGTGTAATATAATCATCAATACTCGCATTCGTTCTTTCATCGTTAGGCACACTCCATACAGTACAACGCATATAAGTAAACTGATGGATGCTCCCTAAAGGCATACACGTACTCCACAGCGAAATTCTTGAAACTATTGCCCGAACAAAAATTCTCTGTAATGGTTGAGTGAACCATGAAAAGTAGTTTATGCTAACCCACATTTCATATACAACACACCTTCAGCCTATATATGAAGCATCCATACACAAAGCTTAGTTCCTGTAAACCAGAAACTCTTAAACTCTTATTTTGTATTGGAAACATATTATATCAAAAATACTGCCAGATTTTTTCTTAAATAACCTGAATAAACCTTGCTCTCGAGAGCGAGACTGAAACATTGAAACAAGAACTGTGAGCAAAGCATTGATAACTTAAGTCAGGTACTTACCAAACACACTAGAACAAGAGCTAGTGGAAAGGGAAACAGGAAGCCAGACAATATACTTAAAAATATTGAACCTGGTATAGCGAAGGACTGCAAGCTGAATGGTGGTCAAGGAGAAATTATTATCTGCTTTATAAAATGTTCAAGTTGGTATTTTCTGGAGATTAAATATAGTCATAAACTATCAAGATCTTACAGATAAAATACATAGGCAATATGTAAACATCACACATATAATGGAATCAACTAATATAAACATGTAGCATAAGTTTATATATGGTAAAAATTGTACTATATGCCTATATACATCGGAAGCAAGTTTTTTTTTGTAGCACTCACCCACTCAAACCTGTCTACCCACCCACCACCACTTACTCTGGTATTGTCATGCCCAGTGGCACATAGGGCAGACATGAAATTACACCAGCACTGGTCTGGTAGTCAGTGGCTTATTGGCTTGACATTTACTATGTGATGTAGGATTGTTTCAGCTCTTATTCATGGAGCATTGAACAGATGACAGAAAGGGTTAATGGAGACTGGTACCGGCTCCAAACTTTCGGCAATAGTAATTCAATGGGGAACCGGATGCCAACGAACTATTAGTTAACTATTTAGCGTCCGACTGGGCATCGCAACTGCGCATGTTCACTAAACCAGCAAACTGCTATAGTTAGCGAGTCAAACTTGACTCATATTGTCATCCTGCTGCCATCTACATCCTCGTTTGGCTTTGACTGACAGCGATCTGGAGCTACATGGGATGAGCAAGTTGTCAATATTGATAGCATGACATTACAATATTCCCATGTTCTAAGGTATTAACCCTTACCACTCCGATGTCAAAATTTCAAATTAAATTAAAAGATGAACTGGTATTAATTTTTCACCAAATTTGGTGAAATATGGTGCTGTCGTAGACAGCAACCTCTTCTACCAAAATTGTTGACAAATGTACAGCAGTTTCTTTTCTATTGACGCACTAACAAAGAGAATATTGACACCACAGTGGTACATGTTAAGCTTTTTGGAAACTGCTTCGGTCATCATTAAGCACTCTGTTCCATAAAGAGCATTCATCATTTCCACCTTGTATATTGATTATTCTCAATTTTATCTTAATCCTTTTAATGGTCAAGATCTATCAAAAAACACTGAAATCCTTTCTTAGTTAATGTCCATTTTCAAGCCAAGAGAAGATTATTTATGAAAATTCACAACTGGAATGACTGGATAGGAAATTGAGTCAGTCATTCCAGTGATAAAACTTTATAAAATACTCTTCTCTTTGCCTTCAAATGGATATCTAAAGAGCAGTTTAATCATTAACGGGTTAAGCTGAATTCCTCTCCAGATCTGATTTAGCATAGCAGTGGCTTGGTGTGACAATCTTGCTTCAACATCGGTCTCACTGCCTCTGATTATTGTCGCTCTCATTCTTAGGAGTTTAAACGAAATCACGGTTTTCTTTTTTCACGAGAGAGTTGATACTTACCTCCCTAATACTCTTTGATATTGCTAAATATCGGCTTTCACTCAATAAAACACTCAGATTAAAAAAGTTAGGTGCCCCTACTGGGCAAGTAGTCAGATGACAGTCTGGCGGATGCTAGCCCCACCACCGCGCATGCGCAGACAAGTACTTCCTCCGACTAATTTATTGGCTGACACTATGCACCTTTACTAGAGCCTGAAGACTGAGCCTCTGTGGGGCGGAGAGGCCGGGTCCGTATCAATCAACTCTCTCGTGAAAAAAGAAATCCGTGATTTCATTTATTTCACTTCAAGAGTATACTTACCTCCCTAATACTCTTTGATATTGCCAGAATTTGTCAGGTAATTCGGCGGGAGGGAGGCGAAGTTAAAAGACAAGCTCTTCCCTATGCGCTTTTCTGCGTTTAAGGCACTAAAACTTCTGAAATTGTGTGGAAACACAATCAGGAATAGATTTGAACATCGCTAACACAACCGATGGCTGAGAGATGACCATATCTCATATGCGCTTCCCACCCCCCTTTCCTTGGAGGAAGACTGAATGACCTCAATGTCCCATACGCTCTCTACGTACAAGTGCCATGTACTACAGGACATTAAACGAAAAGGCTTCGTTTTCGTATACTCTCAATAATGAACCACAAAAAACATGTACCATCGCCATATTCATAATAATGAAGGGTCACGTGACATTACAATTAACCATGGACAACACATACACAAGACTGACCTTGTGGAAGATGGTTGCTGTCATCATCTCCCCCATTGGTGGAGACTGATGCAGACCAAAAATGTGGATGTTTCCATTGATTAAATGTGAGATATATAAAAAATGAGGATGCCTCATCAAAATATGTACACCTAGATTAGCTTTTCAAAATCGATAAGGCGAGAGGATTCGAGGTGTCACGGAGATAATGGTCAGTGAAACTTGCTCACAGTGCCACTGAGCTACTGACATAATGTCATCCACAGGAACCCCATTAAATAGGGCAGTGGAAGCCACAACGCCCCGAACACTGCGAGCCTTGGCCATGTCAACTTGTTTACCTGTGGCGGATTTATGGCAAAATTGAATACACTCTACAATCCACCTAGAAATGGTGTCCTTTGACACCCTGCCATGGGGTTCAATATATGACAACCATAATGCTGTAGAGTCCGTCCGCCATTCCTGAGTACGTTGTTTGTACCGGTTTAATGCTCAGACTGGACACCATGCTTTTGAATTAGGATCATATCTAGTCAAAGCTGGTAAAAATATAGGTTGACATGGATATTTCAAAGACTGGTTTTTAGCCATGAAATTTATCCTAGGTAGAAGCCTAAGGCCTTCCCCTGTAACCACAAAACGGTCTGCCTCGGCTGATAAGGCATGAATCTCACTTCTACGCCTAGCCGAGGCAATTAAAAATACAGTTTTAAGTGTCAACATTTTCATAGAAATGGAACTTAGTGGTTCAAATAGCCTATCAGCTAGTACCTGAAGCACTAGTGATAAACTCCAAGACGGAATCACTGGGGGATTCCTTGGTCTTAGATTGCCCATACCTTTGATTAAAGTATTTAATGTACTTACATCATCACTTCCCCTATTAGCCAAGCAAGGGATAACTGTCATTAAAGCTGACTTATAGCCAGCAATAGAGTTAGGCTTGAGGCTATAGGCATCATACAGGTGACAGAGGAAATCGGCTACTACCTGAATAGATGAATCCATTGGATTAATACATCTTTATGAGCACCATTCCGCAAATCTGTTGATTTTATAATTATATGCTCTGGAGGTTGACCCCCTTCTGGCTTTTGCCATGAACATGGCTGCTTGCTCAGAAAAGCCCTCCTTAATTCTAGATTCCTTGACAACACCCACGCAATCAATTGGAACATTGATGGATTGTTGTGAAGGGTCTTGCCCTGAAAGATAATATTGTCCATCAGAGGCAGAGGAACCGGATTGCAGACCAGAAGGTCCAGCAGATCCGTATACCATGATCGGCTTGGCCAATTTGTGGCAATCAGAAGCACTTGGCATTCCTCCTGTCTGATTGTCTGAAGAATTTTTGGAATCAGGATTGCTGGAGGGAATGCGTATGCATACATTCCCACCCAGCTGATAGCTAACGCATCTGTTGCGATAGCGCTCGGATCTGGAATCGGAGAGACATACGTCGTCATCTTCGCTGCGAATAAATCTATGTTGAGTGGTTGTGGTTGAACAGACAATCCGCCACACATTGATTTAGTTGCCATTCCGTAGGTAAAACACTCATCCTTCGGCTCAATGAGTCTGCTAGCAGATTTAACCTTCCCGGAATATGAACTGCTTTGAAGGAAATCCTGTGATTCAGGCACCAGCAAAGCAGTTTCCATGTCATCATACAGAGATTGGGCGACTTCGTTCCGCCCTGGCGGTTTATGTACGTCACTACTGTTGAGTTGTCTGATCGTATTAGAACACTCTTGCCCTGAACTTTCTGTAAGAAATGTTCCAGGCCCAGGACTACTGCTCGTAATTCCAGTAGATTTATATGTTCTTTTGACTGTTCCAGATTACAAAGCCCTGATATCGTGGATTCTTCCAGGCAAGCTCCCCACCCCTCCATCGACGCATCTGTATACATCGTTAACTGAGGGTGAGGAGGGGTTAGGATCACCCCCGCCAGGAGATTCTCTGTCTTCAACCACCATTGCAGGTGGTGAATTAAAGGCTCCAGCACTGACACATTTGAGTCCAGTGAACCTGTACTGTGGGTCCATTGCGTCATGAGAAATAACTGGATCGGCCGCCTGCGTAAGGCCGCCTGAGGAATGACTGGTTCTAGAGAAACCATCAACCCCAGCATTCTCAGGTAAACCCGTGCCAAGATATGACGACTGTTGCACACTGACCGTATTACTGAGATGAATACTTGTACCCTCTCCTGAGTAGGAGCTTCTCCTGCGGAGGTATGCTGTAAGAACCACCCTGGTGAAGACCCGAGGAGCCGTAGAAATTCCGAAGGGTAATACCCTGAATTCCCACTGTCTGCCCTGGAATGCGAATCTCAGGAAGCGACGGAAACTCCTAGATATTGGAATGTGGAAATAAGCATCCTTCAAATCTATTGAAGCTGTCCACATCCTTCTCCAACCCTCCCAACAATGAATTCCAAGTCTCCATTTTGAAACTGGGTGTGTCTATGAACTTGTTCAATGGCTTGAGGTTGAGAATTGGCCTCCACCCTCCAGTGCTTTTCATCACTAGGAACACGGTTGAATAGATGCCCGGGCAATTCTGTGCCGGTTGAATTGCTCCTTTGAGTATGAGGGAATTTATTTCCTCCTCTATACACAACCGCTGATCTGGATCTCTTGGAATTTGAGTCCAGACTGGCACCACAGACAGTCGTGATGGCGGGCCTGTTATCCAGTCGGGATGATAGCCGACAGAAAGCCATCGCAAGACTAAACGGTCCTGAGTCAACCGTTCCCACTCTTGCATGTGGTTGGCCAATCGGCCTCCCACTGGTCCACCTAGGGAGAGAGGTGGACATAAGGAGAGCAAGAGTGGCACTGTCTTATGGTGCAGATGCACTGGAGTAGCTCTTACTGTGGTAATCGCCCCATCAGGTACGAATACCACGACCAGATCCTCGCGAACCACGGCCCACACCTCGGTGCGCGGGCGGCTGCCTGCGCCGGAGGAGCCTGCGGCCCCCCCTCCCCTCGCTGGCCACTGCCACCTCGAGCCTGCAGGGGATGATATGCAGGCGGTCTCTGCGGAGCACTTCAAATTGCTCACGCAATGCCCTCTGGTTATTGACCAGGGTAACCGTCTCCTGGAGGTGCCTACATCCCTCACCCACAAAAGAGACCAGGACCTGTTATAGGCGTATGCAACAGCCTATTATACAAATCCTGGGACGGGCACAAGATATCAAGAGCAAACGTGCGCCTCGCCCGGACACTCCTGGTTACAGACCGGGTTAAACAGTCCAAAGCCAAGTTAATTCCATCTTGGATGCCTCTCTGGACAGTCACCGGACTAGGCTGGCGCAATGCGGATGCCGTTACTACCCCTTGTAACAGCTGTGAGACGTGCGAAAGCGCTGAGATAGACGCCCTCGAACTCTCTTCCGCATCGCGCAATGCTGTGTTAGCCGAACGCAAAGCGTTCGAGCACAGTACTCCCGTGTCAGACCGGGAACCTGGCCACGTATCTTTGCCTAGCGCAGTGCGATCATCCGTGCTTGGCTTCAGCACTACACCGTATAACAGATATTGATCAGCTACAATACTGCATCAATTAGCCACCTCGCGAGGGGCCTTCGCTAGACGTACATGCGCCCTAATGGACGTCTCTGCCGCAGTGAACATATCAACAATATGATCAGCTAACAGCAGAGATGGCATAGCGGTAACAGTCGGTTTACCCGTCAGCCACGGGCGCTGGGCCCGTTGACTGGCCGACTGATCCACAGCAAGACCTGGCCTGACGTTTATTAGCCACTCACACGCGTCAGACCAGTCTTCCTCTGTGGCCACCTGCGAATGCTCTAAAAAGACGAGGGCCTTCGTCATCCTCCTAAGCAATCACAGGTGTATGTATGGCTGGATGAACCGATACGCCTGGCAAGCCAGAGAAAGCATGCGGGCCCGACAGGAGCAGGCACTGTGGTATTGCGTGGGGAAATACCTGCCACACCACGGCCCTGGCCAGCACCTGCTACACCATCGGCAAGCCGAGCTATGTGGAAAAACTGACCATCAGATCCAGCCCGGGCTAGCTTCTGCGCCGTGAACGCTACTCCTGCGTGAGTAGTCCCATGGACAATGTCGACCGTATTCCCCGCGAGGGGTGCACGTACATCAATGTCCATGGACACGGCGCCAGAAGGAGAACCCAGCAGATAATCCTCTTCTTCCTGGCCAGAAAGATTAGACTCCAGGTCAGCAAAGAATGCTAACATGGACTGGCCAGGAAAGGTACCATAGGAGGAGCTGGTACCTGAAGGGTGTGGATAATCCTGGCCTGATAAGCAGGCACCAGGCTCCACCGACACCTGACCACGAACAACCGGCGCGGCAAGCCTGCTGCCAGTGTCCTCATAGTGGATTTCACCCTATAATAGGGCCACCTCTGAATTATGGACGAAAACTGGTATGTCCCTAGGTAGCATCGATTCAGAGGCGGGGATTATCTGCTCCAGAGCAGATGAAGAGGACAACGAAAGATTTGAACCAGGAAGGATGCCACGAAGCAACTCTGGGACCATATCCTTAATTGTCCTCATCATCTCTCCCATCATCTCAATATGGAAGGCCTCCATATCCATAGAGGACGAGGCCTTCCTCTTACCCTTCTTACCAGAACCATCCTTCTTAACTTTCCTCTCCTCCTCCAGAGCCTTCTCTTTGGTCTGCAAAGATATAAACTAAGACATTAGCTCCCCCCCACTTTTACAGATCTCCCATTTAAGCAATGGCCCACACACGGAGCATAAGTGAGGGGCGAATCTATCCTTGATAAATCTTCCACATGATGGACAGCCAGGCCTCAGAAACAAGCCAGTGGACGAAGACAATGAGTATTTCAGTTATTGAATTAGAAACTCAAAACCAAATATAAACAAGGAGGCTGGGGGCCATAAAGACCCAAGCTAATAATAAAACAGCGTTGGACAAAACTTTAAAATGATAGTAAGGCGCAAGGCTGATTATGACATCATAACTTCAAAAATAAGAAGTTAAATCGATCCGAAAACAAACATCCAGGTGTAAGGACAAATTGTATTCATATCCAGAACATCCTAACTGGAAAGGATAGTGTATACAGATTATACAGACATCAGATAAACAATGATAAAACGGCAGCAGATTTCATAAATATTTTCAAATATAATTGAAGTGCCTCATATCATAACTAGAATACCCGAGTCTTTAGCATAGACATACCATCCGATCTGATGCACTGGAAACTCCACCAACACTATGACCTCTTATCTCTCTCCACCTATAAGGGGAAGGAAGTGGACCAAGAGGGCAAAGTGAGAAGACCTTCATCCGAGGCCTCCAACTCACTGGGCATAGGATTTTTTTGGTTAGATAACCTAACAATATTAGTAGGAAATGGAATCTTGGTGGAGAGAAAAACAAACCCTCTGATGATGTGCTGTCCTGATCAATCATAGATAGATACCTGTGGACATCAACACAAAGAGAGATTAGTATTTCATAGCGCCACATAGAAATAAACCAGTTTTTAGGCGCTTTTCATGTCTAATCGTGAGTCCCGGAAACACAATACGAGACTAAAAAGCTAAATTAGACAAACATGTAGTTGAGTTCACCTGATGGTTAGGTCCTGGGCCCTCCTCTGGAGATTTGGCGCGCTCTGACATAATCCTTAGGTGAAAACACTCTTCTTTTTAACGAATGAATAGTTAAAAAACAGCAGAAAACTTGAGCAAAAATAGCATGTGAACTCTCTGCCAATAAATTAGCAAAGAGGAAGTACTAGTCTGCGCATGCGCGGTGGTGGGGCTAGCATCCGCCAGACTATCATCTGACTACCTGCCCAGTAGGGGCACCTAACTTTTTTAATCTGAGTGTTTTATTGAGTGAAAGCCGATATTTAGCAATATCAGAGTATTAGGGAGGTAAGTATACTCTTGAAGTGAAAAGGTATGTGAGCTCTGTGACCACTTCTAGGACTTGATTGTGATGCTATGTTCAACTGTACTGTTTCTCATTTGCATTTAACCATAACAATTTTGCCTGCTTTTTGATAGCTTCTCAACTCTTCCTTGGAAATCTATATAACGACGTGCTAGTAGACTGATGTCACCCGCAAAGTCAAGCTCTTCAAGATGTTACACAATACTATTAATATTTTAATTTGTCAATTGTTTGTTACCAGCCAGACGATTGCAAGGATGAGTAACCTACTGCTATACAATTGATGAATCCAGTCTCTCAGTCAATCATATGACATCATAACCAACTATGTCACATGTAGGCTGATGACATACATGTACTCAATTGTGCAATGAATGACAGGATATAGTGTCATAATTGCTTTTAAGTTGTGCGAATAGTATGTCTTTATTATTTAACAAAAATTATGTTGAATATTTTGTACTAAATTGGGCTGGGCAGCTGTTTGCACCAAGTTAAATTAGTTTCAAATTATTCAACAGCTTACCTGTATAGTTTTCTGGAAATTGAGTTTCAGAGAGTGAAGGCAGTTGCCCTTATGCGTCCTTCTGCGCGTATATACGCATAAAAATGGCAGAGGAACGCATAAAAATTAATTTAGTGAAAAAGTGTAATGGAAACCGGTAACTTTGCGTGTGCTTAATTATCAATCACATTATCGTGTGTGTATATTTATTTGTGCATGTTTTTACTTTAAAATATACCTAATGTATTGTGTGTTCAATAAAAACGAACTTACTGCATTGTTTAAGACTATGATTTGTTGTATGTTTTCTTGCACAACTCAAAGTTGTTAATGCCCATAAATCAGATTCAACCACCACATTTAATTGTAAACACAATCCCCAAATCATCCTTAGTATTCCATTTGATCTAATTTTTATAAATAATGAGTTTACAAGCCCGATGTTTGTCGCCTTGTTTGACCTACAAATTTAAAAAATACCCGCAATGTTTCTGTCTGTTGTGCTAAACGTCAGGGTGACATGTCAGTATTTGATTGGATACCAGAGAAATCTCCCTCTAGAATAACGGTATCAATACGCGCTGTAATCCGTCTTTTATTTAGCAATAGCGGCTGATTGATTCACTGATGGATTAGTGTTTATAATGTTTAACAATACTCGATCGGTAGGTGTTCCCAATTTCTCAACTAAAAAGCTCATACCAGCAGCGATGTTCAACGATATCATTGATCTACAGGTAGGCATACGTTAAAATATTGGGTTTTTTCCAAACAGTGTATAGCTCAAAGCTCTCCCGATACAAGCGTCCTTATTGGATACACGCTAATGCGTTATCTATGCTTCAACCAATCAGCAATCACGTTACATAGTTACTCCCTATGAATTAGACATATCCGGTTATTGGCTGATATATTTTCACTAATTACGCAGTTTAATCTGATTTATACAGATTATTTTTGATAAATTATTGTTTTGTCTGATCTTAACCTATGTATTCGACTATATTTAGTCATTCCAGTTACATTATAAAAAATATGTGCGCATTATATTTAGTTAGGGTTTAATAGAAAAACTAATGCAGTGGTCTTTGCTAATTACTAATGTAGTGGTCTTTGGAAATGTTAATCATACAAGGTTGTCAATGTAGGTTGGTTGGTTTATCAGACAACAAACAAGTACAGTGCTTTAAGTTATTGTTTACTGACATGCAGTTCAAATGTTATTAGTTAAATATACAAGGGCCATTTCAATAGATCAATTTTAGCCACCATTGTAGATCACAGAATACATTTTTTTTTTAATTTACCACTGGAATGACTGGCACTGTTTTCAACATGTTTAATAAAGTGCTTTATAATTAGACCAATGTGTTGTGTTTATTTTAAGAAAAAAACATGGGACCCCCCACATTTCAGATGAGGACCCCATGGGACCCCCAGATTTTACAGTGGGACCCCCAAATCTGAGTGTGTGGGGCAAAAATCAGATGTTGTGTGCAACACTGAGTGAAGGGATCAGTTGATCCCAACATGGGCAAAGCATGGGTGGAGCTTAGCTATAGATATGCGATGCATAGCTAAAACTGGAATCCTCCATTGACTGTAAAAGCAGTATATTTAAATACTTTAGCATTTCCAATTTTTGTCATTCAGTGTTAGATTACCCAATTTTAACAAAACTAACAAAGAGTTGGTGTCTCAGAATTTCCTCTCATGCCTACAGATAAACTTTCTGGGTTAGGCAGCCATGATATCTCAATATTGCAGTCTCAAAGCCAAACATTAAATTGTTGACTCTGCTGTTAGTGAATTTGCCAAAGGCAGGAACAATCTTCTTACATTGCAGACTTTTCACAATTCATAAATCCATTTCCTCACTCAATCATATGACGTCATAATCAACTATGAGACGTGTATGCTGACGTCATAAATGCTTTAATTAAGCCCGTCTTTAATGCTTAATAGTCTGACAAAATGTACGAATTGTATGTTTTTACTATTTAAGAAATACGCTGTTGAATATTTTGAGACTAATTTGACTGGGCTGCCATATGCAGCAACAGCACCCAGTCAAATTAGTTTCAAAATACTCAACAGGTTACCTGTATAGTTTTCTGGAAATTGATAGTCAGGGAGTTCAGAGATCGATCGATCCCATCATGATCATAGTGTGGGTGGAGTTTATATAGAGATGGGCGGGGCATAGCTAAGACTGGAAAGGTCCATTGTTATGCGCAGCTGAAAGAATCAATCTGTTAGGTTATACTACATATTAAAATATTAAAGCTATAACATGATTAAATGGTTGAAAGGATACAATATATATGTGATGAAATATCCTCCTAATACTTGTAAATAATGATCATTCTTATATCTGGATAACACTTTTCCTAAATTCTTGGCATCTTCTATATTCTTCGGCAGACTTATATACTGTTTCTCCTCACTGAAAGATTAACACAAACAGATTAAATTCAAATAAAGATGATTATAACTTTAGGCCAGAAATTGTTACTAAACCACCAGGCTAGACAATCCATCTTCAACTCAATTAGACCTAGCACGGGCCAGACAAGAATGCTGGGACAGCCCTACACTTTCGCCAATTAGTTTCTGAGAATAATTCTCATGGTTCAACAATAAAATGCCCAAATAGGCTAATTCAGTGCCAGTCTATTGACCCCAGGTCTATTCACTGACTAATGATTTAGGGGTGGGTAGTAGAGCTGTTCGGTATTGATATTTTATGTTCGGTACTGATATCAGTATTTTTGGTCCCAATTACCTCAGTATCGCTACGGTATCGTGTCGATGCTTCTGTAAACTATTTTTGTGGTTACATTGAAAGTACTATTTTCAAATTTATTGTATTGTCATGATTCAGCAATACACTCCGTTTGCACAGCATTCAAGCGCATGTTTTACTATCAATTCATTTGAAATGGCCTAATGTCCACGCACAAGACATTTTGCGACTTATATAATGACTGTCAGACGGTACAACATTATGATGGCTAGCCCTCTTGTGATGCTAAATAATGAGCATTGCCTGTGCAAACTAATGAAATCACAAAATGGACTAATTCACTGACTAATGATTTCAAATATATATGTAGATCTGCAGTCCCTAAGAATGTGAGTGGAAATCCTTCAAAATTCACTATGTTTCCATTTCTTTGCTAACATAAAGCTATATACCTTGGTGCATGTGAGCTAGCATCAAGAGTAATGTCTAAGCTATCTTATTGAATCATTTTCAAGGATAAATTCTCAAAAGATATTCATTGTTCCGATCAGAAGCATTTTTGTGACAACTGCTGGTATCCATGAAGCTTGATAACACAAGTTCACAGAACATATGGTGGCATGGACTTTGCACATACGCATAAGCTTCACAATGTTGGCCTCATATTAAGTAAGTTACTATGACAATTACTTACACTAAATTTTAAAGTTATTAGCAGGAAACAAAGCTTTAGAAGCTGGGTAATTGGATCTCAGATTGAGAAACAAGAATTTTGACAATATCTTGCTCTGATCCAGCTTTAATAGGTACAAGTATCATTTGAGTCAGAGAGTACAGTCGAACACTTTCTACCAAAGGAAAGCATAGATCATTATCAAGTTCATTGCTATTCTAAAATGATGGTAATTACTTACGGCTTCAATTGTGGAAAGCTTAAATAGACGATCAATAGTGATGTGAAGGCGAATATAAATATCAGTGATATAATGATCAGTGAAGTTGATGTGTTGAAATCCCCTGATGATGATGACGAGGCGTGTTGTACTGATGAGGCACTGGCTGACTTCGCCGGATAATGAACACGCTCCCGGACATCATTGCTCTGAATCATAGTGATGTCAGTTAAAGCTGTAGAAAAGAAATCACACATTTTAACAATAAATCTTTGCATGTAAAAACTGACACGGTTTCCATGCTTATCATCCACCCACAGATCCATCTAGGTAGACCAGGTAGTGGATAATTATTGTCCATTAAAGGATAACTTACCTCATCTCTCGATAGCAATTCAGGTAATCTAATATGCCACTCATAAACTATGCAGGTATACGCTATTTATCATGCCGCTAAAGATATTCAGACTTTAGTATCCAAATGTTGGTACATTTCAACACCCCCTGATGGCTGTCATGATTTACTTTTCAACCAATCAGAAATAACCTAGAGTGCCCATCTCTGTATATACGCTCGGTCATAGCCTAAATAACCAATCATGTGTCTTTAAATAGATACATTATTGTTACACTACGTCTGCAAATTTGAAGAAAATGTGGCTAGAACAAGTGATTATTCTACCCAATCTTTATTTCTATGTAGAAAATCACCATGTATTCCCACTAGTTATGACCTTTTAGCCATGATAAAAATGTTGATAACTCCTAAAGAAATGATACAAACCAACTCAGTTTTTGCATCAGACGACATTCGCCAGGTGGTCTCCTGGGTAGCATAGCAAATACAAGGTAATAGCAATAATTTATTTCTCCGGAAGTGTGAAACTGACTTGGGTTCTTAGGCCATTTACATTTGGCTCTGCCCCTAGAGGGTTGGGTAGGGGGTTAAAATGTCAAATGTTAACTTGCAGAAATTGATTGTAACGCAACTCCTCCAAAAAAACCCACAGACCCCCCTTGCGGGTTCGTCTGTTGTTTTATTAACCACTATAAAACCATACTTACCGTTCAATCACTACTTGCTAAATCAATTATCTGCATTTACCTACCAGAATAAGATTTTCATGCTTGCATACACTCCTCCCCATGCATATTCCTATAAATATAGACCCTCAACCAGGCTACTGGTTAGGTCCATCTCCAGTACATTAACTGATATAGACTGGCACCAGTCTGTACTCACTCCATAGTGACACCTGTCACTAAGCGCGCTTGCGCATGCGCACTAGAGCTGGGCAGTATTGATATTTATATGACGGGACCGGTACCATGAAAAAATACCGTGGTACCACAGTATACCGTCATCTGAGCTTGAGGAATGCCACGAAATTAGAACAATTTTTTCCATTTCCTTTTCACTTCCATCTCCAATTAACGGTAAATATAGGTAAAATAAATAAATCGGCTTCCTGACTTAGAGAAGAAAAACATGGCTATTGCGACTGTTTAGTTTCACGATTTTATTAGGTCACTATTTTTATTGACGTAATATCATTCACGGGAATATCGGTCAAAGGGTGTGGTCGACTCGCTAACTATAACCCGTTGTTTGAGACATTGGAGTGCACTATTTTCAATCTGGATTGTTCTTGCTATTAATGCGTGCGGCCAGCAACCGGTAAATTTTATTTTGGCAGTCGAGCGCTTTGATAAACAGTCCAGACAAAATCTGCGAGTATTTAAACGGGGCGAGTGTTGTACGCTTTTATAGTTTTATTTCTGTTGGAGTTGTACATTCTGTTACTCGCGAAAACAGGCCTATACACATACATATAACACGACATTGAATATAGCCGATTCCAAAGCTTCTAATAATTACCGAGTACCCGATGTGCAGACTCGTTACTTGCCATGCTTCACGTGAACAATGCGTATAAAAAGCTATTTCCGCGAACTTCCGACGTGTAGCCAGTTGAAAAATGAATTACAAAAACTAAAACACTATAATTTTTAGGTGTCGTTACTTAAACTGGATTTAATCCGTAAAGAAATTTCTTAAAACAAGCCAGAAGAAAAAAAATAATGACTTCAACGTTGCTCGTTGTTAATAAATTAGCACGTGATCAAAACGGCGCGAGCAAATACTACGTTTTAGTAAATTTTCATTGATAAATTCAGCATAGTAATGTATTTTCCCACGGTCTAGTTCATGAACAACCAATCAGATACGTCTTTGCGAAATCGCTGTTGTGTTTGAATAGCACTCAGTTTGTATGTTATTTTGTTATTCTAGCGTGTTTGTTCGGTGACAAAATGCTTGGAGTAATAAATTACAAATAATAGAAACGGGAATAGGGAATATATTATAGTGTAATTCTACCGGCGGACGGCCAGAGAATGAGTTTAGATGTTTTAAATAAAGCAATTTTACTGTGAGACTTTCAAGACGTACGTTTTTGACATACAATTCTGCCTGTCATTATTTTGTAATTGACATCTTGACGTTTGTTTTTACAACAACCCTTTCACCTGAACTCGGCTAATAGTTAGGGATGTCTGTATTCTTGGCACTATTAGCACTTATTTACCCTTGGTCAAGTCGGATTTTATGACTATATTTCTCAAATATTGCTCAAACATTATGGATGGTATTCACGGTATTTGGAAATGTCAATGGTCACGGTATCGGTTCACGGTATACCGCGGTCCTCACGGTACTACCGTCAGACCGCCCAGCTCTAATGCGCACTGGAGCCCAAATAGGAAACAGATTCACTATTCTGAATTTAAGTGCCAAATATTATAGGCAAATTCTCAAATCAATTCCACGCGGGGTGGTTGAGGCCGGGTCGTAGTGATTGAACTTAAGTATGTTTTTATAGTGGGTAATAAAACAACAGACCAACCCGCAAGGGGGGGGGTCTGTGGGGGGTTATTACACCACAAAAATATCCATTACCGTTCAATCACTACTTGCTAAACCCGTAGATTTGGTCAGTGGCCCACTTAAAACATTAGGTGGGAGGCGATTTGAGAATCAACAAACAAGGATAAAAATCAAACCAATCTTATCCAAATGTTAATAACATAACATAATAGTGCATTTAAATCAATCACACCGTGATTATCAAATAAGGAAAACTTGAACTTAGAGATACATAAAAACCAAAATAAACCCACCATTTCTTACAGACGCCGCCCAGTCTTAACGAAAATGGCGAGATGTGCTTGGTAAATGGTCTTCAGTTATTTTGGTTAAAATCGTAATATTATGAAAGAAGGAGGCTGCTGCACTCTGATCTTTCAGATAAAAGGTTGTAAAAGAGGATTCAGATTTTCATCCTGCAACCTGCATGACTTCATCCAAATACGAACCGGCAAAAAGTGCAAAAGAGGAAGCCATTCCTCTAACATCGTGAGCTTTAATATGGGAGAGATTAATTTGTTCCGGAGAAGCAGTCTCGTAACAAAGGTTAATCGTCTCCCAAATCCATCAGGATATCATAAACTTTGAGACCGGCTTAGTTAACTCTTTCGCATAAGAAAATCATAAAAGGGACGGATCAAATCTTTTGAAATCAGTTCAGTGTTTGTACATTCTTAATGCCCTAACAGGACACCAGAGTTTATCGGATGGCGAAAACGACGATAATGATTTTTAAATGATCGGACTAGCAGGAAACCGGTTAGACCGAGTTTTAGATAAAAAAAATCCCTTCTGGCATTAAAACCAAACCATCTCCTGAAACTATAAATCTCTCCCTTTCAGCAGAAAAAGCATGAATTCTGAACGCCTTCTAGCAGAGGCCGTTAATACCAATAGAGGAAAGAGGTTCAAAATGACGGCCTGCCAGGACTTGAAGAACCAAAGCCAAGTTCCATGAAGGTAACGGTTTAGCTTTCGGAGGACGAATATTGCCTAGACCTCTAATAAAAACTATTAAATGTCTTAGTGTCCTTGACATCGGCATATAGAAGGAAAGGAGGAAGATGCCAGAGAAAATCTATATCCCCTAACCAAATTAGCTGATAAATGGAAGGAATCAGAGATATGTTAAAAAAGCCTAATACTTGGGGAATAGAAACAGAATCGGGCACGAAACCTTGGTCTGAACACCATTCTCCAAAAGATTTTAAATCGACACTTGTAAACTCTGTGGGTCGACTCTCATCTGGAAGAATTGATAATTACTGGAGATCTTGAAGAAACTTTATTCTCGTAGACTTTAGTTTCGATATTCTCCAAACACACAGACTGAAGATTTCTGGGTTTGGATGAAGACAAAGACCTCTAACGTGAGACAAAAGATCCTGGGAGAATGGAAGAAGACGAGGGAAATCTACCAGGAGATCTAGAAGGTCTACAAACCAAATCCTCTTTGGCCAAAAAGGAGCTATAAAAGAATCTCGCAGATTTGTTCTTTGACATTCTTCAACACTAATCAGAGCTCTAGATAAGCTTTTCAATAATTGGGTGATTCACTCTTAGCAATTTTGTAAATTGGGTTTCTTTGGAATTTAATTGGGTTATGATACATTATTAGCAAGAGAACTGAAATTAATTGGGTGATTTTCTATTTCAGTACTCATGATGTTAAAAATTAATTGGGTGATTGGCAATTTTTATTGGGTGAAAATGCAAAAACCCTGCTTATCTAGAGCTCTGACACTAACGGAATCAAAATCGTTGGAGGGAACGCATAGACGAACATTCCTGTCCAGGACTGAGACAGGGCATCCACCGCTAGGGCTTGACTGTCCGGAAAAAGAGACATGTAAGAGGAGATCTGGGCATTCAGAGATGTCGCAAACAGATCTACCAGAGGACGATCCATAAGACTGAAAATCGCTTTGGCAACCGACCTCTTTAACTGCCACTCGGTGTGGGCGAATTTGCTGGGACATGACAGTTGGTCCGCAAGAAAATTCAGACACTAGAAGAATCTGATTCTTGCGACACCATAAGAGACGGTTTCACACTTCTAGACAAAGGAGGGATGGCCTTGTAGCCCCCTGCCTGTTGATATGCGACCACTGTCGAATTGTCCGACCGAATCGAGACTTGAGACCTATCACAAGATCTGACCATGAAAGGAGAGCCTTCTTGACAGCACACAATTCCAGAATGTTGATATGAGCTGCAGACTCCTCCAGGGACCAAAGACTGGAAATCGACAGGGAGTCCCAGACTGCTCCCCATCCCTCCTGAGAAGCGTCTGTGAAGATAATCGCCTGAGGGGAGGACTTTACCAGTGGAACACCCATCAGAAGCAGAGAACAGTCTTTCCAAAAATCTAGAAGAGGAATCAAGTGTTCTCCGATGGGAATCTGATGGTAAATAGAGTGAACCGACTGCTTCCAAAGGGACATTAAATACATTCTAGACTGGAAATGATCTGGGAGATGGTCTCCATCTTGACTTGGGAGTAAGAATCATGAGATTTAATCATGACAAACCCCCTTGTTAAATTAAAATTAATGCAGATTTGAATGTTTCAGAGTGAATAGAGATCATTTTACTAAGATTTTAATAACAGGGTAGGAAAACCTACCCTAGGCTGAACGCTCTCATGTATGTAAAAATTCCTTAGAATTAACATAATTCACAAATAAAACTAACATGATAATGACCAAAATGTCAATTGAAAGGACCACAGGAGACAAGAAAGAAGAATGAGAAGAGGAAAGAGCCGACACAAAAGAAGGAAGGTCTATAGAAAACACATCCTTACAAGGAAGAGAAAGAGTCTAAGCAATCCACCAGTGGGCCGGGACCAGTCATCCGAAGAGACCCTGACTGGACAAAATCTCCTCAGCCCTGACCGACTAGGAAATAGAAGAATAGAAGAAGGATTAGGAGATGGAGAAGAAAAAAGATGAGAAGAGACACCAGAGGCCATAGAATCACCAGTTCAAATGGAAAAAGGAGAGCAAGGCCTCTTGGAAGCTAGAACAGAAGAAAACTGTAAAGAATCAGAAAAGGAAAAAGATTGATCAGAAGGAATGTGAACAGATACAACATCCTGACCAGAGGACATGGAAATAAGAGAAAAAAGCGGACATGAAAGAACGAACAAGGGACGAATCCCTAAAAACAGAAAACAATGAGAAAACCAGACCTTAATCAACAATTAGAAACTCAAGCTCAAAAGAGAGAGACAGAAACAATCGGATCAAGATGATCAAAAGAGGAAGAAGAGGAAGAGAGGAATTAAGAAGAATGGAAGATGAAGAGGAAAGAATAGGACCAGAAGATCCCTGGAGAGGATTGATAGAAGATGAAATAGGGGAAAACCCCATAGAAGGGAAAAAAGAGAAGGAAGACAGAGAGAGAGAGAGGAAGGAGGACATGACTAGAAGAAAACTTAAAAATTAAAGACAATATTATCATCTTGTAAAGACAGATGCCATTGAGTTTGATATGCTAATAAAAAAGAATGATTGATAGAATGATAATGAATCCCGGAAACAGCTGGATGTTAAATACACAAAACACTAATACTAGATTATGATTAAACACTACGGGAAGAATCACGAAACAAAGCGCTGGAAAACTGAAGCGATATAAAATCTAAGCAAAAAGACTCACCTAAACCATGACTGTGACAAGGCAGATGAAAAAACTCAGCTTTTATTCCTTCTTCCTTCACCCTAATCTTATTTCTCTATTCTCAGCATTTTCTTGCTCTTGTAATCATTAATCCTAGAGCCATTCTCTTCCCTATGAATCCACTACTGAATCTATTCCTTTCAGCGCCTGTCAGAATTAGACTACGAATTACGCTATAAACAGGAATTTTCTTCAAGAAATTAATTCCATTGGTTAAAATAAATATGTCAACCTGCCGACATAAGAGGAAAAAAGAGCACGGAAAAAGGCTGAACGGCCCGAAGACACCTGGCCATCTAAAGCTGGATAAAATTTTTAATTAATTTTAATTGCGACATCTAGCGATAATGCGTAGAATACAGACTGACTTATCGACTGCAACAAAAAACCCATCCGGCAACCAGTCGGAAGAGTCTTTAATTACGTTGAAATGTTCCACTGATAAAAGAATAAATGCTGAATATCTACAATTCCAAGAGACTTCAAGACTGGCAATGTCTCGGAATTAATATTTTCAGCGATTAAACATTCCGATTTTAAAAGCACTTACTGAAATAAGACTAACTCTTAGACAAAATGATGACTAGATCCTAGGGAAGACAAACCTGGAATTTCAGTAAGAGCTATCACCGGAAATCCAAAAAAGAACACAGAACCGGAAGTTAATCATAGACCACCATGAAAACCGGTAATGACCCTATCCCCGGATGTACGAATCCGGAAGTGTAAAAATAGGAAACGGAAATGCGCAAAATGGAAGACAACCGGAAACTGAACCCGGATGTACATCAAAAAACAGAATAAGCATAGGAACCGGAAATACGCAAACTGGAAGTCAGGCCGGATACGAAAAAAACTGAGGTAGATCTGGAAACGGAAGTAACCCCTGTCCTGAGGACCTGAATCCACTACAACTGATCTAAGACATTGACATTGGCATATATATATTAAAGACGGGGGCTTCCGCCGCCGCCACCACTGCTTGAAGGTCATGCCTTTTCTTCTTATTTACAACCTCAAGACTCACATGGGTTTGACCCGGTGACCTGCTCGAGATCACCTTCGAGAGCTTATTTGCTCTTTATTCTTAATTCATTCACTAGCCCGGAAGTACGTCCCAACCGAAAGTGGAAGTCGGAAGAGCTTATTAGTCATACCGGAAACGGTCGGAACGGAAGTAAGAACTGGATCTTGAAGACCCGGATGTCCTGCAAAACTGGAAGATATACCTGAAACGGTCGGAACGGAAGTAGTACTGGAAAACGAAAGTAAGCCCGAGTCCCAAGGACCCGAATCCACCCCAACGGAACCGGAAGAACTAGCAAAACTAGATTGCGGACTATGGCTATAGGCGACCTATGAAGAATCTTGACGACCGGTATGACCGAAAATTTTGGCATTAGCAGAAGCACCAGGCTTATGGACGTCAGCTTCCGCCACCACTGCTTGAGGGTTATGCCCGTCACCCTCAAGTCTAATGTGGGTTTGACCCGGTGAACTACACGAGCCCACCTTCGAGAGCTTAGTCACTCTAGACTTCTGCTTAGGATACCTGAATACTTGCATTGATGTTAGAGGAATCGGTTTCCCCCATTTGCGGGAACGCCCGCTAGCCCTCGGGCTATCGTCGGAATCAGAAGAAACTTCCTGTTTCTTGGCCTCCATGATGGTAGAAGATATTCTTTCATCTAAAGATTTAGTCAAAACTGCAGCGAAGGATTCAAATCTCGCAAATAAACCTATCACTGCTTCCGAATTCGCTGAAAAAGCCCCCCCCCCCTCCGTTGCTGCTGGATTAGACATATTAGAATATTGCAAGACACAGCTTTTGTCTACTAGCAACGGAAGAAGGGGAAGGACGACCATAGGGCAGCGCTGTAAGGACGAATAATCCTTAAAGAAACTTAGATACGAACGCACACCACCCTATGCAAAACCCGCACATCGATGTGGGAGTACACGTAGTGCACTTAAAACAGAAAAGTCCTCCATACTCCACAGAGTGAACTCGTTCACAGATGGAGGACGTGCACTTGGTTTATCGGTCGTTAAAACAGACACTTAAAACCGAAAAAAGATTACGAAAGAAGCATACAGAAAAATTCAAATTCAAGATTGTTCTCTATCATAGGGAAATAAATGTAATTCCTTGTAAAGCACTATTTTTTCTTTTAACTGAAAGTGATTAAGGGCTCACTGGAGTAATAGAGTGTTTTTATATGATGATGAGTAGGCATGTTAAAGTTGTTACCACGAAAATGAGATCCACGAAAACCGGTAACATTTATATACATAGTTATTAAGTTCAATATAACCACGAACTTCCAAAAACATAATTTTGGGAGGATAGAATTCATAGTAGGCATATCTTAGCGTGAGGAAGCCCTTCAATAGTAAGCTGACACAGCGCAAAGCTATAAAAACTTTCTGATAATATTTGTGCAGTTGTTCTGCTTGCAGAATAATTGAAAAGTGAATCTGTTTCCTATTTGGGCTCCAGTGCGCATGCGCAAGCGCGCTTAGTGACAGGTGTCACTATGGAGTGAGTACAGACTGGTGCCAGTCTATATTAGTTAATATACTGGAGATGGACCTAACCAGTAGCCTGGTTGATGGTCTATATTTATAGGAATAGGCATGGGGAGGAGGGTATGCAAGCATGAAAATCTTATTCTGGTAGCTAAATGCAGATAATTGATTTAGCAAGTAGCGATTGAACGGTAATGGATGTTTTTGTGGTGTAATAACAACTATTGGACAGAATTCAACCAAATTTGGTATGTGAGTTACCAATATTAATGTGGAGTGCATGAGCACAGTTACATTTGATGCAGCCACTAGGGGTGGGTGAAGGATGGGGTAAAAAAGTCAAGATATTGATTGTAATCCAACTCGTACAAAACCTTTGGACGGAATTCAACCAAATTTGTTACATGTTTGTGATTTACCGATGTCAATGTAGCGTGCATGAGCACATTTAAATTTGGCCCTGCCCCCTTTGGGGTGAGGGATGGTAGGGGGGGTGAAAAGGTCAAGAAATTAATTGCAATGCAACTCCTCCGAAACCACGGGACGAATTCAAACAAATTTGATATGTGAGTTACCAATATAGATGTAATGTATCAGCTTCCACTTATAACCTCCCTTTGAAGGACGAGTTTTGGTCATTACCCGAGTAGCGCGAAGAGCTAAATATTAGTACCCAGGGAGATACTGCGCAATTCACATACAGAGGGTGGTAGCTTCGAGAGTGACGGAGTAAACTCGTCCTATACTAGTGCAGTTTATACAGGGACAGATCTGGTTTTTGCAATGTGTCAGATTAGCCAAATATCATATTTGTTAACCACATAGTAAATATTTTAGCAACGTCTTTACTTCAATGTCACTTATGAACATGTTTGCAGTCAGTCATCGTCGGTTAATGCTATCAATTTTACAGTCCAGATACAATAAGGCGTTAATATGTAAGAAATGTATTTAATCACGGTCTGTACACCTTGCAGGATTTGAAATTCCAACACGTTTCCATGACTTTCCATGACTAAAATTAACAAATTCCATGACCTCCAAGAATCAATATCTTGAGAACCAGAAGACTTTCTTGAAATATTACTGTAATGTACTGTAATTATTCCTATAATATAACAATGAAATTTTTTAAATATTTTAAAACCAATTTGACTGGAAATTATTGCAGCCTAATGCACCACAAACCTCCCAGTAAATTAATTTAAATTATTTTGAAACCAATTTCATTCTGTACATTAATATATAAATAAAGAGATCCAACTAGGGTTGCATGATTTTTCGATTAATCATGATTATATAATTCAAAATGATCGTGGGCGATTATAAAATGAAATAATCGTGTAATCGCCATAATTTTTGTCAAGACACTTACGCTTGTGAAACTCTGCTCGCATTACCAATCATGGAAACAAACATCCGGCTATCAGCCGAATGTGTGAATGATTAAATAAACTAAATAAATAACTGATTTGTTTGTATTGACTCATGATTAGTTTTAGATGAATAAAGATTGTTCACTTGGTCGCTATTTGTCATTGTTGTTGCAATCACACACGCTTATCCCGCGTTCCCCATTCTCTGAGTAGTTATGCGCTAACGGTTTTCCCAAAAAAGTTCTAAAACTGATACCATGGAAATTCAACGCATTTTCTCCCATAAAAATTCTCACTGCCTACGCCTATGTTTAATGTATACCGCAAAACATCACTGGGGAAGTGAAATTATTTGATTTGAGCGCCTAAATATTGCGTATCCTTTAATAAAGGTTGTTTATTACATCAAAATTAATCCAAAATTTGATATAAAATGGCATCACGAAAAAATACAAATCATGTGATTCGCCTCCAATTGAAGAGTTTATTTTAGACCGAGTACTCGGATATAAATATTCTGGAATCGGGGACTCGGGAATTTCTATATATTATCATTGCGCGATAGGAACTGAGTATTATACTGATCTGAATAACGGGTACCCGTTTGATAAACTCCCGTTAGCGTATAATATCTCATGAGAACACCCCTCTCCCATCGCAAAAGAGCCGCAGGCTCGCCAACTTAAGAAGCCAGCTATATTGTCATTCGTAATAATTCAATTTGGAGCATTTAATGTTGCTCGGAGTTACAAAATTGATGCGCATTTTCTCCCGTACTTGTTTGGTACATAAATATGGTCTTCAAATATATTTATAATAAGGAAGGTATTTAATCATGCCAAGACTGTTTTAAGCGCATTTTGACGACAAAAGCGTGGAATAAATTATATCTTGAACATACATGCTCTACTATTAGTATTAATCTAATAGGTGGTCGAGATTTACAAATCTGAGGCCTGTATTGACTTCTAGAGGGGCCGGAAATGTATCAGGGCAGAGACCAGTCTGAAGTACACACCCTGTGACACGATTGTTATTATTATACACGCTATTCTTACAAATTTGCTCTTAAAAAAATTTTTCCTATACAATCTGCTGAGTTAGGGGGGATGGCTTCTAATACAGAGTTTTGCCGTTTTGAAACTGCTAAGAAATCATTGGAGCTCATATGTCAAAGTTAGGGGGTGGGCTTCTATTAGAGCATAGGCTACAATTAAGCGAAATACATTAACTTCTGTTTTCCGTCTAGAAAAATCTTGATACATTCCTTTGTTTGCAATCAGCAACTGGCGTATTCTGTCCATGTATGTATACTAGAGCTGGGCGGTCTGACGGTAGTACCGTGAGGACCGCGGTATACCGTGAACCGATATCGTTGACATTTCCAAATACCATGAATACCGTCCATAATGTTTGAGCAATATTTTAGAAATAGATCCATAAAATCTGACTTGACCAAGGGTAAATAGGTGCTAATAGTGCCAAAAATACAGGCATCCCTAACTATTAGCCGAGTTGAGGTGAAAGGGTCGTTGTAAAAACAAACATCAAGACGTCAATTACAAAATAATGACAGGCAGAATTGTATATCAAACGTACGTCTTGAAAGTCTCACGGTAAAATTGCTTTATTTCAAACATCTAAACTCATTCTCTGGCCGTCTGCCGGTAGTAATTACACTATAATATATTCCCTATTCCCGTTTCTATTATTTATAATTTATTACTCCAAGCATTTTGTCACCGAACAAACACGCTAGAATAACAAAATAACATACAAACCGCGTGCTATTCAAACACAACAGCAACCTCGCAAAGACGTATCTGATTGGCTGTTCAGGAACTAGACAGTGGGAAAATACATTACTATGCTGAAATTATCAATGAAAATTTACTAAAACGTAGTATTTGTTTGCACCATTTTGATCACGTGCTAATTTCTTAACAACGAGAAGCTTTGAAGTCGTCATTTTTTATTTTTCTGGCTTGTTTTAAGAAATTTCTTTACGGATTAAATCCAGTTTAAGTAATGACACCTAAAAATTAGTGTTTTAGTTTTTGTAATTCATTTTTCAACTGGCTACACGTCGGAAGTTCGCGGAAATAGCCTTTTACACGCATTGTTCATATACGACTCCAACAGAAATAAAAGAGTACAGCACTGGCCTCGTTTAAATACTCGCTGATTTTGTCTGGACTCTGTTTATCAACGCGCTCGACTGCCAAAATTTACCGTTTGCTGGTCGCACGCATTAATAGCAAGAACAATCCAGATTGAAAATAGCGCGCTCCAATGTCTCAAACAGCGGGTTATAGTTAGCAAGTCGACCACACAATTTGATCAATATTCCCGCGAATGATATTATGTCAATAAAAATAGTGACCTAATAAAGTCGTGAAACTAAACAGTCGCAATAGCCATAATGTTTTTCTTCTCTAAATCAGAAAGCCAATTTATTTATTTTACCTACATTTACCGTTGATTGGAGATGGAAATGAAAAGGAAATGAAAAAAATTGTTCTAATTTCGTGGCATGCCTCAACCTCAGATGACGGTATACTGTAGTACCGCGGTATTTTTTTCATGGTACCGATACCGTCATGTAAATGTCAATACCGCCCAGCTCTAATGTATACCCAAGTGCCTAACCCATAATCTTACAATCTGCAGTAGCATAATAACGTCCTCTAAGCAGCATTGGCATAGTTAATATAGTTATATTAATCGTATGATTTTTTTTAAATGATCGCGATTATGAAAAGTGAATAATCGTGCAACCCTAGATCCAACATTATACAGGATTGTTTTAAAGATTAACCCTTTCACAAACAAATCCCTGAAAAACTAAATTTTGTAATACTTATTCTGTTGAATACTTTGAAATTAATTTGACTGGAAGCTGTTGCTGCCTAAGCCAGTAATGGCTTCCAGTTAAATTAGTTTTAAAATAATCAATTGAGAACCGTTTTCTTTTATGGTTTCCTTGAAAATGAGATATGAGGAATTCGACGGTGAAAGGGTTAAGAACACTAGCTATCATCATCATCATATGTACAACTGTAACTTGACAAAGGGCATAATTATGTATATAAACCTATCAAATCAATTCTAAATAATTTAAAACCGTATTGAAATAACCAATATCGTGGGCTATATTGTCTGTAATACTTGTATTCTTTGTAATATTTGTAAATCGTATGTGTATCATTCTTAAATGATGAAATAAAACTCAAACTGACAAGTCATTGTACTGTCGCATGTCCAACCGACATAAAATGACTCAAAACAACGTAAGAAATAAAATGAGGTTAGATCCTTTCTTAAGTTGGATGGCCAAATTAAAGCTCTTTTGTGTTTGGAGGCATTCCACTGAACTTTATCTCGGGCTGGAAGGAGACGTCCCAAATAATCAGATTGTGCAACCTCGCAAATGCCAATATCGCAAATTAATAATAAATATGTACAGAAGATGTTTTAAAAACAATTTGAGCAATAAATTCACTATTACATAATCAGTAAATGCATTCGGCAGTACATTTACTGGCAAGATTTTTGTTCACTTGGCCGATTTCATCCCAGCTGACTTGGCTAGATTACATTCTTCCGAGTATTAATCAGCCTCCGCTATAGGGCAAGTTTATGCCATCACTCTCGTAGCTACTCGAAGCTTCCCTCCTATTTATGTGGATTGCGCAAGTCTCTACACAGGTACTAATACACGCTTAATGATTCAAACTCCTATAGGGGAAGCTAATACGTGATTTCTATTTTTTCGCGACTACATTTTATATCAAATTTTTTATTAATTTTGATGACATATACAATGTTTATTAAAGTATATACACAATATTTAGGTGGTCCCAATTAATAATTTAACTCCCGCGATGATGGATATAAGGTATACATTAAGCATAGCCGTAAGATGGTAAGAATCCCTGGCTTGAAAAATTCAAAATATATTCTAATTTCATGCTATTTTTGTATCATTTTTTCCATTTTTTTCTTCAAATATACCCAATATATACACCAGAATTTTATGCCATCAGAATTTTTTCTAAGCGAGATTTTCATTTTCCATGACTTTGAACAAAATTATGATTTTTACATGACTTTTCCAGGCCTGGAATTTAGATTTTCAAATTCCACGACTTTCCAGGATTTCCTTGACCCGTGCGATCCCTGTTTAATATTTTGAACACCGGATCATCTTTTAATTTAATATGAAAATTTTAAATTCCGATGGAGTGGCAAGGATTAACACTGATTTGTAGAAATGCTGTAGTGCAGATGGGTGTTCCCCGCATGAGCATGGAAACATGGAAGTCTAAAATGGTTCAAATGCATTCAATTTAATTTAAAACAAATTGTTTTTAGAGGTCATGAGATGTCATGGTCAAAAGAGGAATTTCTGGACTTCCTTGGTATGTTTTTTGGGAGTCCAAACATGAACATGGGGAGTATAGGACTCCCGGACTTCCACTAGTGGAAGCCCTGACGCTAGTGTCTCTTCATGGTGGCCCATTCTACTGGCTCATCCTTGGTTGGAATCATTCGAAAACTGGTGATATTACGGTATTGTTGGATATATTAGAACGATTATAAAACACGTACGAATGTTAAGAATAAATTTAACTCACACAAACTCAGACTGACAGAAATTAGATGAAATATGCGCGCATCCGGATGGACATGACACACTTATGTAAAAAAGATCATACGATTAAGTTTGTGAAAATTTGATTGACGTCATTGAGACACGCGTACTCTGCCACAAAAAGTGATGACGTAAAATGGTCGGTGAGGCGCAGTGGTTAACGTGTTCGTTACATCTTTGTAGCGGACACCTTCAGAATAATATGGCAAACCCAGATGATTGGGTAGTGTCCCACACCAGTCCAAGTCGGATGCATCAGCCATGTATCATAAAAAGATTACAAAGTCTATTATTATCAGCACATATTTTGGAAAAACGTTGGAGCTATTACACATTACCTCGTTGCCTCCAACTGGCCATCTGTTGTCCATCTGCTCTGCTGAAACTATTTGGTAGGATTCAATCATATGTGTTAAGTTACCCAAATGGTTGCGGGTAGCAAGACAACATGTACATTATGGTCATCCCACAGGATCGGCTGGCGCGGGGTGGGTTGGGTGCACCACCGTTGCACGTTTTTATTTTACTATGGAGATCAACTAGTTATTTCCGAGGTGTACTGTATAATCAAAGTCAACCAAAAATATAAATGTTTGTGTTGTATTGCAACATCACCACTACTACTACTACTACTACTACTACTACTACTACTACTACTACTACTACTACTACTACTACTACTACTACTACTACTACTACTACTACTACCACTACTACTACTACTACTACTACTACTACTACTACTACTACTACTACTACTACTACTACTACTACTACTACTACTACTACTACTACTACTACTACTACTACTACTACTACTACTACTACTACTGGTGTAGCACAGACCGACCGGATGGGTACTGACCATCCCAGCTGGGTACGGAATGGCCCTCTGGATTCGCTCCAAGCACGTCCCCCTGGGTAGGATAGTATGCGTACATAAGCCATATGAGAGAGGTTTCTCGTCAAAAAACCTGATAGAATGCGTGGTGCGCATGCGCGCGTCAGAGCTTCCCTGACAACACGTCTCAGAATTGGAAGCGAGTACATGCCTATAGTGTACCAAGTAGGTACGTGTAAATGTTTATAATTTATCCGTTCTAGTTGTTCTTGGTACCGATTACGACCAGAATTAAACGAGGGTTCCAAAATTGTAAACCCTTTCAAAATCGGCCCAGAAATGGCTGCGTTATCGTCGAAGCTAAATTATACTTAGAATATTGCTATAACGTCACAGTCACGTGTATATATTAAACTAAATACAGAGATCTGTGTACACGGGTCGATACGTCACTAGCATACCAGCACGTTGATTGGCTGGCGCTCGGCCGCTGATTGGTTGAGGCGCCCAGCTCTGACGTTGCAGCAAGTGTAAAAGTGGTGAAAAATCGAGGATCAGGGGCATCGCCGGCGTTGAAGCCAGACCCGCGCAGGACGCCTGGGCCACCAGGATGACGGATGTAACCTGCTGACCTACCAGTGATCTTCACTTCAACCGGTGTCTTATGGAACCGAGCACATCTGTGGTGTAGGACGTCCTCGGCTTCCATGGACGGCCATCCGGGAGTAATAAACTAAATTTAAAGTTAGACCTTCCGTACCTGGACTTTCCTAACGCAACTTCTGTGGGAGGGGTCATGCGGGCCCGGAATGTAATCCTACGTGATGTAGAGCTGCGGTGATTCTTGGTGGATGACTCGCCAGATCTGCCAACCATGCTGAAAAGTGGACACGGAGGCTGAAATGTAGCCCCACACTCCGGCAAGGTTGTGTAAAATTGGCCAAATACCTATAGGGCCTCGTATATATCAAGTTATTGTCTCTTTCCACGATCCACTAGCCACATGGCTCTTAATTGTTTGGACGTCCCATCAGCACGTTGATCTGATCCGACCCTGGAAAACTACGGGAGGTTTCCGAGCGGGGATGGTTAAAGTACTGATTTACATCTCCCCCGTATCCTCGGATACTTGTTAGCTAGATAACCCCACCAACGAAGGAAAGCACTGCGAAAACATATAGTCATAAATGTGAGTTTGATAAGTTTATTTACCGGCCCGCAGTGCATATCTGGGCACATTGGTACCTAATCCTAATGACAGGTCAAAAGTTAAACCTGTAGGAAGCAGTGACGGATGAGACGCGCATCTCCATCCAACTCGTTGGAGTGTCTGGGAAGGATCTTGGAATCCACCACGTACTCACGGGAAGGACGCTCACGATGGATATTCGTCTCTATATCCCTGCCTTAAACGATATGTCATTGATCAAACTTGCTTATGTGAAATGTAGCCATTGTCCAGGTGATGTTTTATGTGGTTGCGGAGCAAGGTAGCCAGATTTTCATCAAATTTGGATATGTTGCGATGTAACATGTACGCATACAGTCTGTGGAAGTAGATGCTCTTTCAAAGCGACCTATGGGAAGCTAGGCATCTGCACCCATTGGACAGCCGTATCTAACAATAGGTAGGAATCCCTGCCACTTGCGGCCAAAGTTAGTCTTCGTTTCTAACACTTAATTGGTAGGTTAGACTGTAGGAGAAGGCCCACATAAATAAAGCGGCATCTACCAATACAGCATCTTGGCACTACATAAGACGGTGATGTGGGAATTCTTCGGAAATCGCTCATTCCGCCTTCATGTAAACCAGTGCGCATCACGTTAATTAGGGCTTCACTAGGATTTTTCAACACTTAGCATTTTCTGAGGAACAAAAGAGTGTCCCTTTTTGCCAACTCTCTTCCTCCGCTTCAGCATTAAAGGCATTTTCCTGTGACAGAGGCCCATCCAAGGCACTCGCCTCTCACAACAGTGAAAATTCCAGTGATGGAGGCCCACACGAGGCACCTTCCTCTCACACCATCATGAAATATTCGGTGACAGAGGCCCGCGCGAGGCACTTTCCTTTCGCAGCAACATTGTTCTCACTGTGGATGTTAGGGGTGTATTAACTTATATTAAGTTACTCAGTGATCTCCTATGCGGATGCTTCTCTTGCAGGGATACCTCTGCGGATTCAAGGATCTGTGTTGTACCTCCGGCGACACCACGTAGAAAGAACACCAGCTAGTTTTATGTTGTGTATTATTGTGCTCATTTTACTGTCAAATGATTTACCTTGTTTGCATAGTACTTATTTATATTTCTAGTATATTATTCTAATCGTTTCATTCTCTAAAATTAGTATGGATAGACACCCTGGTGACACAAACAGTTGGGACGACACTGTGTGGTTCAATATCAGCAGCAATGGTCGCACAGCCCACTGGAACATCAGTATTCCACTGGCTCTAGAAGTCGTTTTTGTACACCGCGGAGAGACGTCATACAGCATCCGCAACCCTGAGATCTGCAGCCAACCAGCCATCCCGGTTATCGTGCATTTGTGGCTCAATGGGCGGGTATTTAATGGCGGACCAGCACAGACACCCCCCCCCCCCCTGCAAGCTACAGGTGGCGTCCGATATGGGGCTCGAATGAGAAGCGACCCCACGCCTACACTCACCAACCATGAACTAAGATGGATAACCTCATCAAGGGGTTTGTGGTTACAGGCAGTGGGCCCACGAGGGTCCGGGGACATGTAAAAATCGGTGATATATTGCAGAGGAGATACTGAAGGCCTCCATGTCTAACGAAGGATGGATCAACATCCTACTGTGGTACCATCTAGTCAGCGAAGGAGGTGGTTTGTCAGAGCTGCCCTGCAGGCAAGGCCGGGGAAAATGGTCAAAGTTTGTATTCTGTTGGCAGATAGGTACAGATCAGACCGTCGGTGGCCCCTGAGCGTGAGCTCAGATAGTGATCGCTATCGACTGGGTCGCCAGCCGGTCATTTTGATCATGTCTGTTCATCAACCCATTTCTCGGTCAAGATGGCTCAATGTACAGTCAGGCCATGACAAGCATTCGTATTGCGAGTCATGCCTCCTGTGATAAGAGGTTATGAAAAGTGATTCTTTGGGATGCAGGAGGGTATGTGCGTGAGACGGTGTAACCTGTCACTTGCCGGATGAGTGGAGCGGTCTGAGATCCCAAGTGCCTGGGGGTGGATGACCTGGCTAGGATGATCTGTGCAGGGCCTCTTGCCAAAATGACGTCTAAGTATGATCTATGCAGGGCCCTTAGCCAATGGCGTCTAGCGGGCATTGCTTCCATGGTATGGTCTATGCAGGCTATGGCCCCTTGCCAAGATGACCCTTAGTTGGCGTCCAGTACTGTGTCCGTTCGGGTCGGGAGTCGTCAGTGTGCGCCTTGACTCTGTCCCGGATTTTGTTCCCCTAACTTGGACAGGTCTTTATCTCAGACATATACAGAGAGGTACCTAGCCTAGGCTGCACCCTGTGTGGGGAGCTGGGCGTCCGTCCGGCATGCCGGGGACAACGAACCACACCGGGAAGGCAAAAGGGTACAAGTGAGTTTCAGTCTCCTTCATCCGACAGTAGAGCTGGGCGGTATTGATATTTACATGACGGTATCGGTACCATGAAAAAATACCGCGGTACCACGGTATACCGTCATCTGAGCTTGGGGCATGCCAAGAAATTAGAACAATTTTTCCCATTTCCTTTTCACTTCCATCTCCAATCAACGGTAAATAGGTAAAATAAATAAATCGGCTTCCTGATTTAGAGAAGAAAAACATGGCTATTGCGACTGTTTAGTTTCACGATTTTATTAGGTGACTATCTTTATTGACGTAATATCATTCACGGGAATATCGGTCAAAGGGTGTGGTCGACTCGCTAACTATAACCCGCTGTTTGAGACATTTGGGCGCACTATTTTCAATCTGGATTGTTCTTGCTATTAATGCGTGCGACCAGCAAACGGCACATTTTATTTTGGCAGTCGAGCGCTTTGACAAACAGAGTCTAGACAAAATCCGCGAGTATTTAAACGGGGCGAGTGTTGTACTCTTTTATTTCTGTTGGAGTCGTATATTCTGTTACTCGCGAAAACAGGCCTATACACATACATTATAACAAGTCATTGAATATAGCCGATTCCAAAGCTCCTGATAATTACCGAGTACCCAATGTGCAGACTCGTTACTCGCCATGCTTCACGCGAACAATGCGTGTAAAAAGCTATTTCCGCGAACTTCCGACATGTAGCCAGTTGAAAAATGAATTACAAAAACTAAAACACTATAATTTTTAGGTGTCGTTACTTAAACTGGATTTAATCCTATTAAAGAAATTTCTTAAAACAAGCCAGAAAAATAAAAAATAACGACTTCAACGCTGCTCGTTCTTAATAAAATAGCAAATACTATGTTTTAGTAAACTTTCATTGATAAATTCAGCATAGTAATGTATTTTCCCACGGTCTAGTTCATGAACAACCAATCAGATACGTCTTTGCTAGATCGCTGTTGTGTTTGAATAGCGCGCAGTTTGTATGTTATTTTGTTATTCTAGCGTGTTTGTTCGGTGACAAAATGCTTGGAGTAATAAATTACAAATAATAGAAACGGGAATAGGGAATATATTATAGTGTAATTACTACCGGCGGACGGCCAGAGAATGAGTTTAGATGTTTTAAATAAAGCAATTTTACTGTGAGACTTTCAAGACGTACGTTTATGACATACAATTCTGCCTGTCATTATTTTGTAATTGACGTCTTGATGTTTGTTTTTACAACGACCCTTTCTAGTCCAGGAGCTAAAGCTAGGTCAGAATCGTGACGTAGCACACCCAGTATTCGGAAGGTCTGACACTTGCTGTGGCTTGGGGGACATGTCCCACACATTTTAAGCCCTGTTGTACAAACAAATTGTGGTAGCACTAATTAGTTATCCTGATTTCTTTGCATAGGGGGTCTAGGCTTTGGCTGTATCCACAGTGCACAACGATATAAGCATGATCGTGTCATAACTCAAAGTAATAGCGTGTCATACATGCTGAACACTCAGTCAGGAGAAGGGCTTTGACAGCACCAGGTACTGAAAACAGAATTCTTGATTGTGGGGTGTTTGGTAGAAGACCAGTTGTGACCGCGTTCATAGACACTGTCAAGAAGGATTGGTACCAATGTGATAGCTCAATCCAGGAACAGGCATTAGTCATGGATCTTGCATGGGCCATCGTTCGAATGTGTCCAATAAAATTGTTTGCCGTAGATCTTGTACCCATGATGACCACAGAAACACGAACAGTCTCTAGTTGGAGTGGATTTAATGCACTTGTATCATGTGCTAACGCACCTTTTACACAAATCGGTTACTGTCCAATGATTTCCGGATCACCAACTGAATTCAATACGGTGTATACGGTTATGAAACAAGTTCAAAGAATGATGACAACACTAGGACAGAATGACTCGGTCATTACATTCGACTTGGCCATATATGTCAAGGCAAAGGAGATACAGTGGCGATATAAAGAAGAGTTTAGTGACACTGTGATCAGACTGGGAGGATTCCACATTGCGCTAAACTACTTAGCTGTTATTGGAAAGATGTTTGATGACTCTGGCTTAGAAGATCTCCTCATAGAGGCCAACACATGGTAGCAGCACGGCTGCTGCTCTACCTAAAGGGAAGTCATATAATCGAGGAGTGAGGGCTCACAAATTGGTTATGGAAGCGCTGCTGCGATTACAATGGCAGTCTTTTTCCAAATGGGTTCAACAAAATGGACAACATGAAGACCACATTACTCCAACAGAATTGGAGAGTCTGGATGAGAAAATTAAGATGTGCCGAAGCAGCATTGACGACTTAGACGCACTGCAAGAAAATTTCAAAGAGGTGTGTATGTACGTGAATAAATTGCAACAGCTGTTCAAATCCTTTAAAGTTGAGTCAAGCTCGAAATCACACCTGTTCACATTTTGGAACTCATATATTCATATGGTAGAGCTGCTGCTTGGATTCATAAGAGCTGAGAGAACTGGAGATTGGCAGGCACACCTATCTGCTACTGCTGCTATGGTGCCATATTTCTACAGCATGGACAGAACCAATTATGCAAGATGGCTGCCAATATATCTTGCGGACATGAAGATGCTTCCAAGTACACATCCCCATGTACATGAACAATTCTTGAATGGAAATCATTCCGTAAGTCGCTCAGACCATCCATTCAATCAAGTGTAGACAGATATGTCCTTAGAGCAATCGATTAATTTGGATTCCAAAAAGCGAGGTGGTATTATTGGAATAACACAAAAGCCAGGAGCTCTGGAGAGGTGGTTTTTAACTAGCCACGAGAGGGCAGCCATAACAACGGTAACAAAGCAAATGTGTGGGTTACAAGATAGTCACATGTTTGGAGAACATAAGGAAATGGAGACTAATCAAATGAACAGGGATGAAACCGATGTGCAGAAGATACTTTCGATGTTCTCATCAGAAATAATGACCAATCCCTTTAATATTGCGGAAAACGACTACAGCGAGTGTCTTCCGCTTGTAAACATTGCAACTGGCGTGGTATTGCCTAGTGAAATCGCCAAGAGACTTGTTTCCGCCTGTGACATTGGTAAGGAGATTATGGAAAATTTTGTTCAGGAGCGGCTGGACACTAACACGAGAAGCTTTTGGGACACGTTGCCACACTTAAAACTTACAACATTTGCCAGCCTAGCACAGAAGAAAAAACTCAAAACAAATGATGAAAAAATTCACAATGTGAGATTTGACCGCGAACTATTTGGTCGATTAATTATTGCCGCAAGGTCCAGAGATGTTGATTTAAAACTAGTGATGACGTATGAACTGTCTGCTGTTCCACTATCATTGTCACATACGGATGGGACTCTAAGAAAGAATGTGAAAAGTGTTTTGTTAAGTGAACTAGAAAAGGAAGTAAATGTTGATGGACGGCTTCCAGGCGCAACAGCTTATGTAGTAGATGGCATGGCAATTGTGCAAATGGTTAAAACTGGAGGTACGTCTACATTTGGAGAATTGGCTGATAAATACTGGCACATCTTTACAGTTCCACTGAATCAAGAAGACTGCAACAGAGTAGATATAGTTTTTGACAGATATGATAGACTGGAATCTCTCAAAGCGGAAGAGCGGCTAAAACGTGGGTCATCAACAGCATTGGAAGTAAAGATTGCTGGAGAAAATACTCCCGTTCCAAAGCAATGGGCCAAGTACATCAGCAGTCCAAGCAACAAAAGTAACCTGGTTGCATTTCTCAGCAAGCAGTGGCGTGATACTGGTCCAAATATGCTATCTGCCGACAATTGCGCCATTCTTGCTGGTGGCTTTAACGATGGAATGGATGGTGTTGTCATTTCAGCGAACAATTCGTCGTATTTGGAAGAACTTCGATCAGATCACGAGGAAGCAGATACGCGTATGATGTTGCACGCGCTACACGCTTCAAAAGACCACATGCGTGTTGTTATACAGTCTCCTGATACAGACGTGGCAGTACTTAGTATATATACGTATCGTTCGCTTCACTGTTCTGAACTATGGTTCCGTACGGGCACAAAGGACAAATTGCGATACATACCAATACATACAGTTGCTCAAGTACTGGGCCCAGCTATCTGTCTGTCTTTGCCTGGGTTTCATTCTCTTACAGGTTGTGATAGCACTAGTGCATTATTTGGAGTCGCTAAGAGAAAAGCATTCAATCTCTTAAAGTCATCTGAATGTCAACAGCTTAGCTTAGCCCAACTCGGCGAACATGTTGACTTATCACCGAATACTGCAATTCTATGTGAGCAATTTGTCTGTGAGTTGTATACCACCAGGGATGTGGGAAAGACAGCTGATGAAACCCGTTATTGGCTCTTTTGTCAAAAGAGACAAAGAAATGAAAATCTTCCACCTACATCGAATAGTCTAAAGCATCACACAGAAAGGGCCAATTTTCAAGCTCTTGTTTGGAGACGTTCATTGCAAGCTGTTCAGAATCTTCCATCTCCAAATGGACATGGCTGGAGTATAGTGGATGGTCTACTCATGCCTCTTCTAATGTCAAAGGATCCTGCTCCATTTGGATTAATTGAACTCACATCATGTAGATGTCAAAAGTCTGCCTGCAAAAGAACAGATCTCTGTCAATGCAAGGCTAACAATCTACTCTGCACTGTAGCATGCCTTTGTATGGGAGGTGAAATGTGTGACAATGTTCAGCATATAATTGTCGAAGATGACTCTGACACGGATGAGTAACATTCTCTCATTTTCTCACGTGATAAATATGTCCTGCCAGCTTGTGTAGACATGCACTGCATGTCAGTTAAAAGTTTAATTATGAAAAATGTAGAAAACATGGGCACTGTTGTAGCTAAGGTATTGCTAGTCACAAGAAGACCTAAGTGCCCCAATATGTACAAAGCAACATACGGGTGTCTTAAACGAGGTTGATTATGTATAAATCTGCGATATACGATCACTCCTTTCCATTTTGGTTAAGATTGTATTGATATAACATGCCCTTAAGTTTGTGAAAAATTTACCATTGTGAAAATTGTTTGAGAGCTACATTCAACACCTATTGTAAATGGGCTTCTCACGGGTTAGTGATACCACAATTTTCTTGTACAACACGGCTCAGAATATACCCAAGACATCGGTCTATCATAATATAGAGACAAACCTTCTGAATACTGGGTGTGCTACGAAACCATTCTTCTAGACCCCTTTTGAAAATTGGCTCCCGGACTATTCACCTCAACTCGGCTAATAGGTAGGGATGCCTGTATTTTTGGCACTATTAGCACCTATTTACTCTTGGTCAAAGCAGATTTTATGATATATTTCTCAAATATTGCTCAAACATTATGGACGGTATTCACGGTATTTGGAAATGTCAACGGTCACGGTATCGGTTCACGGTATACCGCGGTCCTCACGGTACTACCGTCAGACCGCCCAGCTCTATCCGACAGTCAGTATTCCCTCGATTTAGAGGTAGCATCATATGATGGACGTACTGCTCGTGTGCTCACTGACAATGTCACAAATTTAAATGGGCGGAACGACCAGCACCACCTCAACATGAGTTCTCACCGATCAGCGAGGGGACATTGTGCGATGCCTCGCAGGCGGGAACTCAATACATCACCTTATCGGATCTCCGCGATAGGTTACCACCATCTATGCCAGATCGTGGATGACCACGTCAAATAGGGGGGTGGGGGGGGGCAACTACCACCATCACGGCCATTATGTTCACCTACGTCATCAATGGGTGATCAGTGGCCAGATACTCATGTACCATATCCCATATCACCTCCTTTTCACGCATCATCTCCTAATTATTCACCAGGACCATGCTCCGAACTGGAGGATATGGTTACACGATTCCAGCAATACATCAGACAATGTACACACCACGCACATCATTCACGTCAGTCACCTGCACCACCTTCGTATGAGGAATATGTCTCACAGCATCAGGAATGTCCGCGTCGTCTACACAACATGCCTCCACCAGTCTATAGACCTACACCTGTCTATGGACCCGCATCAGGGCTGTATTTGGCAGAACCAATGTACCGTGCAGCACATCATCACAGAGAATCGCCTTCATAAACGCGACAGCACCATCAGGGACCTCGATGAGCAATACCACCACCATCACCTACACGCCGACCCACATCCGCATTCTCATCAGTTTCGGCAGCATCACCAATAGGTTTTGCGCCAATTAATTCTTAATGAGGACATGGCCGGATCATTCTTCTCCCCCCCCCACCCCCTCCACATACCCCCACCCCCGAATTTAGCAGGGAGACTGATTGGGCTAATTACAAAGTTCAAATTCGAAATCAGAAGTAGGACACACCGGTGGAGTAATCAATAGATGGGAGAGTATTTAGCCACAAAGTTGTTCGGAAAATCTTTACAAGTTCAGGCAGACTTAGGCACAGACTACACACCATCTTACACCAAACTAGACAACGCGTTGTCGGAAAGATTCGGCAACACCGCCCTCGGAGAAACAAGTTGGCTTCAACTGAATAATCTACGTCAACACTCAAGAGGAAACATTGCCGGAATTAGTGAGTCGCATCCATCGTCTTGTTACACGCGCATACCCCAGCACAAATATCGAAGGCATAACACATCTACATCGCGACACTTTTATAGATGCATTGAGTGGAGAGTCCGCCCTCAAAGAAAAACTGCTTCTCATGGTGACACGGCAGCCTTCAACAAATTATGGCTACCGCGGTTCAGATTGAGAACTTCTTGGAGCTGGAGAAAAATAATCACTGCGCAACTACAACCGGATCAACTGCTACATCCGCAAGCGTCACCAACAATGAACAACACACACAATCAGAAAACCCCGGTCAAAATCATGCGTCTAGAGGGAGAGGGCATGGCCAATCCCACCGTGGAGGCCACAACAACACCCAAGGACATGGGAACCAGCACAACAATAACAATAGACAAAACATGCACGAAAGGTTATAAACGATAACTAAACAGATCTCAGCACTCACCAATCTCGTGACAACACTCAGCACCACCGCCGCAACACAATCCACCA
The DNA here is from genome assembly GCA_034401795.1 of Chaetoderma sp. LZ-2023a. Taxonomy (NCBI): domain Eukaryota; kingdom Metazoa; phylum Mollusca; class Caudofoveata; order Chaetodermatida; family Chaetodermatidae; genus Chaetoderma; species Chaetoderma sp. LZ-2023a. The sequence goes on along the minus strand of CM067370.1, from coordinate 129,121,800 downwards.
CTAGACCGCAATCAACCACAGCATCCGTACCGCCACCAAACACGTGCTTTGGATGTGGTCAGCTGGGCCATTTGAGGGAATGATGCCCAACCCGACCTCCATCTACAACCCCAACCGCTGACCGATGAACCCCGCAGCCAGAGAATCCATTAAACCAGCATGGGCACTGATTACAGAATCACTTTGGTGGCTGTCCTGACAACCCGACTCAACTGCGGCCTCTGAACAACTACGTCAACTCATCAATATATTCCTACAACATCATACATTCACCTGCACCCGGCTTCTTCTATGATGGTGCCTACGATGCACACTGCATCCACAGCACTGCCATCTTCCCCCTGCGGAAAAAGTGACCCAACATTTTCCGCATCGACACAATCTTCTTTCCTATGTAAAACGGCAGTGGTAGGTTGTAGCACCTCCGCTGAAACAGCGTTTTTGCAAGCACCACGTCCCACCGCCAAGGCACTTAACACCCAGTGTCCTTTGGTGGTTTGCAACTCACAGCCTCTTACAGCCACATCACCAGCATGCACCATCAGCAGTGATTCCGAGGAAAGCACCCATTCAACGTCATGGATCCACAAGAAGAGACATCAGAGAAAGAAAAGGAACATCCCACAATGCCGTTGCTTCTTCTGCGCTTCAACTAAGCATCCCATGTCGCGGTGTAAACAGTGGCTCGCACAAGTAGCCCTCCTCAGTGAACGTGAGAATCCTATCTGCACTGCAGTATACACCAATACAACTTACGCCGAATCGGCAACAACGCCACCACCACTGCTACCCCTGAATCCGTCGTCGCCCAAGCAATCACAGCAGCAGCCACTGTGGACACTGGAGCTTCCATCACCGTCCTTAAGAAGCGCTTATATGAGAGCATCCCACCCCATAAGAAGCCACCCCTTAAGCCTACAAACATCTTTTTACAAACAGCTACGGGAGCAGATGTACCCATGACTGGTGTAGTAAACCTCGTAATACAGATAGAGGAGATGCAATTCATACAGTGAGTTGTTATCGCCTCCATCCAAAACGATGCCCTGCTTGGTTCTGATTTCCTCAGTGCCAGCGAAGCCGTCATACATTGTAAACAACAGGAACTAGTCAAACATGGTCGACGGATACCCCTTGGACCGGAATCATCATTATATGATATGTGTGTGGTGAAATTAGCAACCACTGCCACAGTTGAGCCGGGACAGGAAAGGATCTTGTGGGCCACTGCACGACAATTAAGAAACAACACACACACAGCCATGCTGGAACCCAACCCCAAATACACGCTCACCTCAGACTGCGCCAGTCCCCGCATCATCGTGGACACCCCCAAGAAAAATCACATACCCTTCCGGGTATTCAATGGCACTGTGAACCCAATAACACTTGAACCAGGAGTCCGTTGTGGCCATCTGGTGGATGTGATATCACTGGAAACAGCCCCAACCGCAAACACAACAACAACAACGTCTGATGATTTTCCCGAACACTTGCATGGCCTATATTTGCATGCCACAGTTGGATTGATACAATCCCAAAAATTACAAATACGGAAATTACTTCACAAATATCGTGATAGTTTTTTCGTCAGGAGACATGGACCTCGGAGAAACTCATCTAGTACGACACTCCGGAAACAACCGACCCGTACGTTAACTCCTTAGGTGTCTCCTGATTCCTAAAGAAGCAGAGGCACACCAACAGGTGGATGACATGTTGCGGACCGGAATAATTGAGCCATCAGCATCCCCCTGGGCCAGTCCCATCGCACTAGCAGGCAAAAGGGATGGATCTTTGCGATTTTGTATAATCTACCACCGCCTTAAGGATCTTAGCGTCAAAGATGCTTATCCATTACCTCAGATAGATCATGCCTTAGATTCCTTGTCTGGAGCCAAGTGGTTTTGTACCCTTAATTTAGCTAGTGGATACAGGCAGGTAGCCATGGATGAGGCTGACATGGAGAAGACCGCATTCATATGCCGAGACGGTCTTTTTCAGTTCCGCAGAGATGCCCTACGGCTTGTGCAATGCTCCTGGAACTTTCGAGCGTCTCATTGAGCAGGTATTAACTACCCTGCAATAGGAAATCTGTCTGTGTTAAATTGACGATGTAATCGTCTTTGGTCCAACGTTTGAGCAAACTCTTTCCAATTTAGACACCGTGCTATCAAGCTTCCGCATGGCTAACTTGAAGCTCAAACCAAAGAGATGTCATCTCTTCATACACAGCGTCGAGTTCCTGGGACACATCATATCTGGTGATGGAGTGGCCACACAACCATCAAAAACAAAAGCCATCGTGGAGTGGCAGACTCCTGAGTCTATCACGGAAACTAAGAGCTTCCTTGGTCTCTGTCAATACTATCGTCGATATACCTGTCATTTCAGTGAGATTGCATCACCTCTCTTCAAGATCACTGAAAACGATCGACCCTTCGAGTGGACGAGTGAGTGTGAAGGTTCCCTCAGGGCGTTGAAGGAACTCTTGATGACTGCTCCTATTCTCGCTCATCCTAACCCTAACCTCGATTTCATCCTGGACACTGATGCATCAGCTTACGCTATTGGCGCCGTTCTAGCTCAGGTCACAGAGGATGGAATGGAGCAGGTACTGGGTTATGGTTCGCATACTCTAAATAAAACGGAAAAACGTTACATGACCACCAAGTGGGAATTACTGGCTGCGGTCTACTTTGCCAAGTATTATAAACACTTTCTGTATGGCCACCCATTCACTCTCCGTACGGATCATGCTTCCCTACGCTGGCTCGACAACCTTAAAAATCCGGAAGGCCAGGTAGCGAGGTGGCAGGAATCTCTGCAGGCTTTTAACTTCAATGTGCTTCATAGACCCGGCAAACTGCATGGAATTGCCAATGCTGTGAACAGAATCGGGCTTGCAAATGAACACGAAGTAGCCACCACCATGACACATACAACACAGCCATCTCTGGTGTTCCCAGAATTGCTGTGTGCAGAGTGGAACACAGAGAAAGTTGCGCATGAACAAGCAACAGATGCACAGACACGAAATATATACGCATGGATCCAGTAGGGGGTATGCCCTCCCCGGGAATCTGTTAGACCATTATCCGCAACAGCCAAGTACTACTACCAGCGGTTCGAGGAATGCCACATACAACAAGACGTTCGCAACTGCCTGGTGATTCCAGAATGTTATCGTGAAAGGATATTACAACAATTGCACGATAACGCCTGTCATCTAGCTGTTGAGCGGACATTAACTAGAATAAAACAGAGATTCCACTGGACCGGAATTCGCGATAGGGTAACGGCATGGGTCGCCAAATGTGTCCAATGTCAAAGATGTGCTGTTGGCCAGCACCATTCCACACCACTACAAGTAAAAATTGTTGGTGCACCATGGAAGCGAGTGGCTATTGATGTGCTCGGACCCTTGAATATGACGGATGATGGAAACAAATACATCCTCGTATTACAAGATTATTTTATGAAGTGGGTGGAAGCATTCGCTCTGCCGGACCAAGAGTCCACAATAGCGGAGGTCTTGGCAAGCAATGTGTTCTGCCGGTTTGGAATGCCTTATAAGCTACACTTAGATCAAGGAAGTATTTTGAGAGCCGGCTGATCTATGAGCTCTGCAAATTGTTGCATATCGTCAAAACAAGGACGACTCCATACCATATGCGTAGTAACGGGATGGTAGGGAGATTTAATCAAACTCTAGCGGAGATGCTTACTAGAGAAACACGCCTTGATTGTCGAGATTGGGATCTATGACTCCAATATGTGCCCATGGCATACCACACTTCAGTACATTCCAGCATGGGTTATACACATGCACGGTTAATGTTAGGCCGTGAATTAGCCTTACCACTGGATCTGGCCGTGCCCAGAATTCTGGGGGAGAAAAATTCACCATCCCTCTACGTAGAGCTCATGCAGCAGCTGATAAAACAGACCCATGAGTTAATGAGAGCAACGTTATCCACTGCACATCGGCGTCAGAAAACATGGCATGACCGGAGAGTGCATGGAGATCCATATGAAGTGGGAAGAATGGTTTGTGTACATGATTCACGACGATCTGCAAACATGCCGAGTAAACTGAGTTACCAGTGGAAAGCCCCTATGTGGTAGTAGGTAAGATGTCGGACGTGACCTACCGTATCCGCGCTTCAGATGGCCTGACCTCAGTCATCCACTTCAATCGACTTAAAACTTGTGTCAGTGACGACCCCGTACCAGAGCTTGGGCTGGGCGTTCCACATGGCACCGGTACCCAGACGGATGTCTTTACGGAGATGAGTATTCCCAACATTAGTCTAGGGAACCACAGTGCCAGTTCGACCCTTCTCCTACCAAGGCAGGAGTCCGGTGAACGGGCAACTAACACTGGGGACGATGATGAGATACGTACTCGCCCTCTCCCTCCTCAGTGCTGGTCTACTCGATCTGGGAAGTCGTATCTGAAGACCTTCTCGTTTGTGTTGTCCAAGGGGAAGCACGGAAATGTTGTTCCGCTGACCTCTTCCCATTACCACCCACTTCATGCTATACCCCCCATTATAGAGTTACCACAAGCGGAAGCTGAGGCCGCCCCAAGCCATGCTTCTTGGGGGTGGAACATGTAGTGAATAGCATGGAAGTGCAGAGGCCAGATGAGACCTTCGCTCGTTTTAGAGAACAGCAAAACCACACAACTCGGTGTACCCGACCATGCCCCGAATCCGTGCAACCACGCCCCATCCGGCGCTCCAGCCTGAAATTAAAACAGACAAGTTTATAAGCATCCAATCTGTTCAGAGACTTGTTTTCCCGTCGAGTAAAGACGAAAGTGATATACATTTTTTCCTATAATTGTAATTACTCCCTTTACACGGGAGGAAAAATTCATATGACTCCAGGTTTAATAAATCAAAACTTCCCTTATAGGGCGTGGCCGAATCACCCTGGAACTTTCGAGTGTGGTCATCCACCCTCCTGTGACGTCACCAAAAAGTATAAAAGGAGGAGAGCGCGCACTGAAACATCGTCTTCCCGTCAAAACTCGACACAAGGGAAGAACAAGCATTAGGCTACTTTCGTGTCACAAACCAAATTCGGCTGTTTTTCTTATTATTAATTTATCACTTCTATTATATACACCTGTGCAAAAGTTAAGCACCACCCTATTTTTACGCACATGCGAGGGTATATTCATGTGCTATGAAGAAAGCAATAGCATAAACATTTATGTACCCATCCATCTTAGTGCAAGAGGTAATAATGCAACTAGAGGAATGCTGATTATGATGGTGGGGAAACACTGTATGTTTTTGTTTGAACTTGAAAACGAGGCCTGAATATGGGACGTTGACACAACTGACAACTATTGCCCTACAGTTGACACACGTGGCTAGATTGTCATTAATGGTGTCTGAAAACGAAGTTTAACATCTGTGCACGAGTTTGAGACTGTCATTATTAATACCGGGTATATCCACCTTGTGCCTGGATGACGGCCTGGACACGACGTCTCATGCTGGTCACCAACCGACTGATACGCCATTGTGGTATTCGTTGCCATTCAAGATGGAGTGCGTCTGTTAATTCCTGTAGGTTCTGCATAGGAGGATCCCTCCTTCTCACCATGTTTCCCAGAATGTCCCAGATATGCTCAATAGGGTTCATGTCAGGGCTCCTTGCTGGCCATGGTAGGGTTTCGATGGCATTCTGGCGGAGGTATTCATGCACGGCTCTAGCACGATGTGGTCGGGCGTTGTCATCCATGAATATAGGGTGGGTTCCAGGTGCATGATTTACAAATTGAGGGACCACAACTCTATCCAGTATGGAATCTTGATATCTTTGTCCATTTAGTGTTCCAGGTACAGTCAACAGATCCAGCTTACAATCAAATGAGATGCACCCCCATATCATAACGGAACCTCCACCAAATGGAACTTCTTCCATGATGTTACGTTGGTCGTACGCCGTGCGTCTGGACCTCCATACACGAGTTCGACCATCTGTGGCATGAAGCAGGAACCGACTTTCATCGGACCAGTGTACCCGTCTCCAGGATCTCATGTTCCAGTGTCTTCTTTCGTTGCACCACCTCAGACGCTCCTCTTTGTGGTGTGCAGTGAGGAGAGGACGTCTGACAGGTCTCCTAGCTTTCATGCCAGCAGCATACAGTCTCCTTTTGACGGTAGACATTGACACTCTATTGCGCGTTTCCCATTGCTGGCTGAGCACTCTGCTGTTGGTGAATGGAGATCTCCTAACAAGGCGTACTAGGGCTCGATCATCACGGGCAGTAGTCTTCTTCGGTCTTCCAGATCTAGGCCTGTCCTTCACCTCGTTAGTTTGCCCATGTTTTGCAATCAAACGACTGATTACAGTATGGTTAATGTTCAGCTGTCTGCCAATCTCTCTGCATGACATACCAGTGGTATGCATGCCTATGATTTGCCATTTCACACGATCACTTAACCTTCGTCTTGCCATAGCGGTTCACAATCAAGAGCTAATTCTCTCTGTACAAATAAACCACGGTCATGAACACAAAATTCCTAATCTTGTCGCCTAAATCTGTATGTAATGTTCTACACCTCAAACTGGACTTTTACATAACTGAACACGTGTGCTGTTTCCCGCCACGCACGGACATCAAGCGGCGTGAAGTCATGCATGCATGTGCATTTCGTACTTGGAATTTTGTCAGCTAACGCGGGGACAAAAAGTATGGCAGCCTAGTTGTACCATCATGTTTCTACGTTCTATTGTTTTTGCTGGTGCTTAACTTTTGCACAGGTGTATATATTACTTGGCCAGGAAAGTTATGAAAATTAGATTAGGTTAGGCAGTCTGCACCACCATTAATATGCGGAAATAAGATGTCACTTGCCGAGGACCTTGCCTTGTCTGACAGTTTGGAGTCAACTCTAGCACTATCCGGAAAGAAATATCCGTGTTCAGCATTTCAGCTCAATGGACAGCCATGTAGGTGCACCTTCTCCCATAATTCGGACTTGAGGCTGCATATTAATCGTGATCATCTTATGCAGAGAGCTTTTTGTACGGACTGCAAATACCTTTATACTGCTACCTTTTACGGTGTGACCCACGCGTTGACGGATAAGCATTGTGTGCTTGTAGTTACATTACAGCCTAGTGAACAAAGCGAAAATGTTGAAGTGCTAGCCACTCATTTTGAAACTAGACTTCCTATTAATGTGCTTCCTACGAAGAAAATGGCCAAGACTAAACGTACGAAACGGCGATATCAGATTTCCCACACTATCGACCAGCAACAGTAACCACCGCATCCGCAACTCAGCAAGCATTGAGCCACTACGTCACCATCACCACCATCATGATGGAACCAGCAACATCATCAGCACCGGCAGCAATTGCAGTGACGGTACCAGCACCACCTGCAGTTTCCACTCCGGCAGCACCCGCAGCAATGCCACCATCCGCATCACGCACAACATCAGCATCAGCATCCACATCCATAATCGGCCGGCCCATTACAGTAGTTATTATGACGTCCACGACAGAACCTGTGTTACAGGACATTTTGGATAGATCTACGTCTCCTTGTAGCCTTATCATTGACGAGGAGATTAGCCGTACGGAAGCAATCCCGACCACCGCATCATGAACCAGCATCACCGTACACCCGCGCAGCAGCAGCAGCACACCAACGGATCCAGCCATACGGAAGACAACAACACAAGAACGTCCTTACGCCGGGAAGAAACACATAGCGCACTCACAAGAGATCCACGCCATGCCAAGGATGACCACGAGTAAACTTCTGAAGTCCATGAAGATCCGGAAGCTATCTGCCAGCACCGCATCTGCAACAGCATCAGCAAAGACATCACCATTCTGGCAACCGCTCATCCACCTGACAGCACTCAGCCTGCCAGCAGCACGGACCACATCAACCACGACAGCGATGTCAGCAGTCACCACACCACTGCCACTTCGCACCACCCCCGCATCTATGGACACATCAGTTTGTCCGGAAATATATATATATATCTTCATCAAAGTTCCTCCCCCTTAACTTTCGTATGGCTCCCTAAAATGTGTAGGTCCTAGGCACACTGCCTAGTGTGCCTAATGGATAATCTGGTGCTGGTCACCGTCACAGCATAGGTCTGAGGATCGAGCGCTGGAGTCGGCTGAGCTGCAGGGGCAAAAACAAGTCTCCAACACACCTTGAACAGCTGATCACACAGCAGCCTCCAATCACCGGCGCTACTACTACACTCAGTGCTGCAGTATAGGAGCTGTGCCAAACTCCCCCACCTGGATAAATGGATCAAATGACAACCAAAATTATACAACCCCTTTAGTGGCTGTAGGACCATCGTCCTCAGGTCCCCCTTATGGTAGCTGCCAGAATTTGACGGGATGCTACCGCTCCACACTAACATGGACGATATCCACCAGTGGCCAAACCGCCAAAGAGCTGCTTCAGCATGTGGGAACAAACACTACAGTTGGATATACAGACATTGGATTGTGAGCTAGACAATCTTACAGACACTACAGGAGCCAAACCGCTATGGGCCATGTGTTGTCGCTGCGATAAGAACTCTCGTCATCATCGTCATTGAATTGTTATTGTGACTGTAACTGCACTCTTCATCGTCATTGAATTGTTATTGTGACTGTAACCACACTCTTCATCGTCATTGAATTGTTATTGTGACTATAACTACAGCTTCACGTTGTGAACTGCGACTGCAAAATCATAATTCGCACATCATCTTTGGCTGCTAGCGGCCAACTCATTCATGACTGCTAACCTCCATTTACTGTATTGGTTTATATTGGTTTATTTTCACACGTCTTGGCCACACCGCATCCTGCCGCATTGAACAGATTTAAACAAAACCTAAATATCAAATATTAATTGCCTTTTTCAAGTTATATGTTTGTGACATTTGTTAACTAACAGTACGTGTCCTGCAAACCGCAGCAGATTTTCCTGAACTCTTCTTCACTGCATAAATACTCTGCTTTAATTATATATTATTTTTCGCCCTGTTAGTCGCTTGTCACCTAGCTGCCGAGGCAAACATTGATCGATACCCCCACCCCCTCCCCCCCCCCAACAATACTCACCACGGACTGTCAGACGAAAGATTGAGCCAACAGCAGTGTTGACTGCACTCGCCGCCGCAGTACTGCCTAGTACCGTTTCTCATGTACAAAAGGCTTTCACCATGTAGAAGGATATATAAGGCTGCAAAATTATCCGTATTCAGTTAGCAACCTCTAAATAGTCCCACCGCACACTCACAGCCTGCAGACAGATTTCTACTGCCCTTTCTTATAGCTAAAAGGTTAGATAGGTAGAAATAACAGTTCCATGTTCGAGTTCATAGAACAACGTTTAAACATTGCTCCTACGCCGCTCTACTAGTTTGGTGATCTGGCGGAATAAATAGTGTTATGCATGCTGCAATGCGCTCTTTACCTTACTAATCTTAGTTTACGATTCATTGCATGCTCTGTACGCTGTACGATTCTACTGACCTCAGTCAGTGCTGTCCTACTTCGTTCCTCTTGCTTGCCTTACATAATGCATGTTCGCTTCACATATTAGTTACATGTTCTGTATCATGTACGATTCAAGCCTTGGAAGAACAATTTGGTGAGCAAGATGAAACCGCTACCAGTCGCCTTCTCATTCTTTCCACGAGATGGCAAGAAACTTAGCAGGAATTAGCTGCCCACCATAAGACGACTTCCTTCTAGAGTATGTCTTCATGGACCATCAATCACACGAATCCTTACTTACCAAAACATTCTTGGAAGCTCCTACCGGACACCATGAGCTGCAGGCTTGCCTCCATACTATGAAGTTGTCCAAGCTAAACAAAATGACGGTGGACCCCATTTCATTCTGACAGACAATGAGCTCCATCGTAGGCTCTGCCAAGATCCTGCCATCCCACATTATGCTGCCAGTCTGAATCTACGTCAGCTTCTCCATTGAGCCAGATTGTGAGAGTTGGCAACAACAAGACGAACAGCCACCCTCATTAAACCGGAATGGATCTCTGGCTGACAGCAGCACAGAGATCCTATCCAACATGAATGCTCAACTGATTCTAGTCCAACAGCATGGAAGACTGTTTCCCACCGTGCTAATCAGAACTGCCGCTTGGCCTATTTCCATCAGCATTAGTATACTATCGAATCATTGGCTTCCGCCATAAGACAGGATTATTCACATCCTCCCACCGTAATCAACTGAGATTCTTAGTTCGTGAAAATGTGCATCTAGTCATGGACATAACAGATCTTATGTTACCATGCCGTTCCCCGCCTAACGCCTTTCCATTGAAAAGGATTACACTTATCCATGGATATTAGTGGACAAGGAGAGATAACTCCAGAGTAGAAACTGTGCGACTACTTCGAGCGGGGACGCTCCATTGTCAATGTCTCATAGCAGGAATAGAGGCTTCTGCCAGCATCGACAATGGCGCCACCATCCTTTGCAACTGCCTCTATAATAGCCTATACATAGGCTCCCTTCCCAGTACATTATTATATTCCTATATTACTTGCTAGTAGAGATGGATACTCTGCCTACCTCTATAACACCATTCCAAGGCATCAAAGACCTGGTCTCCAGGCAGCAGAAATCCGCATCTGTGGTGCCTCCGGTGCACTACTTGATATTGTAGGAGCAGTAGGCTTACACTTTCCCCATTCAGATTGATGGTCACAAATTGCCAAAGAATCATGATAGGTGTAGACTTTCATAAGAGCTGTGAAGTTGTCGTCCATTACAGAGATCAAGAACTAGAGCTCTCAGGATCTCGATAACCTCTTGTAATCATCTTCTTCAACTTGATATTATTTATTGTGTTGATAACGTTTCCATTCTATGCGTATCTCCAATCCATGTGATCTAAAGATCCATCTCAAATTCGCATATGTGTGGATAAGAGGGCTCCCAACAAAACTACACAAAGGTCGTGGCATATAACACCAACAATCGACTACATTGTTTCAGATCTAAATGGATCAACATTATTTTCCAAACTTGATCTCAATACTGGTTACCATCAAATTGAACTAGCCACAGAATCTCAGTATTTAACAACATTTTCAACTAGAATGCGTAGTCGATCGTATGTCATCGCAAATCCCCACACATTCACCACTTCAAGCTTTACCCTGACTTTGACCCAAAACACAATAAATTCCTTGAAATGTAGTTTCAATGGGTAATGGGTTTCAAAATTTCAACAATTGGCCGATTCCCAATTTGCCCATTTGACCCTTGGCCACTGTCCTCAAATTGACTCAAGAACAAAATAATTTGTTGTACTGTAGTCTACTAACTACATGCTTCAAAATGATGTGACATGACCATGTGATAAAAAAAAAATTTTGCCCACCATTTCCCTCACCCCTGCCCATGGGTGTGATATAAAAATTCCAATGTGTCATGCACATCCTTGCCCATAGGTGTAATTATCCCCTAAGTTTCAAATTTCTATCTGAAATGGTGTGCGAAAAGTTGTGTTACAATGGATTGGTCCAATTTTGACACCGAAGATCAAAATAATTCCTTGTACTGTAGTCTACTACTCACGGGCTTCAAAATGATATGTGACATGACCACCTTTGGACAAATTTAATTTTTGACCCGCAGTCCCCACCCCCTGAGCCCCACCCGTGGGGGTCATATCAGAATTTCACAAGTGCCATGCACATACCTGGCCATACGTGTAATCATACCCAAAGTTTCAATTTTCTATGTGAAATGGTCTAGGAGTTGCGTTACAATCGATTAATGCCCACTTCTGACCCCACCCCCTACCCTGTTTGACCCAAGATAAAAATAATTCCCTGTACTGTAGTCTACTAATCATTAGCTTGAAAATGATATGCGTATAACCTTTGGAAAAATTATATTTTTCACCCCACATTTCCCACCCCCCATGGCTGTACCCCTGGGGGCATGCCAAAATTCCAAAACGGTCATGCACATCCCTGTTGGTATGTGCAATCATCCCCAAAGTTTCAAGATTCTATCTGAAATGGTCTAGGAGTTGCATTACAATCGATAATTACTGGCCAATTTTGACCTTGTGACCCCCTGGGCCCAGCCCGCGGGGGGGGGGGGGGGGGGGGCAGGACAAAATTCCAAGTGTCATGCACATTCTTGCCCATAGGTATAATCATCCCCAAAATTTCAAGTTTCTATCTTTAACGGTCTAGGAGATGCGTTAAAATCGATAAGTGCACAGATGGCTCACATACATATGGGTTGCATCACATGATCCCCAACTTTTCTCCGAAAAGCGTGGGGATAACAAGCAGTGGTACTTTTCAGATTAAACGTTTGAACATTGGCATTTGTTTCACTTCTGAACTATTTCAATGCAGCATTCAAATGTCACTAAAGCTTGGACAGTGTCACAAAAGTAAGTGACGATATTCAAATCTAGTCGCAATCAACAAGAACATGATAAACGTCTTGAAGACACTAATCCAGTTAATTGAAAATAATCTGACTTTGAATGCTGCAAAATGTGAAAACACTAAATCAGATAGAGTTTTTCGTTTACGTATTATCAGCATCCAGTGTATCGCCAGATTCTAAGAAGGTCGACGGCATTAAAACTACCCGTTGTCTGAAAAATGCCAATGACGTGAAAGGTTTCCTCGGAATGGTATGCGCGCTATACCATGTGGTCCATTGAGAAGTATGACCCATGGGCCAGACTTGCTCTTCCACCATGCCACCCCATGACAATGCATGGAACTAATTGACGACATAATCATGGATCAACAGCAGGTTATTGCCAGGGGACCACATGCCATCAGCCAAATAGTCAGTATCTGATCCATGCCCATCTCTAAGACCACAACGAACTATTTCACCATGGCCCTGAAGAGAAGCCAGTTCAATCGTTTTTCAATATGTGCAACACAAACAGAGTAGCCGGCCAGTCTTTCTTCACTTTTGACCACTATGTTGTCCTCAGCCAAAATCTTTAGCTTCCTCAGGTCCGTTCTTGATCTGAGTGTACCGAGTCTTGCTGTCTTGAGGTCACCTCGCAGCGAGCTTAACATAATGTCTTCATCTGGCTTTCTATATCATATGCTGGGCCTTCAATAGTTCATTCAAGGCAAATTGCTTTGTTCCAATAAATAATGAAATTAAGAATCAAATAGAAGGAAAAGGGGAAGAAGAGATTATACAGAGCAGACGAATTATACATAGTGCCAGTGCGTGTTAACTGTTCTCTATAGTGATTAGTTTGGGTAAAAGACAGGGTCCTAAAAGTGTACTAAATCATACAGTGATCGCATTACACTCTCAGTAATGGGAGAAGTTGGTCCAAACTAATGCGAAAACTGTCAGATTTGGTACTGGAATAGAACTGAAGCTTGATGCATGGATGCTATACGGTATAAAAGTCCATTACTGGCTTCGATTCTATCAGATTTGCAATTACAAGAATCCATGCATACTATTCAGTTTGACAGTTCCAATTTGTTATCCAGGCTGAGACACTATGACATACAGGAATAAATTATGACCTAGGCTGGATCTGACTATGACGTAGGTGAAATTCATTGAACACGTGTCCAGAAGTCAATAATGGTCACGTGAAGGTCCAGAAACCTTTATAAAGGGAAAAGCGCCCACTTTGGGCATTCCGTTTTCGATCATTCTTGGAATCACTTGTCATTCTCGTTATAAGTTTTGGATTTAGAAACAATAAGATTCAGAATCATTTGTCTAAAAGAAATATAAGTCTTTCATAAGGTCTCGTGTTGGATAATGAATTGTACTGAAATATAAAGATAATATTGACAAGAATTAAGGAAAAGTGTTATAAGAAATTTGCTTAGGAAATTAGTTAATTAAGAAGGAAAGTTTAAATGTTAGATAATAAATATTTGATAAAAGAGAATAATTCATCTTAAATTATAAACTGTGGAATGAAGATCTCGTGCAATAATGATTAATAAAGATTAGATAAGTGACCCTACATTGTCTCAAAGTTGTGATTTAGCTTAATTCGTTCAGAGAATAAGAACCACTGAATATTGAAACTTAATGGACATCATCGTGTTTTGAGAGATTATCATCCGCTTGAGGGTGGATCGTCCCCCAGATCCACAAACCGAACGGTGATAAAGTGGTGGAGTATCTTCGGGTACAATTCTCGGACAATTTCTGCAAGTTTTGTGCAAGTATTCAGTGGTAATATCTTCACATCCAGCAATCCGGTAAGAGATTTAATTAATGAAAATGAGCATGAACAAAAACTGATCGATACTGATATCTTAGAGCCAGCTTGGAATGCTATCTGCTTGACCTGAGCTATGCACGAGCATAATACAAACAATTTGGCTACAGCACATGTATTGATTTTCTTGAAGTGACTGCGCATAATAGAGCTGTTAATATGATTAGGAAAATGAACAACAAAGAACCTTACTAGATTAAAATATTCAACCAATTTTAAAGTAATCAATCTATGCCGTAAAAATAGTGACATTACGAATATTATTGACTTTGGATAGAAGAGAGATAAAAATTACTTAGGCAACGGCTGCATGAACTTATTTAATACAGCCATGAAGTATGATGGACAACACAGTTCATCCACAAAATGCTAACTATGATACCAGAAACTGGGCAAAAATTACAAGGGCAATTGATGAGAAATGTGATGGTATTCAAGTAGAACTTCATAATAGCATTAGTGGATTATCAAATAGGATTAATATGGATAGAGCAATGCCTCTTTTTGACTTTTTCCACGGACGGGCAAATGAAAATGCGGACTCGTACATAAAAAGATTTAACCGTTATGCAGCACTAAAACAATGGAACGATCAACAAAAGATTGATCATTTTTGTTTATTAATGAAAGACTCTGCTCAAACATGGGTGGATTTACTTCCTATGACAGAAATTACGTCATTTCAGATTCTTTGTGACCGCTTTTTGGAACGGTTTAAGCCACATTCATCAAACCGATGGATTCAGGTAGAAGCTTTTTCTGGCAGAAAACAATTGCCTAGTGAAACAGTAGAAGACTATTTAACAGAACTGCAAAGATTAGGAGCCATGTTAGATAGATCAAATGACCTAATCCTAGAGTGTTTTATCAGAGGACTAAAGCCTCATTTACGTAATTATGTTATGCTGAAAAACCCACAGAACTTGACAGAGGCCACAGATTTGGCTAGAACGGCGCAGGCGGTTGGGCTACAGCAGACAAATAGTGAAGACATAACTTATATGCTTGAAGAGATCAAATCAGAATTAGCTAAATTACCGACACGTGTACACACGATTAGCAATATACAAACTAGGAGAACACCACCGCCATCACCCACATTTAAACCAAGAGTTAATTTTAATACGAGAGAAAATGGACAAAATCAATATCAAGGCTCACGTTACACCCAGACAGTTAATAGCAATACAGGCATGCAATTACAGAGAACACGACAGCTTTCTTGTTACCGTTGTGGAGGTGAATACAATAACAGACATGTGTGTCCGGCTTTGAGGCTAAAATGTAACTATTGTCAAAGAATCGGACATTTTGCACGTGTTTGCAGGCAAAGGGGTAGAAGCAATCCAACTCCATAGGGGCACGGGCCTCACCTGATTGAACAGAAAAATAAAGCATCCAAACAGGGAGGCCAACTTCTGGAAAATTTTGAAAATATGTATCCACTTAAAAATTATAAGAATGACACAAAACAAATTTCTGAAATTCCAGTCTATATAAGCTCTCTTTCCTCCCATAATCATGTCAGAATTTCTGTGAATAACCACAGTATGAATGCTTTGGTTGACACAGGTGCTATTATCTCTTGCATGAATTATGATACATATCGAAAAATGAAACTAAATAAAATATTTCCTTTGACAAGTGCAAAAATACCTTGGGTTCAGGGAGTGGATGGATCACAAATTAAAGTTAAGGGTATTGTAAGTCTACCTGTTTACATAGGTGGCATTACTCTTGTTCAAGACTTCCATGTGATTCCAAACTGTGCTTATCCAATAATTTTTGGCATAGACTTTTTACAAACACAAAAGGCTACCATTGATTTTACTCAAAATACATTGCTTTTACAAGATGGGATGTCAAAATGTTCTTTACTGTCACAAGATGTACCTAAATTATCCCTTTTAAAAATCAAAAAGTCTATCACGGTACCCAAAAACTCCATATTGCAGATAGTGATTCCAGTGCAGCATCAATGTTCAGCCAAGATAATGCTACTAGAACCATTGGATAGTTTGCGAGAGGAAAAATCAATATTGGTTCCACGCGCGGTGTTGTCTAGCGGGCAGGAGACCTTGTGCTTGCATTTCTACAATTACACTGATTCACATGTTGTATTGGACAGGGGGACTCCCATTGCTAGGCTCTCTCCGCTGTCTGCAGAGATGGTTATTGATTTTTCTCCCTCAGCAGCTACACAGAATACTTCACAAAATGAGACTGGTTTCATAGCTGCTGTGGACACTGAATGGACATCTGAAAATATGAAACTTGCATTGGATCTTGGATTAGATTTACAAGGGGCTGATATAACAGATAGTCAAAAACAGCAATTGCTAATGTTATTAGGACAATATCATGATATTTTTGCAATGAAACTGACTGAATTGAGCTTGGCTAAGGTCCCAGCACATAAGATAGAAACTTATGATGAGATTCCAGTCCGCAGACGATACTACCGGTCGACACCTGTGATGCGAGAGATTATTGATCAGCAAATAGACGAGCTATTACAAGCCGGGATAGTGGAACCTAGTGATAGTGAATGGGAATCACCTGTTGTCATGGTTCGGAAACCAGACAAGTCATTTCGCCTTTGTTTAGATTTTCGTAACCTGAATCTAAAGACAATACAAAGTACGTTCAGCATACCACATTTTGATACTATAACAGATCAAATAGCTGTTTCTCATGCACAGATTTTCAGCACTTTAGATGTTACATCCAGTTTTTTTCAGGTTCCATTAGATCCTAGTACTGCGCACAAGACCTCTTTTCAAAGTGAAAAGTTTGGCAATCTGCAATTCCGTGGGATTCCATTTGGGTTGAAGAATGCTAGTTTCTGCTTTCAAAGGGTTATAACAGAACTGTTGAAAGGTATCACTTGGGATTATGCCATGGCATACATCGATGACATAATTGTTTTTAGTCCAGATTTTGAGACTCACCTTCAACATTTAGAAAATGTATTTGAAAGATTCAGGTCTGTCAATCTAAAACTAAAGCCTTCAAAATGTCACTTTGCACGTGCATCCATTAGTTATCTAGGTCATATATTAACTCCACAGGGTATACAAGTTAATCCTGAAAATACAGAAGTCTTAAGAACTTACCCAAGACCCAAATCTGCGAAACACGTTAGACAATTTATTGGCTTGGCCTCATTTTATAGGTCCTTTGTACCAAATTTTGCTGACATAGCTAGTCCTCTTAACACCTTGCTTCGTAAAGATATAAAATTTCAATGGGATGAGAAATGTGAAGAATCTTTTAAGGCGATAATACAGGCTTTGCTATCTCCACCTGTATTAAGATACCCAGATTTTAAAAGACCTTTCTCTATATATACAGATGCAAGTGGAACTGCTTTGGGTTATATTTTGGGACAACGGGATGATGATGGTAAGGAGTATGTCATTAGCTATGGAGGGAGATCTCTATCTGATGCAGAAAGGAAATATTGTATATCTGAACGAGAGATGCTTGCTGTAATTGCTGGTATCAGGAAATATAGAGAGTACTTGTTGCATGCAAAATTTTATATATACACAGATCATGCTGCATTAAAGTGGTTATATGCTACAAAAGACACTAGTGGTCGTCTGGGAAGATGGGCATTATATCTTCAACAATATGATTATGAAATCATATATAAATCAGGAAGGAAACATGAAAATGCTGACACTTTAAGTAGACGTCCATACCCAATGACAGATGACATCACAAAAGTTCGATCTGATGCTGAGCCAGATGATGTATCACCAGCTATAAATGCTATAGCACTGGCTGAGAAAGAATATTCAAATATAACACCTATTCAACATGCAACAGAAATATTAGCTGTCAATCAAGATGCTGTGACAGTGGCTCAGAAGGCTGATCCTGATTTTTCTATAATAATTGACTATATACAAGATAGAAGTCTTCCGGAGGATGAGAAAATTGCCAGACGAGTCATGCTAGAAAGTCAGGATTACATAATCGACCAGGGTGTACTTTACCATTTATATTATCCGAGATCAAAGGGTAGTAGGGCTGAGAGGTTGATTAAGCAATTAGCTGTTCCGCATACATTACGTGATGATATACTTCTTTCATATCATGATAGCCTTCTGGCAGGTGGTCATCAGGGGATTGAACGGTGTTTTCAAACAATAAGGCAGAAATATTTCTGGCCGACTATGTACCGTGATATCCAATATTATGTGAAATCTTGCATAATATGTCAACAAACAAAACGTCAGGCACATGCTAAACCAGCTCCATTACACCCACTTCCAGTGAGAGATATATTTGACACCTGGCACCTCGATATCCTTGGTCCATTTCGTCAGGATCCTCAAGGGAATCGTTATTTATTGGTTTGTGTAGAATCTTATAGTAGGTGGCCAGAAGTTTTCCCCATACGTAATATGGAAACCACAACAATAGCAGACATTTTCTATAAAGACATAATTTGCAGGTATGGTGCTCCATCTTATCTGATAACGGATCGAGGCTTGTCATTTCTTTCTAAATTGATGACTGATTTGTGCAATATCTTTTCGATAACAAAGGTAAATACAAGTTCTTATCACCCACAAACAAATGCTGCTGTGGAACGGATGAATGGAGTTATTTCCAAAACGCTACGTGCGTATTGCTCTCCTGATCAGGAGGATTGGGCAGCTCTTGTACCAGCTATATTATCTGCATATAGATTTAGCCCTGCCACTCAAAGTAGTTTATATAGTCCTTTCTATTTAATGTTTGGACGTGAGTGCAGACTGCCTATCGATGTTGCGTTAATACCCACAACCCCACCAGTGAATCCACATGCACAATTAGAATCAATCATGAATAATTTAGAAATAACTCGAGAAATAGCAAAGGAAAATATCATGGAGGCACAAAAGAAGTACAAAGCATATTATGATAGGAACACAGGTACACCTCAGTATAGTGTTGGGCAAAAGGTATGGCTTCTTTGCTCGCATACTAAACCTGGGTTGTCTAGAAAATTGACATACAAGTACATAGGTCCATATTACATATGCACACATCAAGGCAATGTTACATATAGGATACGTAAATGTATTGATAACTCTCTGGTGCAATCATATGTACATGCTAATCGCCTCCGACCTTATGTTGATCCGAAACTAAGGCCTACAAATCCGCCATTGGAGTACATACAATCTGAAGAAGAACTTAATCCTGAATTAATTCAAGCTCATCCAGAAGAAGAGGAAGGATCGACTGCTACTGATGGAGTATTGGAAGACAAACTTGACACTCCTTCTCCACCGATAGACATTCAGGTGCAAGATACTGACGTGCCTGAATTGGACGGCTCAACACAGGAGATACATCCATCTGAACATGACACACCTGTAACTCATGAAGTTGACAGGATCATGACATGTAGAAATGTACATGGAAAGAAGTACTATAAGATCAGATGGAAAAATAAAACGTCACCACCTACATGGCAGTTGGCAGATACATTGCCTGGCCAGCTAATTAGAGAATTTCATGCATCACGCACACATACTGGTCGCGTAAGACGTAGAAGGTAGTACATGCGCATTGTAATGATTAACCCACACCGGGACTAATAACATTTAGCTATGTATGATATCTATATGGCTATTTCATGTATCTTTCACAGGTCTTCTCTTCCTACTACTATGAATTTGATTATAATTTATGCTTGGCTTATCTCCATCTTTTCTATACAATTTTATTTCATTTCTATTACAGACCTGTGGATCATGCTATCTCACATGTCCCTAGTGTTGGTGAGCATTGCATTGGCGATAGGTAGACCACACAGAGAAATTAAACAAAGGATTAATTTCGGTGTCATATTTAATAAGATTGCATTGATGGACATTTCTGAACAAAGTTGGTTACACTCTTTTGAAGTGAAGTTGCCTGATGCATCGATACATCCAATTACATACGAACATCCGTGTGAGCTCTTACCAACTGCACAAAGACGAAATGCCAGTAATCATACTTACTGTATTCAAGCTGGCATTGTTTTTGATTACATTTCTACGTTACGTGCGTCTATACTTACTGATGTTAGGGAATCTATGGAAAGATTAAAGACAACCTTGCCACAAGATGTAGCTCATTCTACTGATTCAAGGACACGTCGAGCAATCATTCCGTTTGTTGCGACAATTGCTAAACATCTTTTTGGAATTGCTACAACATCAGATGTTCAACGGGTTGCTACACATGTAAATAAGATTATACAGCATATGAGATCCAGCAATAAGAATTTTCAGACACATGAATTACATATGTCGTCTTTCATAGCTGCTACAAATGATAGATTTCGAAATCATATGAAAGCTATAAATGACAATCATCGTAGCTTACAATATGTGCAGAAGACAATAACAAACATTTCTGAAGCTTTGCAGACGCAATGGTTAACGATGACTCGCTTTATGGTCGATGTTTTGCACAGTGCTATCCATATCAAAAGTGTACTTCAAGAATTCTTACTGGCGGTTAATGAGCTTGCACATCATCGTTTGTCACCTACACTGGTCCCTCCAATGCTTTTGCAAGAGACATTAAGAAACATACAGAAGGAATTAATGGACAAACACCCTAAATTTCGTCTTGCACACCTTGATACTGGATATTATTATATCAATCAATATGTCGATGCCTATCTACATCGGGATTCAGTTATTTTACAATTACACATACCGGTTACACAACATGTCAACCTTTTTACTGTTTACCAAGTAAATATACATCCCGTACCTTTAAGTGATGCTATTTCTCATACCACTGAGTTGGTAGGTCTTCCTGATTATTTTGCCATAAACAATGACAGTTATTTTCATTTGACATCTTCTGAGTACACTTTGTGTACTGGTAAGCTATTTCTTACATGTCCAAATATTGCAGCTACTATGTCTTTGAATAAACCATCATGCTTGTCAGCTATATATCAAAATGATCTAGGTCAAGCACATAAGCTGTGCGAGTTCAAACTAAAACCGAACAATACACAACCGTATGTTGTTCAAATTGCACCTGCTACTATTCTAATGTCAAATATCAGTACTGCTGTACTGTCATGTGACAAGAAGGTAAATGACATAGGAGGATGTGCATTTTGTGTTATACAGTTGCCTTGTTCATG
The DNA here is from genome assembly GCA_034401795.1 of Chaetoderma sp. LZ-2023a. NCBI lineage: Eukaryota > Metazoa > Mollusca > Caudofoveata > Chaetodermatida > Chaetodermatidae > Chaetoderma > Chaetoderma sp. LZ-2023a. The sequence continues at coordinate 129,100,362 of CM067370.1, read as the reverse complement.
CAGTTTGTTAGCCAGTGGTTATTACATTCCGTCTAGTCTCACAAACTGTCATGATCTAGATGGTACTGTTACAAAATCATATGGGGTGAACCTGGGTCTTCTATTACATTTCTTTTCACCTAGTAATCTTTCACACCTTCTGGGTGATACACTTCATAAAATGCTGGTCCCGTTTGAAATTCCGTCTTTTCGTATTCCTACTCACAATTTTTCACGTTTGGTTGCATTAGATGATTCATTTGATTTGTCTTTATCCAAGGCAGCGGCTTTGATTAAAGATGATAAGCCTGTGTATCAGACATTGACTGATTCACTACTAATGGGTGATTTATCATTACCACCCACTTACATGATGGTTAATCCGGAAATCGTTGGGTACATTGCATTGATCATTGCCACTATATCATTAGTGGCAGGTATATATGCTATCCGGCGCATGCGTATCCTTGCAATGACTCTGACTATAGTGCAGATGGCAAAAGCTGCTAATGCGCTCGAACAGACCCCACCACTGCCAAAGTTGGTGTGGCAGACACCCAGTACATCTCCTCCTACCTCATTAAGTAATGATATTATATTGCGTTTAACACCAGCTTCAATCACTTTGTTTCTGATCGGCGTTATTTTGTTGGGTGTAGTGTTAGTTCTTTTGAGATCTTATGTTTTTACACCGCCTAAACATACTTACCTTCTGCTACAACTCACTGACACCCAGGAAACTGTTTCTTTGCCTGTTTGGCATGCTCCAGTTTCTCCAATGCTACTGTACAGTAGACGGTATGAATGTCCGATTGATTTTACTCTTACCCAACATCCATTTCGCTCTACTCTTTGTGCACAATGGCGTAATTTTGACTTACATAATGCAATTTCAGGTGAGAATGTGAAACCTCCAAATGAAATTCCGGTTCCCATGTTTCAGACCACTGTTTTGAAACGCATATTGTCCAAAACATTCTATGTCTATATGATCTTGATGCACTCAGGATACATATATTATCTTAGACCTAATGAATTGCGTCCTTCAGTGGATACAGAACCAATTGAATCTACTCAGCCTGTAATTGCTGCAACTGCTCCGCTTTACCCAGCCATTCCATATAATGCTACACAGGAGGGTTGGTAATTACAAAGGGACTTACATGCGAATGGTTGTAGATACCTCAACAATCTTTATTTTGTTTCACACAACACTTACCACATACATATTTCTTATGTTCCTTTTGTTTGGTGCATGTCACTACATACATACATACATACATACATACATACTTACATACGTACATACGTACATACATACATAAATGAGCTCATAATATATTAGTATATATATATATTGCATCGCGATGATAGCCGCGGAGTGTGAACTTGATATGTTGTTCGCCGACTCGACTTAACTGCTACATTTGATTTCTCGGAATCGTCACAGTATTAGAAAGCATCGTATAAATATGGATTACGAGTTCATTTCGATAGCTACTTCTGTGAATATTATCATACAGTTTATAGTATATACATTTCATATGACACGATACAGTGAGGTGTTATAGGTTGGGTAACCAATGTGAAAGGCGGGGTACATGGCCTTTCTAGCTCACAACAACAGGTAAAGCCAAAGGTGTGTGAGGATAACATGCAAGGGATTCCTTGGCAGTGAACGTGTTACAGCATACTAGGTAATATTAACCCTTATATCATGGAGAATCTGCACTGCAAATGACAAGTGCTTAACACTAGAAAGGATGCACAATAAATTGCTTATCATTTGGTAAAAAAAAAATGATTCCTACATGATACAGGAATGATGGTGTAATGTGAATGATTATTGGATTGTTTCTGTATCCTGTCGGGTTACTAATATGATGGACAAGATGTTATTGATTATATATTGTTTTGTTATACTTTACTTCACTTGACATGGACGAAAGTATGGTATGAATCTTGATGATGCAACTGGTTTGTAAGTGAGGTTGAATGTAATTTATTCTATGTCATCTCGGATGAGAGTATGATTGCATGTACAATATGCCATTGTTTAAATATATATCTTTTCCATATATTTCATTTATATCGAAGGGAAATGTTAATGATAATGATGATAATGCACATTTTTTGAGGTTGATGATGGTTAACCAAAGTTATGGTTAAGTAAATAATATGTAACATACGTGTTGTTAATGCATCGATGCAGGTAATGTTGTATACACATATATATGTAAGACTGCATGGCTGAATTTGTAGCCATGTATGGTCATGGACTCCGCTGGGCAATCAGCTGAGTGCGTCACTATATGGTAAAGCTGCTCTTTCCATACTTTGCATGTTTGTATACTACTTATTAACAATTCCCATGCTTCGAGTTAATGGTTCATTCGCACTGAAGTGTGTTCTGCTAGATACTTAAATAATCAAAGGACTGCCAATGATTATTGGGTGATTATTTATGTATTGTGTCGGACTACATGCTTTAATCCAACGCAGGGATATTGTACTATTGTACGTATGTTGTACTGATTTGTTATTCGTTATGTAATCCTTTGGGGATGAGTACATACATGTAATGCATAGTGTAAGTGTGGACGAGTAGCTGACAAGATTGAATGTATTCATTTCTCTCTTTCATCAGCGTGGTATCATATTGCATAGAATACTTTGTCATGACAGGTGTGAATGGGATCATTTGCATGACTTGTTGTTATTAGTGGGTATATTTATCCATCTATTGATTTAAATAGAGGTTCAACATGTAACGGTTGGTATGGTGTTTCAGGAATAGTCCTAATCTAATGAACAGAGTTGCGGAAAGGGCCCTGGGTGTTTCTGTTTGAGTGCCATAGGGGTACACACCTGAGGTTGATAGCAAGGTTGCGCCATCAAGCCATTTCAGATCCTGATAGGCCGGGGCACATGGTCCTGTGCATAGATGGTGTTCGGTTTACTGTTGATTAGTTATGTGCTATATCATATATATACATATGTGTTATTATTGGTAGACCATTCAAATTTGGTCAATATGGATGTTGTTGCGTGAATACGTTACATCTGCAATTTTGATTTCTGTGGTTGTTGATTATGTTGCAAAATGTATACACATGGATACACTATATTTCCGGTGGATGGGATTGTGATGGATTCAGGTTACTCGGAAATCACCTAATGTTTGCTTACATAGTTTGAGTACACTTTGCATACCTTTTGGTAGATGGAATAAAAGGAATCTGATTTGGATTTGAGAGGAATTGTTCCTCTGTTTTGGGCTTAAGAGAGCATATAAAGTTGACAGGTGTATACATTTTTATTTGGTTTTACGAATATACGATGCGTCTGGTTGTCTTGTTTACTAGGATAATATTCGTGTGAACAGCCTACGCATGATTATGAATTATACTTTACGTTTGTTTGTTTTTTTGTCCGAATTTTGCCTCTATGGAACCGATGGATATGGTCGGATGTGTAATTCGCCTGCAGGTACGCGTTCCAATTGACTTTGGTTGAAGAAAGGCAATGGCAATGGGCCATGAAAGGATGGAAAGCCAGGCTCTGGCTTTGTTGAGGGCGAGGCATATATCATATGCTGGGCCTTCAATAGTTCATTCAAGGCAAATTGCTTTGTTCCAATAAATAATGAAATTAAGAATCAAATAGAAGGAAAAGGGGAAGAAGAGATTATACAGAGCAGACGAATTATACATAGTGCCAGTGCGTGTTAACTGTTCTCTATAGTGATTAGTTTGGGTAAAAGACAGGGTCCTAAAAGTGTACTAAATCATACAGTGATCGCATTACACTCTCAGTAATGGGAGAAGTTGGTCCAAACTAATGCGAAAACTGTCAGATTTGGTACTGGAATAGAACTGAAGCTTGATGCATGGATGCTATACGGTATAAAAGTCCATTACTGGCTTCGATTCTATCAGATTTGCAATTACAAGAATCCATGCATACTATTCAGTTTGACAGTTCCAATTTGTTATCCAGGCTGAGACACTATGACATACAGGAATAAATTATGACCTAGGCTGGATCTGACTATGACGTAGGTGAAATTCATTGAACACGTGTCCAGAAGTCAATAATGGTCACGTGAAGGTCCAGAAACCTTTATAAAGGGAAAAGCGCCCACTTTGGGCATTCCGTTTTCGATCATTCTTGGAATCACTTGTCATTCTCGTTATAAGTTTTGGATTTAGAAACAATAAGATTCAGAATCATTTGTCTAAAAGAAATATAAGTCTTTCATAAGGTCTCGTGTTGGATAATGAATTGTACTGAAATATAAAGATAATATTGACAAGAATTAAGGAAGTGTTATAAGAAATTTGCTTAGGAAATTAGTTAATTAAGAAGGAAAGTTTAAATGTTAGATAATAAATATTTGATAAAAGAGAATAATTCATCTTAAATTATAAACTGTGGAATGAAGATCTCGTGCAATAATGATTAATAAAGATTAGATAAGTGACCCTACATTGTCTCAAAGTTGTGATTTAGCTTAATTCGTTCAGAGAATAAGAACCACTGAATATTGAAACTTAACGGACATCATCGTGTTTTGAGAGATTATCATCCGCTTGAGGGTGGATCGTCCCCCAGATCCACAAACCGAACGGTGATATCTATTTGTTGGCTCCCATTAGGGCAAATTTCAAGGCTCTGTATGTATGATTACTGTATTATGCAGCTGTTGTAGTAGAAACATCCTACAGCTGCAATTAGTCCTTCTTCGCTTTTGACCACCGTATCGTGTACTCAGTCAAAATCTTTAGAGAAAATCATATTCCATTTCCAAAGGCATTCTCAGGATGCCTCCAGGGTGTGGGGATGGGGTGAGGGTGGTCTTGTGGAATTTTCCCATACAGATTTCAATACAGCAGTAAGGCAACAAGTGAAAAGCATAGGCGATTGACCATCTCCCTGATGTCTCAAACTCTGCAGACTTCACTGACCTGACTCATACTTTCAGCTTGATGTCTGCAAGTAGTAGTCTCACAAGTCGCAGCTCATGTTCTTTGCTACTGGCCTGGCATACCACATCTAGGATCTTTGAGCATTTAATTGTGATGAACGCTCGTGACATGTTATGCCCATTTTGTGGAAATCCCAGTGTTTGGACATGACTACTGACACAACCATGCCGTGAGCTCATACAATGTCTGTGCATATATATTATGACCTTTGTAAAAGGAACCTCACTTCTGTTGTTCACATCCCTGTTGATGGTGTGGTGAATATATATATATATATATATATATATATATATATATATATATATATATATATATATATATATATATATATATATATCCCGGTATCTATTTATCACATTATCAACATGGATGCACACAACAGAAGTGAAGCTCCTTTAACAAACGTCATAACTAGGAATTCCGGAAAAATTCCAGGACATTAATGGCATCGTGACGCAGCTGAGTAATTTGACAATACTTCATTTAACCCTTATCAGTGGTATAAAATTCGTAATAGCCTACTTGCAGAGATAGTGCCAGCATTAAACCTAATTTGTTATGTGGGTTACCCATACAATTGTACATTGTGAGATGGCATTTACTGTGTTCCATAACCTGAAGGCAAAGGGTGGCCAAAAGCAAAGCATGGGGATTTGCAAAGCCACAACATCGACTGCACATTCTAGTTGTTCTATTTGGGTTTAATCTGAAGGTGATCACTAACCACAGGTCAAGACACTAGTATGAGATTTACAATATTTAATAGTCCTTTCCAATGACAGATCACATGACAACTGTTTTTCAATATAAGCACTCGACCGTGAGAGCTTGTTTTCTTACCATTGCAGTCGCTCAGCAGTACAGATTACAAATCAATATTGTCATCACTGATGATCTCTCAGCGCAGTCATCGAATCAGGTGTACTTGACAATCTAAGGGGGTGGGTGGGTGGGAGGGGCTTAGTATCTTAACTAAGTGATTATTGCTCTTAGCATAGGCATGTGACATCCCACTTTTGAGTTCTGCAGGATTTACCATGTTATGAATGACTATAGATTACAGGATTGATGCCGGTGACAGCTAGTGTGGTCATCCAAAAATAGAGTCAGCTGTTTATGTCATAGTTGTAGCTGTGTCTTGATTGTTACATGGGCATGCGACAAGTGCACAGCATGATGGCCGGGATACGTATGATCTCACACTGGAACACATATCCGTCAACAACTTATTTACATGAAATCCTATTTATGTAGGGTGTGTATTGGACCAAAGCCCATTATTTACATATTTTTTAGAGTGATCATGGCATGCAAGATGTGCTTAGTGACATCATTTATGAGTGATTGTATCGAAACAAACCACAGGTTAATCAACATCAGTAGTTTTGTAAGAGTTTTCAAGAGGGCTTCAATTAGCACATGTAAATCATGTATCCCTAGTGATGGGGCTGCTGCATCAATGGTCATTGCTCTCAATGTCTTCTGCAGTGGATTCCAACACTCGCATAACAAGCATTCTGTAAGTATTGCCTTGCAATACATGTCCCCTACCTGGTGATATAAATCTTTAGAGATTGACAGTCAAAAACTCCATCAAAAATTGACAGAAGCAGCTGAACTCGAACTTGATCTGTAACTTCTTACAACATAGCAATAAACCAAGTTTCAGTTATATATGGTGATGGAGAAGGAAAAAGTCTTGAAAGCTGATATGTTTGTATTTCATAAGTCGAAAGGGGACATAACTCCATCAACAAATGACGCAAACGCCTGAAACTCGAATTTGGTCTGTAATTTCTCATAATAATGTAATGTACCAATTCTCAGTTGAATAGTTGAATATCTTGAAAGACTCTGAGAAAAAGGGCGGAAAACTAATATTTTTTGTATTTCATAAGTCGAAAGGGGGCATAATTCCATGAAAAAATCACAAAAATGTCTGATACTCGAACTTACTCTGTAACTCCGTATACTAAAGCGATGTACCAATTTTCCCTTAAATATCTTGAAGGAATGCGAAAAAAGTGTGGAAAACTGATATCTTTCGTCGAAAGCGGGAATAACTCCATCAAAGATTGACGCATACCCCTGAAACTCGAACATGAACTGTAGCTTCTCATAACAAAGCAATGTAGCAGTCCCCAGTATAACATATTGAAAGATTGCGAAAAAAAGTGCGGAAAACTAATATTTTTTGTATTTCATAAGTCAACTCCATGAAAAATTAACCAAAATGTCTGAAACTCAAATTTACTCTGTAACGCCTTATACTAAAGCGATGCACCGATTTTCGCTTAAATATCTTGAAGGAGTGCGAAAAAGTGTGGAAAGCTGATATTTTTTGCATTTCATAAGTCGAAAGGGGGCATAATTCCATGAAAAAATGACAAAAACGTCTGATACTCGAACTTACTCTGAAAACTCCTTATACTAAAGCGATGTACCAATTTTCCCTTAAATATCTTGAAGGAATGCGAAAAGTGTGGAAAGCTGATATTTTTCGTCGAAAGCGGGCATAACTCCATCAAAGATTGACGCATACCCCGAAACTTGAACATGATCTGTAACTTCTCATAACAAAGCAATGTAGCAGTTCCCAGTATAATATATTGAAAGATTGCGAAAAAGTGCGGAAAACTAATATTTTTTGTATTTCATGTCGAAAGGGGGCATAACTCCATGAAAAATTAACCAAAATGTCTGAAACTCAAACTTACTCTGTAACGCCTTATACTAAAGCGATGCACCGATTTTCGCTTAAATATCTTGGAGTGCGAAAAAGTGTGGAAAGCTGATATTTTTTGCATTTCATAAGTCGAAAGGGGCATAATTCCATGAAAAAATTACAAAAATGTCTGATACTCGATCTTACTCTGTAACTCCTTATACTAAAGCGATGTACCAATTTTCCCTTAAATATCTTGAAGGAATGCGAAAAAAGTGTGGAAAGCTGATATTTTTCGTCAAAAGCGGGCATAACTCCATCAAAGATTGACGCATACCCCCGAAACTCGAACATGATCTGTAACTTCTCATAACAAAGCAATGTAGCAGTTCCCAGTATAATATATTGAAAGATTGCGAAAAAAAGTGCGGAAAACTAATATTTTTTGTATTTCATGTCGAAAGGGGGCATAACTCCATGAAAAATTAACCAAAATGTCTGAAACTCAAACTTACTCTGTAACGCCTTATACTAAAGCGATGCACCGATTTTCGCTTAAATATCTTGGAGTGCGAAAAAGTGTGGAAAGCTGATATTTTTTGCATTTCATAAGTCGAAAGGGGGCATAATTCCATGAAAAAATGGCAAAAATGTCTGATACTCGAACTTACTCTGAAAACTCCTTATACTAAAGCGATGTACCAATTTTCCCTTAAATATCTTGAAGGAATGCGAAAAAAGTGTGGAAAGCTGATATTTTTCGTCGAAAGCAGGCATAACTCCATCAAAGATTGACGCATACCCCCGAAACTCGAACATGATCTGTAACTTCTCATAACAAAGCAATGTAGCAGTTCCCAGTATAATATATTGAAAGATTGCGAAAAAAAGTGCGGAAAACTAATATTTTTTGTATTTCATAAGTCGAAAGGGGGCATGACTCCATGAAAAATTAACCAAAATGTCTGAAACTCAAACTTACTCTGTAACGCCTTATACTAAAGCGATGCACCGATTTTCGCTTAAATATCTTGGAGTGCGAAAAAGTGTGGAAAGCTGATATTTTTTGCATTTCATAAGTCGAAAGGGGGCATAATTCCATGAAAAAATGGCAAAAATGTCTGATACTCGAACTTACTCTGAAAACTCCTTATACTAAAGCGATGTACCAATTTTCCCTTAAATATCTTGAAGGAATGCGAAAAAAGTGTGGAAAGCTGATATTTTTCGTCGAAAGCAGGCATAACTCCATCAAAGATTGACGCATACCCCCGAAACTCGAACATGATCTGTAACTTCTCATAACAAAGCAATGTAGCAGTTCCCAGTATAATATATTGAAAGATTGCGAAAAAAAGTGCGGAAAACTAATATTTTTTGTATTTCATAAGTCGAAAGGGGGCATGACTCCATGAAAAATTAACCAAAATGTCTGAAACTCAAACTTACTCTGTAATGCCTTATACTAAAGCGATGCACCGATTTTTGCTTAAATATCTTGAAGGAGTGCGAAAAAGTGTGGAAAGCTGATATTTTTCGTATTTCTTAAGTCGAAAGGGGGGGGGGGCATAACTTCATAAAACATTGACGCATACGCCTGAAACTCGAACTTGGTCTGTAACTTCTCACAACAAAGCATTGTATCAATTCTCAGTATAATATCTTGAAAGACTGCGAAAAAGTGCGCGAAACTGATATTTTTCGTATTTCATAAGATGAAAGGGGGCATAACTCCATGAAAAATTGACAACAATGTCTGAAACTCGAACTTGCTCTGTAACCCCTTAGACTAAAGCGATGTACCGGTTTTCCCTTAAATATCATGAAGGAGTGCGAAAAAAGTGCGGAAAGCTGTTATTTTTCATATTTCCTAAGTGGAAAGGGGGGCATAACTCCATAAAAAATTGACGCATACGCCTGAAACTCGAACTTGGTCTGTAATTTCTCATAACAAAGCAATAAAGCAATTCTCAGTATAATATCTTTAGAGTGCGAAAAAAAGTGCGGAAAACTAATATTTTTTGTATTTCATAAGTCGAAAGGGGCATAACTCCATGAAAAATTGACGAACATATCTGAAACGCGAACTTGCTCTGTAATTCCTTATAGTGAAGCGATGCACCAATTCTCAATTGAATACCTTGAAGGACTGCGAAAAAAAGTGCGGAAAACCAACTGCGACAGATGGACAGACAGACGGACGAACAGACCGACGGACAGACGGAGTGCAAACCTATAGTCCTCCCGGTTTTACTGGTAGGGGACTAATAAACCAATCATACAGATACATGTATGTAAGGAGAGCAGATCAGCACCACCAAGCTCACATCAGGTACCACGTGAAAAGGAACAGAATTTAGGATTCTGAAATCTCGCTGCATGGATTAAATGACCGGAAAACGCATTTCCAATTATGACAACTTGTATTAAGAAAAAAACAGTTTTTAACTATCTCTCTACTGAAAGGCCACCAAACAATAATTTCAAGAGCTTAGCCACCAACAACTTTCAATCAAATTGTTTTCAAAATATCCAGCAGGTCCAGAGATATAACCCTTGGAATACAAGAATTCAGCGGGATTAAATGTCTTGCCTGTCTCCTATTTGCCACAGTTACCTTGACCTTTGACCTTGTGAACCCAACATCATCATGCTGCTTCCAAACATTATAGGTAACCATGTATCCAAGGTCAGTTGCAATAGGCGTAACTAATCCTGAAATATAAGCTGAGAAGTTTTGCTAAATGCAAAAACTTAATGTTGAAATAACAGAGCTCTGTATCAAGGTCACAGTGACATTGACCTTTGACTGTGTGACCAAACCTCATCATGCTGCTTCCTATCATTATAGGTAACCATGTATCCAAGTTTATTTGCAATAGGCTTAACCAATCCTGAAATATAAGCTGAGAAGTTTTGCTAAACGCAAAAACTTAATGTTGAAATAACTAGGGCTGCGTGGTTTGGCTTACAGTCATATCGGTTTCGATATGACTTTTCATATCGGTTTTAACCGAATATCGGTTTTATTGACATGAAACAAAAAATTTAAATGATAAAAATTAGCACGAAAACAGAACGTATTTTCATGCCCTGATACATTCGTAACGTTTTACGCCTTTAAAGCTTAACATACCGTATAATATCCATCATCGCGGGAGTGAAATTATTAATTAGACCGCCTAAATATTACACACAGTTAAATAAACATCGTTTATTTTGTCAAAATTAATCATAAATCAGCAAAACAGGTTGCGAAAAGACGTAAATCACGCGATTGTAATTAATTATGATGTAATTATCTCCCTTTCTTCTTTCATTTCCAATTCGACCCGAGAACGAAATCATGCCTTGAAGAAAATATTAACTGTAATATTGCGATCGCGAATTTCATAAGTTAATATGATATTGTGTATAGAAGATAACGTTTTAAAAAACGGTTTGAGTAATAATTTTATTTAAAATTATATCCTAATCAGAATTATAGTTATTGGCGAGATTTTAATGCAATCTGGCGATTTAGTGTTGGGACGACTTTGCATTATGTTAATTAGCCGGTGACGTAAATAAAATGGATGCCGTTGTTTAGAAAGGTTTTCCCCGATACAAATTTTAATGACAAATTCCCACATTAGTATTGTGTTTTATATTGCAAATTTATCTGAGACTACCAGAGAAAAGACGAGGGGATATTTATTTAATTAATTCGCTGCTTGATTTCTCTCGGCGTGCAGCGAGTTACATGGAGTTACACAATATGCGCAATTGGGGCCACGTTCAATTATTAGTTGCCCCGAACATAGCTTAATGGAAAGTATGGCCATTATTATTCATTACAATTTTCATGCTCGTTAGTATCTTTTATTTTTAACAATCGTGATACGAAAAACCGAAAATATGTTCATATTCGGTTTTTCGATATTAATTTTTTATAATCGGTTATGAAACCGTCAGTGCAGGATATCGGTTTTAAATATGGTATCGGTATATCGCGCAGCTCTAGAAATAACAGAGTTCTGTATCAAGGTCACAGTGACCATGACCTTTGACCTTGTGACCCTAACATCCTCATACTGCTTCCTATCATTATAGGTAACCATGTACCCAAGTTTATTTGCAATAGGCTTAACCAATCCTGAAATATAAGCCGAGCAACATCATCATGCTGCTTCCTATCAGTATAGGTAACCATGTATCCATACTTAGTTGCAATAGGCTTAACCAATCCTGAAATATAAGCCGAGAAGTTTTGCTAAACGCAAAAACCTAAGGTTGAAATAACAGAGTTCTATATCAAGGTTACTGTGACCTTGACCTTTGACCTCGTGACCCCAACATCATCATGCTGCTTCCTATCATGATAGGTAACCATGTATCCAAGTTCAGTTGCAATAGGCTTAACCAATCCTGAAATATAAGCTGAGAAGTTTTGCTAAACGCAAAAACTTGATGTTGACGCTGCCACCGTCGGAAAAGTGATACCTATGTCTCGCTTTTTCTGCTTCGCAGGCAGACGGTTAATTATCACATCTTGGTGACCGCTAACAAACCATCATAAGTTGAGTGCATGGAATTGGCAATTAATACATTAAACAGTGACTATACCGTTTTATGGATAACAAGAGGCCCAAGGGCCTGTGGCGCTCACCTGAACTATTGGCATTTAAACCATTTGCATATAAATAGACATGATGGATGATTTTTGGAAAATCCAAAATGGCCAGCAAAAAATTGACCAATCAAGACTCTCGTTTAATATGTTGAACTCTACTGTCATAGGATCGTTTCACCGAAGTTTTATTGAAATCAGGTTATTGATTAAAGGACTACTGTTTTTAAATGGTTCCGGAAAACCTTCAGAAAATCAGATTGCTGCCAAAACATTGACCTATCAAAATTCTGAATAGAATTTCTAGAGGCTACGACAATAGGATCCTTCCATCCATAATTGGTTTAAATTGCCCAAGTGATCAATGAGTAGTATTTTATATGAATTCCCATTTATCGGAAAACCCGAGATGGCCACCATCAAAATCAAGCCATAAAAATCTGTATACAAGTTCTGAAGCATACAGGCCTTTAGGGTTCTTCCAGCTGAGTTTGGTTGAAATCGGCAAAGCGGTTAATGAGGAGTAGTCTTTTAACTGATTTCTAAAAATATTAAGAAAATCCAAAATGGCCGCCGGAAAAATTTACCTATCAAAATTCTATATGCATCTTCTAAAGCCTACTGCCATAGCCTCATTCCAGACAGTCTGGTTGAAATCGCCCAAGCAGTTAATGAGTAGACGATTTTCAGCCATTTTTCGGAAAATTCAAGATGGCCACGGAATAAATTGAAAATTATATATACCAGCTCTGAAGCATAGCACTTTAGGGTCCTTCCAGCCGAGTTTGCTTGAACTTGTTCAAGCGGTTAATGAGGGCCTTTTAACTGCTTTCCCAAAATTTTCAGAAAATCCAAGATGGCCACCAGAAAAATGGACCAATCAAAATTCTGTATATAAGTTCTGAAATCTACCAGCCTAGTATCCTTCCAGCCAAGTCTGGTTGAAATTGCTCAAGCAGTTAATGAGGAGTAGCGTTTTAAACGTTTTCCCGCCATTTTTCAGAAAAATCTAAGATGGTTGCCGGAAAAACTGACCAATCAAAATTCTGTACATAAATTCTGAAGCATACTAAGCTAGGGTTCTTCCATCCAAGCTTGATTGAAATCGGCCCAGTGGTTATCAAGTAGGCGTAAGTGATTTCCAGAAATTTTCAGAAAATCCAAAATTGACCAATCAAAATTCTGTATACAATTTTCGAAACCTACCAGCCTACTATCCTTCCAGCCAAGTCTGGTTGAAATTGCTCAAGCAGTTAATGAGTAGCGTTTTAAACAATTTCCCGCCATTTTTTGGAAAATTCAAGATGACCAACGGAAAAATGGACCAATCAAAATTCTGTATACAAGTTTTGAAGAATATCATGCTAGGGTTCTTTCATCCAAATTTCCCAGTGGTTATCGAGCAGGCGTTTAAGTGATTTCCAGAAATTTTCAAAAAATCCAAGATGGGCGGCAGAAAGATTTACCAATCAAAATTCTGTATACAAGGTCTGAAACATACCAGCGTACTATCCGCCCAACTTAGCTTGGTTAAAATTGTCCAAGCAGTTAATGAGGAGTAGCGTTTTAAACGATTTCCCGTCATTTTTTGGAAAATTCAAGATGACCACCGGAAAAATGGACCAATCAAATTTCTGTATACAAGTTCTGAAGAATACCCCCATAGGGTCCTTCCAGCCACATTAGGTTGAAATCCGCCAAGCGGTTAATGAGTAGCGTTTTAAAGAAAAGTTGACAGACGGACGATGGACGGTTGCCATGCCATAAGCTCACTTGGCATTCTGGCCAGGTGAGCTAAAAACACAACTAACACAGTTTCATTTCATATATTCAAATTAAACAAAAAACAATCATACAAAATTCAATGTAGATACGATCATTCATTAAATAGAGTAACTTCGAATAAGAAAATATATATATATATACTTGTATATATTGATATATTAATAATAAGTTGCATCCATAAACATTAAATATAAGAAAACAAAAAATAATACTAGAAGACTGCATCCCACGTGTCAAGCTCTTATTGTTCTATATACCACCTCTTATATACCAAACATTCCTGACTGGAATACGCCTCGGTAATACGGAACCCACACCAAATAGAGCGCAAGGCAGGACGATTTGTGCTGAGGGACTATAGATCTCAATCCAGTGTAACAGCCATGATGAGAACACATGATTCGGAACCTCTACTCCTCTAGTGGCCAGACTTACATTGCTCCACTCAATTTTAAATGAGATGGTCGCATTCCTCCCTGACATAGAGTACCTAGTATCAGGAAGAAGAGGACGTTTAAAATACTTAGCACATAATCACATCGACTCCAAACGGCCTGGAACTGGAACGCGTTACCTACCGGAACCAAAGCGAGTCAGACCCTGGCACTATTTGAAGCCTGTCTCCCACCGCCTCTTATTATCCCAGCGCAGTGGGCACATCCTTCCTCGTTGTGATACCCGATAGGGGTTTTGATAAGTTGAACATAAAATAACTTATCAGGATTACTATAGTATCATATAGGTCACAATACTGTATGGTAAGGTATAGTATAAAGCTGAGCATGATGGGAACAATAGCAAGGTGTGATGTCGTGACACAAAATGGACACGATGAGTTTTATGAAAATCACACTGAATATGAGTATGCATTGGATACAGTCTGATCTTGAAAAGGCAAACTACTTGGCAAAGCAAGATATGCATGGTATTTCCAATGACGAAGCCATAAAGAAATAGGCTCAGGACTGAACACAAAGCATAAATGCATACTATACCTGCCTGTAGGGTAAGCGCTTAATTTGCAGAAGCAAGTCTTAAAGATAGGAAAATGTTCCACATTGCACACATTTAAATATTTATATGATAATATGCCCCTGGTTGTAATTCTCATATATATATATATATATATAATATAACACAAAAGTCTGTGTTGGATTAAATTCCTATTGAATAAAACCTTATTCTATTGGTACACTTCCCAAAAAATAATGTAAGTTCAAACTCAGAAAAATATGCAAAAATTAACAAATGTATTTTGACTATGACCTAACATTTTAAGCACCATATAAAATAAATCTGAAGTTTCATTACAGTCACATAAGCCCACGGTTGATGAACTGACTGGCTTTTGAAAGAATGTAAAATAATATGGAGACAAGCTACCACGAATAATCTAAGACCCAACGTTGTAAAATTTGGGGGAAAATCTTAAATTTAACTTCAGCATGATGCAGACTGCAAGC
The DNA here is from genome assembly GCA_034401795.1 of Chaetoderma sp. LZ-2023a. Classification (NCBI taxonomy): domain Eukaryota; kingdom Metazoa; phylum Mollusca; class Caudofoveata; order Chaetodermatida; family Chaetodermatidae; genus Chaetoderma; species Chaetoderma sp. LZ-2023a. The sequence goes on along the minus strand of CM067370.1, from coordinate 129,084,873 downwards.
AATCATAGTATAGTACAGAATTGTAAAGATTTATTGATATTGAATATGCCCTTGATGAAGCAAATGTCCATTGAAAAGCTTTGACATTCTTTTAATTCTTGGTGCAAAAGAAATTTAAGTCCAAACCACGTAAAAGAAAGGATGTTTTTTTTAAAATCCTTTTCACGATGATGCAGACTGGATGTGATGGGAATAGAACAAATCTGAGTTTATTTGATATCAGATAAGCTCTTGATGAACTAAATGTCCATTGGAAAACTAAGATTCTTCTAATTCTGGCTGCATGCCGGATGCCATTTGGATCGCTATTCTGAGCCATTCTCTGCTAAGTATAGTATTTGAAAAAATTATAATAATTTGTGCAGTTAATTTGCTGTTCACAGTAAGCTGTCATAATGGAGGTTTCCAGTTTATCCATCAACAAGGGGCCTGTATCGCTCACCTGGACATTTCAACTAGAATGCTCTTTATCAACAAGATGGCCACCAAACCGTTTATCCGATCGTTTCAAAAACTGCAAATTTGAGATCAGAATACCAAAAAACCCATATAAAACCAATTTCGGCCTCAAAATTCATCAAATAAAAAAAACCAATATGGCCACCAAACATGCTATATTTTGATTGGCCCACGGCGGCCATGTTTTTTGATGGATCAACTTCTCTTGAACAAACTTTAATGGCCCTTAGGCTCTAATCATATCTGCCAAATTTCGGCCCGATCCCTTCAGCGCTTCTGGAGAATAAGTCATTTTCGCTACAACTAGGTCAACCAAGATGGTCGCCGAACCATTTGACCAATCAAATTCCCTTGCCATAAATCATATTTCATGAGGTTTGCATCAATCCCCCAAAGCGGTTTCGGAGAAGATTTTTAAAAACGTTTCCTAAAATCGGCCTAAATCCAAGATGGCCACCGGCCAAATTGGCCGATCGGGTTCATTTGAACAAAATTAGATCTCTATGCCCTATGAATGCTTCCTCCCAAGTATAATTGAAATCGTCCCAGTGGTTCTTGAGAAGAAGTCGTTTAAAGAATTTCCCCATTGCTTTACTATGGGCCCATTGCTTTACTATGCGAGTCTATGGCGGGAAAACAAACCAAGATGGCAGCCAAACCGTTTATCTGATAGTCTCGAAAGTGGCATATTTGAACTCGCCACACTGATAAGCATATATAAAGCAAACTTGAAAGGCGCTTGGTCCCTAAGCATATTTACAAAATTTCAGCTCTATCCCTTCAGCGGTTCGGGAGTAGTTTTCGCAAAAACTAGGTGATCCAAGATGGCCGCCAAGTAAATCGGCCAATCAGGTTGCCTTGAACAAACTTGGGTCTACCGTTGCTACAGATGATGTGTTATGAGGTTTGAATCAATTCCTCCAGCGGTTTTGGAGAAGATTCTTTAGTGTTTCTAAAAATCAGCCATTTTGGCCGACGGCCATCTTGGATTTTGACTGATCCGCTTTGTTCGAACAAAATTAGATCTCTATACCCTATGAATGCTTCCTCCAAAATATAATTGAAATTCAGGCCAGGTGAGCTAATAATATGACATCATAATCAACTATGTGACATGTAGGATGACGTTATAATCATTTATGTCAGGAATGATGTAGCTAAGTTCATCACGAATGCTTAATTGATGACGGACTAAGCGTTGTTGTACGAATTGTATGTCTTTATTATTTAATCCTTTAACATTGTTTAACACTCATATCAGCCAAAAGCCGCTTCTGCAGTGGTCTTGGGAAATGTCCATTTGCAGACCAAGAGAAGACTATTTTTGAAAATTCACTACTGGAATTGGTCATTCCAATGGTAAATTTTCAAAGAGTCTCCTCTTGGTCTGCAAATGAACATTTTCTATGAGAAAATTTTAATATTTTTGAACAAATTCGAGGGTTCAAGGATTAATCAACACGCTGTTGCAAATTTCAAACTAATTTGATCGGGCGCTATGGCAGCAACAGCATCCAGTTAAATTAGTTTCAAAATATTAACAGGTTGCTTGTATAGTTTTCAGGAAATTGATAGTCAGGAAGTTCAGGAATCAATCCCAACACAGGGGAAGTGTGGGATGAGCTGAGCTAAAACTGGAATTCTCCATTAATAACTAATTTTGGATGAAATGTCATCTGGAGTATCTCATTCAAATACAATCTGTCTGATCAAGCCGATTATTCTTACTGTGTAGTCAGTTAATCTATCTCACTTATTATCATGAATAATATTTCAGACAACAGGAATTTGGTCGACGCTGTGCGTTTTACTTTTGTACAAGTGTTTGACTCCTTCAGCTCTATAAATAAACCAATTACAACAAAATCATAAACAGCTGACTTGTAAACATTAAAGATGTCATTTTGCAGGCCAAGAGGACTATTTAAAAGATTTACCACTGGAATGCCAGGCTCGATAAACAAGCCAGTTATTGAAGTGGTAAATTGTCAAAAAATAGTATTCTCGTGGCCTGCAAATGAATATTCATTAAGGAAATATTTTGAGGTTTTTTGTCCTTGACCATTAACCCTTTCACCGACAAATCCCTGAAAAAGGATATTCTTTATAATATAAAACCTGTTCTGTTGAATATTTTGAAATTAATTTGACTGGAAGCCATTGCTGCCTAAGGCAGCAACTGCTCCCAGTAAATTTAATTTCAAAATAATAAACAATTTTCATGTGTAGTTGTGGTGGAAATGAGATATGGGGAATTCATCTATGAAAGTGTTAAATAAGTACATTGTGTTGAATGACCTTATGGGCTAATACATGTGTTACATTAGACTAGAAACAAGTTAATTATTATTGCCGCAATACATATATATATATATTTACAATGTAGAGTAATTAATGTGCCGTAAAAGCCACCATGCCAAGGTATCAATGTATTTATTCTTTCTATCTAGCTTTTAAATTTAGTGCTTTATGGCTTTATTTACAAATGAGGTAAGTATTTTAAAAATATTATGTAAAATATAGAGTTACTTCGAGTCCATTGTAAGATTAGGAATTCTGAAAATCCAAGATGCTCAACAAGAAATATAGGAATATTAACTAGAAAGGCCATCACCCATAAGTGGAACCATATGGTTGAGGCCAGAATTGCAACAAGAAAAGGGAATGCGTTTTACCAAATTTAGTTAAAATCGGTTGAGTGGTTCGAGAGGACATTTGAAAATTCCTATTGCTTTACTGTTGGAAACATATCCTAGATGCCCACCAACTTGGAAGCTGACTGTTTTGAAAGTGGCAAATTTGTAATCAACAACCTCAAAAAGCTAAACAACATCAATTATGGCTTCAAAACCCATAAAAATAAGGAATTCTGATTCATTGATGTTTTTAAACTTACTAACTTCCCTTAAACAAATGAAAGGCTTCTCGTGTCTAATTATACTTCTCAAATTTCGGCTCCATCCCTTCAGCGGCTCTGGAGAAGCTGTTTTTGCAAAAAGTAGATCATCCAAGATGGCTGCTGAAGCACGACCAATCAAATTCCCTTGAACAAATTTGGTTCAGCTTTTGCTCTAGATGATGTTTCATGGATCATATCGGAGTCTTTAGAATAAGTTTCTAAAACTTGGCCAAAATCCAAGGCCACCAGCCAAATTGGCCAATCGGCTTGGACTAGCTTGAACAAACTTCGATCTTTATGCCCTAAGGATGCTTCCTGCCAAACATAAATGAAATTGGCCCAGTGGGCCTCCAGATGAATACATTTTACATTTCCTACTGCTTTAGTTTGGGAGATTTTGGCGTTGAGAAAGTTTTAATGGGCAAGATTGGTGAAGAAGATCAAAATAATTACTTGGTCCATATCAATCAGCCAAGAGAAAGATAATTTTGAAAATTTATGACTGGAATGATTGGCTTGGTTATCGAGCCGGCCATTCCAGTTGTAAATTAAAAAAAAAAAAAGCCTTCTCTTGGCCTGTAAATGGACATTTCTCAAGACTGTGCAGAGGCCTGCGTTTGTCGGCTTGATCATTAACGGATGAAGCATTTTAGAAAATAATATGATACATGTATCCATGTATGTATTAACCATTTATGGTCAAATTTGGTCAAGAAAATCTAAATACTTTCTGATCGAATGTCAATTCGCAGGTCAAGAGGACTATTTTTGAAAATTCACCACTGGAATGACTGGCTCGGTTATCGAGCCAAGCATTTCAGTGGTGAATTTTCAAAAATAGTTTTCACTTGGGCTGTGAATTGACATTCCTCAAGACCACTCCAGAGGCCGTTTTTTCTGGCTTGACCATTAAAGGGTTAAACAAATTATCGCCCTGATGGCATCACAGGTTACAACGGTTTTTGACAGAAGTTACATAGGTCACACAAACTGGTGAATTGTATGGTGAATAAATTCATCCCATTTCTTCTTCCATAGGGCCAATGCTTGGGTTTTCTCTGCTGAAGACATAGCGCTGTAACTGAAACAACACAGATAGTGATGATAACAAGACAACTATGACTAAGTCATAACGTGACTGGCTGGAGTGCATATTTAGGGTGGGTAGCCCGGGTGGCAAGGACAAGACAGACACGTAAGGTAAACATGGATGCATGGCTTTGTTACAAATAAACTATTTAAGTTTAACATATAGACAGAATTTTCATTTTAAACCATGAATGTGTTTAACTTGACTTTACAATGTTGCAATTAACTATGAAGGTTGACTTTAAATAGAATTCAACTTACACTTACTAGGCTAGGCTAACTAGAGAAGGCCTAGAAATACACCTATTAGTGAAAATGACCTTTGATCTTTTGACCCCAAAGACACTGTGCCATTATAAGGAAGCAAGTGTCAAGTCTTGGGTCTGGTATGCTTAAATAAACCTGAGATGTAAACTGCTAAGTTGACCTAAACACAATGTGATGAAGTTAAAATGACAGTTTTTACCAAGGATACATTGACTTTGACCGTAACACGATTATGTCTTGTCCTCTCATAACAGAGGCATGTGTCCAAATGTGGGTACAATATAATTAGCCCAACATGGGATATGAACAATTAAGTAGAGCTTGCAGGGCAAGAGACTATTTTTGAAAATTTACCACTGAGCCAGTCATTCAAAAGACAAATTAAAAAAAATAGTCTTCTCTTGCTCTGTAAATGGACATTCAAGAGGGAAATATTTAGATTTTCTCGACCAAATTTGACCATTAAAGGGTTAACAAAGCATGACATATAAACCACTAAGGTGAGCTAATTGCACGACATTAATGTTGGAAATTAAGTAAATTTGGCAAATTTCTTTTTCACGAGTGAGATGACATACTTACCTCCCTAACACTCTTGATATACTAGTATATCGGCTCTAAATTCAATAATATTCAGAATTATAAAAAGTTAGGTGCCCCTAATGGGAAGGTGGAAGTACACAGTCATGCACATGACAAACACCACCCTCTGCGCATGCGCACACCGGTACTTCCGTTACTAAATATTGGCTGACATAGAAGCAACTATTCAATAGCCAAAGGACCAGGCCTCCGTGGGGTGGTGAGGCCGGGATCCCGTTAGGGAGGTAAGTATGTCATCTCACTCGTGAAAAAGAAATTTGCCAAATTTACTTATTTCACATCATGAGAACATACTTACCTCCCTAACACTCTTGATAAAAACCAGAATTTGAAAGTAAATTTTGGTGGGAGGGAGGCAAGGTCCTGAAAACCCGCACACCCTCGAAGAGGCTAGGCTCTTTGAATTCTCAAGAGATTTAAAAAAATCTGAAATTGTGACTGAAACCACAACCAGGAATAGAATTTTGCATCGGATAATCGACCGATGAAGAGAGATTGATCAAAAGGCAAATGCGCTCCCCCCCCCCCCCCCCTCTTTCTGAGGACGGTTTAGGAAATGCTGCTTTAAATGACTAGCACGTTCTCTAATACTTAATGAAAGTATTACTAGACATTGGAAAAAGAAGAATTGCTTCTATTTCAAAAAACTCTCCCACAATTAAGAGACATTAACCATCACCATATTAAAAAATAAAATGACACCATCACCAAGACAGAAAATCAAAAAATGGTCATAACCACTGACCTCTGATGACTTGAACGCTGCACTCATCTCTTCCCCCACCGGATGAAGAGAAGTGTACCAGCTAATAGTAGGGATACCCTACCAACAAATGTGATATTTGAAAATAGCAGAGGAGGCAAACTATTTACAAACATAAACCTCTGCATAAATATTTTATTTCCTGAGGACTGAGACGGCGAGTGGGTTAGAAGTGTCACGAAGGTAATGGTCGGTAAAACTTGACTCACAGTGCCACTGGGCTACTGACATAATGTCTTCAATAGAAACACCATTAAATAATGCCGTGGACGTTACCACACCACGGACACTATGAGCCTTGGCTCTATCTACCTGGATTCCAGTGGCTGTTTTATGACAGAATTGGATACATTCCACTATCCATCTGGAAATAGTGTCTCTTGACGCCCTACCATGGGGTTCAATATATGACAACCATAGGGAACATGGGTCCGTCCGCCAAACCGGAGTTCGTTTCTTGTACTTATTCAAAGCACGGACTGGACACCATACTTTAGCACCAGGATCATATCTGGTTAAGGCAGGTAAAACAATAGGTTTACCCGGATACTTTAAAGATTGATTCTTAGCCAAGAAATTCAATCTTGGTAGAAGCTTAAGGCCTTCACCTGTAACTATATAACGGTCAGGCTCAGCAGACAAGGCATGACTTTTCACTCCTGCGTCTGGCTGAAGCCGCCGCCACTAAAAATACAGTTTTAAGTGTCAATAATTTAACAGATATAACTAAGTGGTTCAAAAGGCTTACCACTCAAAACCTGCAGAACCAGAGAAAGACTCCATGACGGTGTCAGTGGAGGATTTCTAGGTCTGAGATTGCCCATACCTTTAATAAGAGTATTTAAAACACTTACTTCATCGCTTCCCCTCTTTGCCAAGCAAGGGATAAGTCATCAATGCTGATTTGTATCCAGCAACAGAATTAGGTTGAAGACTATAGGTATCATACAGGTGACAGAGAAAATCAGCTACTACCTGAATAGATGCTTCCATCGGATTGATACATCTCTTTGAGCACCATTCTGAAGCTCTGGAGGTTGACCCCCTCCTGGCTCTGGCCATGAAATTGGCTGCTTGCTCAGAAAAGCCCTCCTTAATCGCGGATTGTTTGACAACATCCATGCAGTCAATCGAAACATTGACGGATTGTTGTGAAGGGTCTTGCCCTGGAAGATAATATTGTCCATCAGCGGCAGAGGAACCGGATTGCATAGCAGAAGGTCCAGCAGATCCGTAAACCATGATCGACTTGGCCAATTCGGGGCGATCAGAAGCACTTGGCATTCCTCTTGTCTGATCTTCTGAAGGATCCTTGGAATCAGGATTGTTGGAGGGTATGCGTATGCATACATTCCCTTCCAACTGATAGCTAGCGCATCTATTGCGATAGCGCTTGGATCTGGAATCGGAGAAACGTACGTCGTCATCTTCGCATTCTTCTTCATTGCGAATAAATCTATGTTGGGCTTTCCCCAATGATTGAACAGGTGATCCACCACACATTGATTTAGTTGCCATTCCGTAGGCAGAATACTCATCCTTCGGCTCAATGAGTCTGCTAACAGATTCAGCCTTCCCGGAATATGAACTGCTTTCAAGGTGATCATATGATCCATGCACCAGCAAAGCAGCTTCCATGTCATCATACAGAGACTGGGCGACTTCACTAACAGTAACTCACTACTGTAGAGTTGTCTGAACGTATCATCACAAATTTTCCCTCCACCTCCTCTAGGAAGTGTTCCAGGCCTAGAACTACAGCCCGCAATTCTAGCATGTTGATATGTTCCTTTGACTGTTCCAGATTACAAAGCCCTGATATAGTGGCTTCTTCCAGGCAAGCTCCCCAACCCTCCATTGATGCATCCGTAAACATCGTTACTTGAGGGTGGGGAGGGGTCAGCATGACCCCCGCCAGGAGATTTCCTCTCCATCCACCAGTGAAGGTGATGAATGAGAGGGTCCAACACTTGAATGCGTGAGTCCAGTGATCCTGAACTCTGCGTCCACTGGGTCATGAGAAACAACTGAATCGGCCGCCTGCATAAGGCCGCCTGAGGAACGACTGGTTCCATCGAAACCATCAGACCCAACATTCTCAGATAGACCCGTGCTAGAATATAACGACTGTTGCAAACCAACTGAATGCACGAGAGGAGACTTTCCACTCTCTCCTGGGATGGATAAACATATCCTATCTCCAGATCGAAGAACATACCCAGGTAAACAAACTTCTGGGATGGAGTCAGCTCTGATTTCGGAAAGTTGATCATCCAGCCTAAATCTGTGAGAGTTTCCAAAACTATCTCCAGATTTGCTGTCAAACTTTCTGGGTTGTGTGCTTTTAGCAACCAGTCGTCTATGTAAGTGTGAACAGGTATATTTCTCCTGCGGAGGTATGCCGTAATAGCAAGTACCACTCGAGTGAAGACCCTTGGAGCCGTCGAGATGCCGAATGGAAGAACCTTGAATTCCCAGACCGGTACCAGAGACAAATGCAATGGCGGACCCCTTATCCAATCTGGATGGTATCCGTGTGAAAGCCATTGCAAGACTAAGCGGTCCTGAATTAACCGCGCCCACTTCTGAATGTGACAAGTCAAACGACCTCCCACTGGTGCACCTAGGGTTGACGGGGTGCCCATAAATATTAGAAGTGGGTGTGTCTCTGATAGGAGTGGCAACACCCGAGTGGTACATGTGATAACCGGAAAAAATTTTCTTGCATCAGGCCCGGTTACCACGCGCCGCTCCCCGCGCACCACGGTGCGCGGGCTGCTGTCTGGCAGGCAGCGCTTGAGGCGGCGGCTGTCGCACAACCACACGCTGCTGCTGGCGTAGCCGACGCGGTCTCTGAAACCGGCCGGCCGGCTGGCCTCTGACACTGCCAGCCCCGCCACGAGCGTACGGCTGTCGAGCAGCCGAGGGCTGAACACGCACGTGTTCCCTGCGCAGCACTCCAAACTGTGCCCGCAGCGCCCTCTGGTTGTTCACCAAAGTCACCGTCTCCTGGAGGTGCCGACAACCTTCACCTCCAAAGAGTCCAGGGCCCGCCATCGGCGCTTGCATCAAGCGCTACTTGAGCTCCTGAGACGGGCACAAATTGTCCAGTGCAAACGTGCGCCTCGTCCTCAGCGACTTCGTGACCGACCTAGTCAGACAGTCCAACGCCAGGTTGATGCCATCCTGGATGGCTCGTTGGACTGTCACGGGACTAGGCTGTTGCTGCACCGACGCTGCTACCACCCCCGATAGCAGCTGAGAGACATGCGACAGCGCACTGATCGCTGCTCGCGAGCTCTCCTCGGTGTGACGCAAGGCGGCATTCGCCGAGCGCATAGCGCCCGTGCACAACGCTCACGTGTCAGCCCGGGAGCCCGGCCGCGTATCTTCCACTAGAGCGGCGCGGTCATCCACGCTCGGTCTGGGTGCCAGGCCATACCGAGCATACTGACTGGCAGTAACCCGACATCGCCTAGCTACCTCGCGGGGGGCCTTCGCGAGGCGACCTCTTGGTCGGATCGACTCCTCTGCCGCCGCGAACATATCTAAGACATGATCAGCGTACGGCAGAGACAGAGCCGTGCTGGCCAACGGCTTCGCCTGTAACCATGCCCGAGGGTTACCGGCGACCGTCTCGTCCACGACGAGATCTGGTCTCACAGCGAGGAGCCACGCACACGCCTCCGACCAGTCTTCGTCCGTGGCTACCTGCGAACTGCAGACGAGCAACGGGCCCTTGTCATCCTCAATGGCATTCGCAGGCACGGCCGAGGAGGCTATAGACGAACCTGGCTGCCCAGGGAACGTATACGGGCCCGCGAGGGCTGGCATAGCATTCTCCATAGGCAAACCAGGCTCCAAGGCCGCGCTTGTGTGAGGGGGATCATACACACCAGCGCGGCCCGGAACGTCCATATGAGACTCCACGTCCAACCGTGGAATCCTATACGGCCGGCCGTCTGCTCCAATGCGGGCCACAGGCTGAACCATGAAACCGGCTCCCGAGGGAACAGTGCCATAGGTGCGAGCGTTCACGCTCCCCAAGAGACGAGTGTAGGCACTCACATCCATGCCTTCATGATCCACCTGTGGACCGAGCAGGTAGTCCTCATCATCTTCCTGGTCAGGAAAGTTAGACTCTGGATTAGTAAAGAAACCTAATCCAGACTGACCAGGAGACTGCCCGAAGGCAGATGAAGAGTTTACTCCGCGAGTGATCGTGGTCAGGCCCGCTGGTCGGGTCCCGCCTGATTCTTCTCGCGCCGCTGGCACCCCAGGCGATGCGAACATCAAGCCTGGGTCCAAGACGGCCGCCCCTGGATCACTCAACACTTTGTCCGAGCTAATAGGCCATGATCTAGGGACGGGGGCTACCTGCACTGAGGTCGACGCGCAGGAAGTTGAAACACCTGTGCCAGGCAACATGCCACGAAGGATGTCAGGCATCAGGTCTTTCAAAGTCCTGCGCATCTCACTCACCAACTCACTCTTGAAGGCCTCGAGCCCACCCTTCTCAGAGGCCTTCTTCTTACCCTCCTTCTTCGGTTTCTTCACCTCCTCCGCCATCATCTTCGCCTGCAAACAGAAGAATTCAGAGGTTAGATCCCCCCCCCCCGCCACTTTTCACAAATAACACATTTGCTGGACAGCCTACACGCTGAACACAGATGGCAAGGGTGGGGGAAGAATCTAGCTTTCATGGTCTTCAGACAGGATGGGCACTTCTGAAAAGGAGGGATACGAAGACAATGAGTATGACAGTCTCAAAGCCGTGATAACGGATGTTTACGTAGAAACCAAAAAACCAACTCGAGAGAAGCTCCACTATTACGACCACCCTGACGGGACAGGAGACTTCTCAAGTTAAACACACCAAATACAACCAGACCCCACATTTAAGAGAGAGAAAGATTATGACTATCTAGCTATCTCTCAACCCTCTTAATAACAGGGAGATGAACACATCACATACTACTCTAACCTAGGATCATGACATCAAGGAAAGAGCAAACTCTGGTTGATTATGACATCAAAGCTCACTATGCAAAAGCTCCTACCAGGAGAGGGGACGTCAGATTTATGCAAGAAATATCTAGATCTCCAGACATTATCAGCTCTCGACTAATATAATATTAAATTATATATACTCAAGAACCCATGCACACGCAAGAGAGAAAAAGTGCAATAGCAAACAGCAGCAGAAAATGTAATTATTCTCAAATAATCATGTGCCATAATTAATAAAACTCCCTTAGCCTGAGCACAGGCAACCATCCTCTTGTGCAGGAAAACACGTCCATCCATCCGCCGAGACTCCTCTTCCAGAAGAACTGATGAGGGGGATGGGACAAAAGGAAGGAGATATTTTATTTATTAACATATTATATCTCCAACCCTTAGACATATCACGATGATAAGTCATCGTGGGACATGAACAAACTTCCAGAGAAGACCAGGCAACATTGTATAGACACAAGACCCACCTGTAAGCATAAAACACAAGAGTTTATTAGGCCTAGGCGCTGGGAAAAAATTTACAAGGATTCCCAGCGCCTGAAAACGCGGTACCGCCGAAAACGGCCGCTATGAAAACCGGTAACACACGAAAGTTACAAGCTTAAAATAAAAGCCAGGAACAATTCCACCTTGGATGATGACGAGGAGGACTCCTCCAACATTCTTGCATCAGCCATGATGGATTGGGATGTAATTAGTTCTCGAGAATTCAGAAAGAGCCTGTGAGGAATTTCACAAGTTGCTTCTTCAGCCAATATATTAGAAAACGGAAGTACCGGTGTGCGCATGCGCAGAGGGTGGTGTTTGTCATGTGCATACTGTGTACTTCCACCTGCCCATTAGGGGCACATAACTTTTTATAATTCTGAATATTATTGAATTTAGAGCCGATATACTAGTATATCAAGAGTGTTAGGGAGGTAAGTATGTTCTCATGATGTGAAATAATTTATTTTATCAAGGTCATACTGACGCTGACCGTTGTTCCTCATCGTGTTAGTTCCACTCAATATAAGGCAACATGTTTCCATGGTTGTGACCAGTATGAATAACAAAATATGAGATAGAAATGGCGAAGTTGAGTTAAACACAAAAAAGTAATGTTGAGACAATGAAGCTTTTAACAAGGCTACAATGACATGTCCTCTTACTATAAGGAAGCCTATGTTCAAGTCGGTGCATAATTACGCAACCATGAGATATAAACCACGAAGTTCAGTCTAACGCAAAGTGTTAATGTACAGCAAACATTTTAACTAAGGTCACAATGACTGTGACCTTTTAGACTTTTTGACCCCAAGGTCATGGTGTCATGCTCTCTCACTATAAGAAAGCATATTTTCAAGTTTGGGGCCAGTATGATTAACCACACCTGATATAAGAACAGCTAAGTTGAGATAAACGCAAAATGTTAGCGTTGGAGAAAAAAATGTTTTTAACAAGAGGCCCAAGGGGCCTGTGTCGCTCACCTGGAATTATTGGTGACTGGCACAACCGAACAAAATGAGATGACCACTGTAAAAATTTACCAATCAAATTTCTGTGAAGAAAGTTTAGCCAAGTTTTATTAAAATTGGCCCAGTGGTTAATATTTACGTCTTTTTATGTTTTTCTCAGAAATTTCCAGATAATACAAGATGTCCACCAAAAACGTTATATTTAGATTGATTCATGGTGGACATGCTTTTTTTACATATCAATTTTCCATGGACAAATTTTAATGGCATTTTAGCCTTAATCATATCAGTCAAATTTCGGCCAGATCCGTTCAATGGTTCTGTAGTTGTTTTCACGAACCATTTGGCAAATTAAGTTCCCTCGAACAAACTTGGTTCAGCTCTTACCCTAGATCATATTTCATGAGGTCTGCATCGATCCCCCAAGTAGTTTCAGAGATTTTTAGACATTTCTAAAAGTCGGCCAAAATCCATGATGGCCGCGGACCAAATTGGCCGATCATCTTCCTTTGAACAAATATGTATCCCTATTCCCTAAGGATTTCTCCTGTCAAATATGCTTGAAATCAGCCCAGTGGTTCTCAAGACATTTTAAATTTCCCATTGCTTTAGTATGGGTGTTTTTGGTATGAAAAAGATCCAAGATGGCCGACAAACCGCGTATACGACAGTTTTGAAAATTGCAAATTTGAAATCAGAATCTGTAAAAACCTATATAACAACAATTTCGGCTTCAGAATCCATCAAATAAAAATATCAAATATGTCCGCCAAACACTACGTTTTGATTGTTCTATGGCGGCCAGGTTTTTAATGTAACAACTTCCCTTGAACCCTCTAATGGCTCTTAGTCCCTAATCATATCTGCCAAATTTTGGCCTGATCCGGTCAGCGGTTCTGAAGAAGTAATTTTTGCGAAAAGTAAGTCATCCAAAATCACTGCCAAGCTATTTGGCCAATCAAATTCCATTGAACAAACTTGGTTCGGTTATTTGCCTAGATCATATTTCATGATGTTTAAATCGATGCCCCAAGCGATTTCTAAAGACATTTCTCCAAATAGGCCAAAATTTAAGATGGCCACCAAAATTGGCCGATTGGCTTCGTTTGAACAAACTTGGATCCCTATGCCCTACGGATGATTCCTGCCACATATACTTGAAATTGTCCCAGTGATTCTCGAGAGGACATTTTAATTTTCCCATTGCTTTAGTATGGGAGTTTCTGTGGGAAAACGATCCAAGATGGCCGCCAAACAGTTTATCTGACAGTTTCGAAAGTGGCAAATTTGACATTAGCATATTCAACAACATATATAAAACCAATTTCAGCTTCAAAAACCATTAAATAAAAAAATTCAAAATGGCTGCCAAATGCGCTACATTTTGATTGTTCCACTGCGGCCATGTTTTTTTACTTTCAACTTCTCTTGAACAAACTTTAATGGTCGTTACTCCCTAATTATATCTCCCAAATTTCGACCTGATCCCTTCAGCGATTCTAGAGGTCGTTTTCAGAAAAATCTTACCCTAGATTATATCTCATTGAGTTTTGAATCGATCCCTCAAGTAGTTTCGGAGAAGATTTTTAAAGATGTTTCATAAAATCTGCCAATATTCAAGATGGCTCCTGGCCAAATTGGCTGATCGGCTTCGTTTGAACAAACTTGGATCCCTATGCCCTAAGGATGCATTCTGCCCAATATAATTGAAATCGACCCAGTGGTTCTTGAGAAGTCATTTAAAGGAAAAGATGATGGATGACGGACACACGATGGACGGTCGGCACGACATAAGCTCACTTGGCTTTTCAGGCCAGGTGAGTTAACAATGTCACAATGACCCTGACCATTGACCTTTTGACCGCAAAGTTATTATGTCATGCCCTCACATGGTAAGGATCAACATATCCAAGTTTAGGTCCAGTATGATTAATCAACTGTGAGAAATGAACTGCTATGATGATCTAAACGCAAATTGGCCTCTGCAATCACCATTGCTTCTGCTGCCAGACAACCCAGATGGTATCACAATAGCTCATTTTACATCAGAATGATAGAATCCTAGTTTCCCAGCAGACCAGATCTTTGGCTAACATTCGTATCAAATCAGACAAGAAGTTTCCGAGAAACAGCTCCTGACAGACAAACAAACAAACAGACAGACAGACACAAATGCAATACCTGCTTTCCCCTATTCAACGATGGTAATAATTACTACAAAACACTTACTTGATGGAATTTAAGGCAAGTTTCTTTAGCATTCTGAGATCAGCATCTTGACCGGCCAATGCCATGAATGTTACATAGAAGTCATAGCTCAATCCCTTAGCACCCCAGACAGATGGATCATCAGAGCTAATCACTATCGGGTATTGGTCGGCGAGCAGTGCAGACATGGGATGATTTCTTAGGTCATCAACTAACCCAAGTACCTGGTGAAGGATGTCAGAGAAACTGATACAAGATCAGTTCTGGTTACATGTCATCCAATATTAGGGCAAATTGAAGTAATGTTGTTGAGCTGAAAAAGAATTTTCAGGGGAGGAACCTCCGGCAAATATGGACAGATTCTGTTAACATGCAATCCCAAGCATGGGTCTTGTCCCAAAGTATACACGTATCAAATTCTAACTGATCCCATGGAGGCTTTCTGGAAGATATGCTCTTGAAAGCAGATTTTCTACAAGTTATGTTTTTCAAGGATGGTAACTGGGCTGATGCTTTAACACAGTATGGCACACAGTTTTCTCTTGAGCTATCGATTTACCAAAGTTGATGGACCATCGCTAACAATGCCACACCAATTTCTAGCTAAGCTCTGCTCACTTTTTACATATGTTGAATTGATTTATATACTATGAACACTGCCTTCCTTGAATGGCAATTTCAAAGCAATTATACGAGTAAGTAGGGCTTCATGGTATTAGAAAAATGAATATCGGTATGGATATCAATTTTCTTACCAGTATACCGTTAATACCGGTATTATCCGATGGGAAAAATGGAGTGAGGCTTGAGTAGTATGATTCCATATTCAACGTATATCAGCGCTGCTTAAATAGTCGCCACAAATTTCCCCAATAAAACCAAGAAATTACATGAATCCTGATATTAAACGCTAAATTTGAACTGTCTTCTGTTAAATCATATCCCAAAATGGCTGAACCTCTCCCAAATCGCCCCTACAAATGATTTGAATTTGCCACGAAATTACAACTATTTTCGCGTGGAGATCACGAGATACCGGCAATCAGTGACCATCTCGTCCCATATAAACTCATCAAATTAAACTGCGAACAGCTAAAGCTCCTGATATTTGATATTATACAAATATCAATGTTATGAGTCAAACATGTTGGATATGAATGTAAACATACGTTTTACTAATTTTCCTGGCTGTCTGCATTGAGGTATACCATAATTTTGTGTCTATATTGTGCAGTTTTTTGCTCATTTTGCTCAAGGCAAGAAGAGTGTGGGGGTGGAGGTGGGTGGGTGGGGTGTGTGTGTGCATGTTGGGGCTCAGAATTTTGGGTCAGAACGGCCTCCCTGATATACAATTCAGCCCAAAAATGCGATATCATCAAAGGAAAACCACTCTTTCCTCTTGCCTGTCGTATTGCAATAACCAATATTGTGAGCTACATTGTGTGTAGTAATTGTATTCTATGTAATATTTGTAAATAAATGAAATCACGGATTTCTTTTTTCACGAGAGAGTTGATACTTACCTCCCTAATACTCTTTGATATTGCTAAATATCAGCTTTCACTCAATAAAACACTCAGATTAAAAAAGTAAGGTGCCCCTACTGGGCAGGTAGTCAGAAGACAGTCAGGCGGATGCCAGCCCCACCACCGCACATGCGCAGACTAGTACCGTTAAAATTTGACTAAAGGACACAGGTTTTTTGTCAAAATACATGTACTAGAAAGGGGGGTGCGTCCTATAATCGAGAACATTCCTTCCGCACATTTTTGGGTCAAAATTTTTCTTAAAAATTCACAGATTATACCACAGAAATTGAACTAAATGTTACCCTAGACAATTTGTGCCGCCTGACGACTATGTTTAATGTATACTCCAAAAACACCAAGCGGAAGTGAAATTATTAAATTACGGCGCCTAAATATTGCTTATTCTTTTATACATATCACTTATCACATCAAAATTAATCCAGAATTTGACATAAAATGGCGTCGAGAAAAGCTACGTATAAATCACGTGATTCGCCTCCAATCACAAAAGATCTTTATTCTAATTAGAGCGAGTACTTGGATCTAAATATTCTGGACTCGGAAATTGCTATATATCATCATTGCACAATAGGAACTGAATGTTCCTGTACCCATTTGATAACCAACTGCCGTTAGCGCATAAGATTACACAGCGCCTCCAATCACAAAAGAGCCAGATAACCAACTCCCGTTAGCGCATAAGATCACACAGCGCCTCCAAACGCAAGAGTCATTACAACTAGTGACCATCTGAATATTCCCATACCCGTTTTATAACCAACTCCCGTTAACGCATAAGATTACACAGCGCCTCCAATCACAAAAGAGCCAGATAACCAACTCCTGTTAGCGCATAAGATCACACAGCGCCTCCAAACGCAAAAGAGCCATTACAATCTGTTTCTATCACGCGATTTCTATGTTTTGAAGGAGACATTTTATGCCAAAATTAGATTGATTTTGATGTAATAAACAATCTTTATTGAAGATACACGATATTTAGGCGGTCCTATTTAATAATTTCTCTTCCAACATGAAAACTTTTAGTCATGCATTAAACATAGTGCTGAGTGATGGTTATTTTTTATACCAATTTTCGATTTTTTAAAGGTACGTTTTTTCTACATTTAACAGCGTCTTATACTTGAATACAAGAGTTTTTTGGGCGGATTTTGGTCAAATTTGGGACAGCGTCCTATATTCGATGGCGGCCTTTAGTCGAGAAATTACGGTACTTCCTCTGACTAATTTATTGGCTGACACTATGCAACTTTACAAGAGCCTGAAGACCGAGCCTCAGTGGGGCGGAGAGGCCGGGTCCGTATTAGGGAGGTAAGTATCAACTCTCTTGTGAAAAAAGAAATCCGTGATTTCGTTTATTTCACTTCAAGAGTATACTTACCTCCCTAATTGCTTTGATATTGCCAGAATTCGTCTGGGAATTCGGCGGGAGGGAGGCAAGGTCAAAAGACCAGCTCTTCCCTATGCGCCTTTCTGCGTTAAAGGCACTGAAACTTCTGAAATTGTGTGGAAAAACAATCAGGAATAGATTTGCACATCGGCTAACACAACCGATGGTTGAGAGATGACCATATGTCATATGCACTCCCCCTCCCCCCCTCTTCTTAGGAGGAAGACTGAATGACCTCAATGTCCCAAACGCTCTCTACGTACAAGTGCCATGTACTATAGGACATTAAACGAAGAGGCTTCATTTTCGTATACTCTCAATAATGAACCACACATAAAACACGTACCATCACCATATTAATAACGAAGGGTCACAAATACAATTAATAACACAAAAACAAGACTGACCTTGTGGAAGATGGTTGCTGTCATCATCTCCCCATTGGTGAAGACTGATACAGTCCAAACAAGTGGTTGTTTCCATTGATTAATTGTGAAACATAAAAAATGAGGAAACCTCATCAAATTATTTTTTCAAAATCGATAAGGCAAGAGGAGTCGAGGTGTCACGGAGGTAATGGTCTGTAAAACTTGCCTCACAGTGCCACTGAGCTACCGACATAATGCCATCCACAGGGACCCCATTAAACAGGGCAGTGGAAGCCACTACGCCCCGGACACTGTGAGCCTTGGCCATGTCAACTTGTTTACCTGTGGCGGATTTATGGCAAAATTGAATACACTCTACAATCCACCTGGAAATGGTGTCCTTAGATGCCCTGCGATGGGGTTCAATATACGACAAACCATAACGCTGTTGGGTCCGTCCGCCATTCCTGAGTACGTTGTTTGTACCGGTTCAATGCTCGGACTGGACAACATGCTTTTGAATTAGGATCATATCTAGTCGAAGCTGGCAAAAAAATGGGTTAACCTGGATATTTCAAAGACTGATTCTTAGCCATGAAATTAATCCTAGGTAGAAGCTTAAGGCCTTCCCCTGTAACCACAAAACGGTCTGCCTCGGCTGATAAGGCATGAATTTTACTTCTACGCCTAGCCGATGCTGCAGCAATTAAAAATACAGTTTTAAGTGTCAACATTTTCATAGAAATGGAACTAAGTGGTTCAAAAGGCTTATCACCTAGTACCTGAAGTACTAGAGATAAACTCCAAGACGGACTCACTGGGGGATTCCTTGGTCTTAGATTGCCCATGCCCTTAATTAAAGTATTTAATGTACTTACTTCACCATTTCCCCTAGTAGCCAAGCAAGGGCTAACTGACATTAATGCTGATTTATAACCAGCAATAGAGTTAGGCTTGAGGCTATAGGCATCATACAGGTGACAGAGGAAATCAGCTACTACCTAAATAGATGAATCCATTGGATTAATACATCTTTTTGAGCACCATTCCGCAAATCTGTTGATTTTATAATTATATGCTCTGGAGGTTGACCCCCCCTTCTGGCTTTTGCCATAAACATGGCTGCTTGCTCAGAAAAGCCCTCCTTAATTCTTGATTCCTTGACAACATCCACGCAGTCAATCTGAACATTGACGGATTGTTGTGAAGGGCCTTGCCCTGGAAGATAATATTGTCCATCAGCGGCAGAGGAACCGGATTGCAGACCAGAAGGTCCAGCAGATCTGTATACCATGATCGGCGTAGCCAATTTGGGGCGATCAGAAGCATTTGGCATACCTCTTGTCTATTTTTCTGAAGAATTTTTGGAATCAGGATTGCTGGCGCGAATGCGTATGCATACATTCCTACCCTGCTGATAGTTAGCGCCTCTGTTGCGATAGCGCTCAGATCTGGAATCGGAGAGAGACATACGTCATCATCTTCGCATTCTTCTTCATTGCGAATAAATCTATGTTGGGTTTTCCCCAGTGGCTGAACAGACAATCCGCCACACATTGATTTAGTTGACATTCCATAGATAAAACACTCATCCTTCGGCCCAATGAAAGTCTGCTAACAGATTTAACCGTCCCGGAATATGAACCGCTTTCAAGGCGATCCTGTGATCCAGGCCCCAGCAAAGCAATTTCCATGTCATCATACAGAGATTGGGTGACTTAGTTCCGACCTGGCGGTTTATGTAAGTCACTACAATCAACCACAGCATTCTCAAGTAAACCCGTGCCAAGACATGAAGACTGTTGCACACTGACTGTATTACTGAGATGAGTATTTCTACTTTCTCCTGAGTAGGATAAACATATCCTATCTCTAGATCGAAGAACATTCCCAGGTAAACAAACTTCTGGGATGGAGTCAGCTCTGATTTTTGAAAGTTGATTATCCAGCCTAAGTCTGTGAGAGTTTTCAAAACTATCTCCAGATTTGCTGATAGACTTTCCTGATTGTGTGCTTTTAACAGCCAGTTGTCTATGTACGTGTGGACTGCTATGCTTTTCCTGCGGAGCTATGCTGTTATAGCAAGGACCACCCTGGTGAAGACCCGAGGAGCCGTCGAAATTCCAAAGGGTAAAACCTTGAATTGCTACTGCCGGCCCTGGAATGCAAATCTCAGGAACTGGCAAAAACTCCTCGCCATTGGAATGTGGAAAAAAGCATCCTTCAGGTCTATTGATGCCGTCCACATTCCCTTCTCCAACCCTGCCAACACGGTTTTTACTGTTTCCATTTTGAAACTTGGTGTGTCTATGAACTTGTTCAGTGGCTTGCGGTTGAGAACTTGCCTCCACCTTGCAGTGTTCTTTGTCACTAGGAATACGGTTGAATAGGAGCCCAGGCAATTTTATGCTGGTTGAATTGCTCCTTTTAGCATGAGGGAATTTATTTCCTCCTCTATACAC
This sequence comes from Chaetoderma sp. LZ-2023a, assembly GCA_034401795.1. Classification (NCBI taxonomy): domain Eukaryota; kingdom Metazoa; phylum Mollusca; class Caudofoveata; order Chaetodermatida; family Chaetodermatidae; genus Chaetoderma; species Chaetoderma sp. LZ-2023a. The sequence goes on along the minus strand of CM067370.1, from coordinate 129,064,339 downwards.
AACCGTTGATCTGGATCTCTTGGATTTTGAGTCGAGATCGGTACAAAAGACAGCTGTGATGGCGGACCCACTATCCCGTCGGGGTGATACCCGACTGAGACCCATCGCAAGACTAAGTGGTCCTGAGTCACCCGCTCCCACTCTTGCCTGTGTTGGGTCAGACGACCCCCACCCACTGGTCCACCTAGGGAGAGAGGTGGATATGAGCCATGCAAGAGTGGTAGTCACTGGACCCAGATGCACTGGAGTAGTCCTTTCTGTGGTAACCGGCCCATCAGGCATTGTTACCATGACCAGATCCTCGCGCGGGCGGCTGCCTGCACTGGAGGAGTCTGCGCCCCCTCGCTGCTGGCCAGCGCACATGCGCCCAAGGCCTGCGCTGGTGACTGGCCTCTGACTTGGCCACCACCACCCCGGGCCTGCTGAGGATGGTACGCAGGGCGTGCTGCATGAACATGCTCTCTGCGGAGAACCTCAAATCGCTCGCACAAAGCCCTCTGGTTATTTATCAGGGTCACTGTCTCTTGGAGGTGTCTACATCCCTCACCTCCAAAGAGACCAGGACCTGTGATGGGTGTATGCAGTAGCCTATTATATAGGTCCTGGGATGGGCACAGGTTGACCAATGCAAACGTGCGACACGCCCAGACTCTCCTTGTAACTGACTGGGTTAAACAGTCCAGAGCCTGGATGGCTCTCTGGACTGTTACCGGACTAGGCTGGCACAATGCGGATGCTGTTACTACCCCCTGTACCAGCTGGGAGACATGCGAGAGCACAGCAATAGATGCTCACGAACTCTTCTCCGCATCGCGCAAGGCAGTATTTGCCGAGTGCGCTGCGCTCATGCACAGCGCTTCCATGTCAGATCGGGAGCCTGGCTGCATATCTTCACCTAGCGCAGCGTGGTCATCTGTGCTGGGCTTAGGCACCACACCTTACTTATGGTACTCGCCAGGTACAATACGGCATCGCTTTGCCACCTCATGAGGGGCCTTCGTAAGATGTCCATTCATCTTAATGGATGTCTCTGCCGCTGTAAACATATCAATGATATCTTCAGCCAGCGGCAGAGATGGCATCGTGGTAGCAGTCGGCTTACCTGCCAACCACGGGCGCTGGTCCAGCTGAGTAGCCGACCGCTCCACAGTGAAATCTGACCTGACATTTATTAGCCACTGACACGCGTCAGACCAGTATTGCTCTGTGGCTACCTGCGAATGTTCGACTAGGCGCAGGTTTTCATTGTCCTCTAGAACATTCGCAGGCATGAACATGGCTGGAGGTACCGATACTCCTGGCAAAACCAGTGAAAGCATGTGGGCCTGAAAGAGCAGGCATGTTAAATGCTCTGGCTTGTCCATGCAATGCATGGGGTATAACTCGCTATGCCATGGCCCTGGCCAGCCGTTGCCATACCATCAGCAAGCCTAGGCTTGCGGTACGGCTGGCATCGGCTCCATCCCGGACCACCTTCTTCACCGTGAACGCTACTCCTGCATGAGTAGACCCATAGAAAATGTTGCCTGTGCTCCCCGTGAGGGGTGCCCATTCATCAATTTCATGGCCACGGCGCTAGGTGAACCCAGCAAATAATCCTCTTCTTCCTGGCCAGTCAGGTTAGACTCGGCAAAGAATGCTAACCCAGACCAGCCAGGAAAGGTACCGCAAGAGGATACAGTACCTGTGGGCCGCAGATACTCCAGGGAACCCGATAAGCGGGAAAAAGGGTCCAGCGGGCCCGCCTCATGAACTACTGGCGTGGCAAGCCTGCTGCCAGTGTCCTCATAATGAGCTGCTCCTTCAAAAGGGGGCACCTCTGAATCCTGGGCAAAAACTGGTAAATCTCTAGAGAGAATGGATTCAGAGGTGGGGATTATCTGGTCCGGAGAAGATGAAGGAGACAACAAAGAACTTGGTCCAGGGAGCATGCCGCGAAGGAACTCTGGTACCAAATCCTTTATTGTCTTCTTCATCTGTCCCATCATTTCTAGACAGAAGGCTTCCATATCCATCGATGCGGAAGCCTTCCTCTTACCCTTCAAACCTACACTTTCTTGATCTTTTTTCGATCATCTCTCATCCTCACTCGCCTTCTATTTTGCTTGCAACAACAAAAAGTCTGCCATTAGTTCGCTCCCACCCCCACCCCCACTGTTTACAAATTTTGCAATTTAGCAGTGGCTCACAAGTACTGCATTTGAAGCATGGGTGAAGGGCAAAACGAGGCTTCAAAAAACGACCACAATTAGGCCAACCAGGCTTCTAAAAGGCCACAAGACAAAGACAATGAGTATTTTAGTTAATGAATTAGTAAACTCAAACCAAAATAAAACATGTGAGGTTACTGGCCATAAAGACCACAAAACATGTTGTTAATAACAAGTGCAAGGCTGATTATGACTTTATATCTTCAAAAAAAAAGAAGGCAATCCGGCTAGAAGACAACATCCAGGTGTAAGCATGAATTGTATTCATAATCCAGAGCAAAATAACAGGGAAGGATAGCAGTACAAGCTTTGCAAACCAACAAATAAACAGTGATAAATTGGCAGTAGATTTCAGAAATATTTCTAAATAGTTTAGAGTGCCTAAATATCATAACACTAGAATACCTGCATCTTTTTAGCATAGACATACTACCCGATCCGATGCACTGGAAACTCCACCAACTATGACCTCTTAAATCGCTCCACCATTAAGGGGGAAGGGAAATGGACCAAGAGGGCGAGAAGCTCTTCTTCCGAGAACTCCAATTCACTCTGGGCATAGACAATTTTTCCCTAACATTAATGGGAAATGGAGAAATGGTGGAGAAAAAATCAAAACCCTCTGATGCTGAAGTGTCCTTCTCAATCATAGACATATACCTGTGGACACAAACACAGAGAGAGATTAGTATTTCATAGCGCCAGATATAAATAAACCAGTTTTAATGGCACTTATCACATCTAATTGCGAGTCCCAGAAACACATGACAAAAGGAATCGAGACGCGAATCAGACAGAAATGTAATTGAATTAACTTGATAACTTGGTCCTGGGCCTTCCTCCAGAAATTTAGCGCGATCCGACATAGTTATCAAGGATTATTTGAATAGATTTTCGAGAAAACTAGCAGAAAACTTTGAAGTAAAATTAGTATCATGTGATCTCTTTGCCAATAAATTGGAAAAGAGGAAGTGCTAGTCTGCGCATGCGCGAGGTTGGAGCTGGCATCCGCCGGACTGTCACCTGACTACCTGCCAAGTAGGGTCACCTTACTTTTTTAATCTGAGTGTTTATCGAGTGAGTCAATATTTGGGAATATCAAAGAGTGTTAGTGAGTTAAGTATACTCTTGAAGTGAAATCAATGTGTCGCATCAGATTTTGTTGGCATCACATGGTCATTGATGTTTGAGATGATAATCATTCGCTAAAAAAACCTGATGTGTGAACAGTGTGAACGTTGTGTCCTAGCCAAATCTCTCCTGTATTCACAATGCATGCTTGCCATATAAACTAGAAACCGCAGACCAAACAAAATGCCAAATTTGAAACACGCCATACTAAAGTCTGTTTAGAACTATACATAAATACCCTTTGTGAATATGGCTCCTGTTGAGTAAAACAAGCTAAGCAATTAATTATCGATCATATGCTCTTAAATAGTTTGTAAATTTCAACAGAAACTATAACCATCATTAAATCTTACCTGATTCGACAATGGGTTAATTTCTATAGCGATGTCTTTTTCCTTGATTAGTGGCAGAAGTTCTGGGTGTTTTGTTAAAGCATAACCATGACCAATTCGTGATGTGTTCAGTAAAATGGCATCTATCAAGTTCTTGTCCACACCTGTGCCTTCCCAATCTAATACAAAACATAATATATTTACCATCATCATAGTGATTAAACCAGTATCTTAACTGTTTGTCTGCTGAATTTTTGCAGACTACATTTTCCACGGGGTTTACTCGGGATATGCTGAAATATTGTTAAAACAATTTGACCACATTGATCTGGATCTCTGGCATCCCCAAAGAGACCAGGATCTGTCATAGGCATCCAACCCTGAATTTAGCGAGGCAGACAATGCAAGCTCTGGTACCATTCTCAGATAGGCTTCTTATATGGAGAGGGGATGTGCTTGTAAATGCTACAATGTATGATGTTACTGAGCAATCAATTTGAGGGCTGAGGGATAAATCTTCTAGACCTATCCCGTGGGTCACGACCTAAAAGGTTGCTGCACCCATGGAATGGACAAGATGTGGCAATATTGCTGGACAGAACCGGAATGATAATAAAATAGGTCTTATTAGGGAAGGTGAGGGGGTTATTAGTACTGAGGTGGTCAGCATCTTCAAAATTATACCTAGAAAGGAGTTTTATTGCTTTCAGAGAATTGCTAATAATTCCATACCTGTCTCTCCAGCATGGAAAAAGTAAGGTAGCTCCTGTCCGACAGAGCGTGGATACAGCAAGTCATTGATATAATACAGCAATGTATGTCCAGGATCTTCATAGCCGACCAGATCAAAGCCAGCTATAAAGTCAGGGTATTTAGCATGATACTGCATGGACATCTTCACAGTTTGTAACATATCTTGTGCTGGAGAGGACCTGACAAATATACAACAGCAATCACAGATATGCAAACTTGCACCCTCACATTTTTGTCAACAACTAGTATAAATCAATATGTCAGTCTGTTTGTCTGTCAAATGTGTGATATATCATTATCTAACAAAACTGGCTACATTGCAACAATAGCCAGTCACGATTACAGATTTTCAAATATTTTTTTCGATCAAACCCATCAAAGTTTGTGAATCTTAGTACATAGTAACATCCTTTCTTGCACGCATGCACACGCATACACCAACCATCCATGTACTCAAACCGACAGATCCAAATGTGGAACCCTCTTGAATTGAATTTACATTTATTGGACAGAATGATATAATTTACAATACACATTATACATACAGGGAATCCACTATTGGCATAGTCCATGTACTGTGGACATACACACAGATATGACAATAACATAAAAGGGACAGAAAAACAACATTCCCAGTAACATGCAGTAGATGTCAGAGCATATACATACATACTTGCAAGACATTAACGCTTCAACACTCATATCAGCGAAAAGCGGCCTCTGCAGTGGTCTTAAGAAATGTCCATTTGCAGATTAAGCGACTATTTATGAAAATTTACCACTGGAATGACTGGCTCGATAAACGAGCCAGTAAGCAGTGACATGACTGAATAGTTTGAAGCTGTTGCTGTCAATGATTACCAATCTAACACAAGGTCGTACTTTACATCCACTATGCCTACTGTTTCTGCATAGCACCATGTAGGAAACAGAAGCATGTGGACACAAGTATATAGTAATATAACAAGGAAAACTAATCACCTATCTGAGATGCTGAACTTGTTTGAGTGTAGCATTCGTGAACATCTCAGTTATGTCAGAAGTGACTGAGATACTCACGAAAGCAAAACTCAAACAAATTCTACATCCCGGAGAGGTAATTATGAATGTTGGGATTGGGACAGACACTTTTGGAAGTAGATAGTAATAGATGACCACATCGAATGAATAGCTTGTGAGCATAAATAATTTAATAACACAGTGACATAAACTACACTTAGATATACAGTAGTATTTTATATTTACCTAGAGGCAGATTGGATAACCTTTGCCCCTGAAGAGTCTGGGAAATCATGTCTAAATTGCTTCATCACTTGACTATATGCTTGAATTGTGTAGTCTCTGTCATGTTCAGTGCCATTCAACTCATATATCTGTCAATCATTAAATAAGTGCAATACTTCATGCAGCAATGATTATGTAACCTTTAATGGACAGGTCACTGAGGTCAGCCAATAATGGCCTCTGCAATAGTTTTCAGAAATCTTGATTTGCAGGTCAAGATTATTTTTGGAAATTTACCACTTGCATGACAGGTTCGATAGCATAGCAAGTCATTCTAGCTGTGAATTTTTATAGGTATTCTTCACTTTGGCAGAAATTGAACATTCACTCTGTAGAAATTTCTTTCTTGACGATTTTTGACTATTAATAAACGAGGATTTAAAATGAACCTAGATAGCTAGGATTACTTGTAAATAGTACGCTGAAAATGTTGCAGATGGTAATAGCTTCCTGTCAAATTATAGAACAGCTTTCCTGCACAATGGACCTTTCCAGTTTTAGTTATGCCCTGCCCATCACTAGCTAAGCAACACCCACACTTCACCGTGTTGGGATTGATCGATCCCCGAATGCCCTGAATATTAATTTCCTGACAACTATACAGTTAAACTGTTGAATATTTTGTACCTAATTTGATTGGGTTCTGTTGCTGCCTATATGGCAGCAACAGCGCCCAGTCAAATTATTTTCAAAATATTCAACATGATATTTATTAAATAGTAAAGACATACAATTCGTACAACAATGCATATTCCGTCTCCAACTATGCATTCGTGACATACTTATCTACGTCATTCATGATGTCATAGATTGTGATGTCATTCTATACGTTGCGTAGTTGATTAAGATTATGATGTCATTGATGAATCTAGTCTTAGCTATGCCCCACCCATTCATAGCTAAGCTCCTCCCACTCTGCGCCCATGTTGGCAGTAACAGCGACCAGTTAAATTAGTTTTATTAAATAGTAAAGATATACAATTCGTACAACTTGACAGACTATTAAGCGCTTATGCCGGCCTTAGATACGTCAATTATGAAGTAATTGATTTGACATCAGCCTACTTGTGACATAAGTGATTAGGATGTCATATACTTGAGTGACAGACTGGATTCATCCATTGCTTTTGAGATTGAGCTAATCCACTTGTAGGCTTGACATGTGAGGAAATTCATCACAATAAACAGTAAGATGCTAAGAATAAATGCATGTACATGCTAAGTGTAGGCTTGATGTAATATCTAGTTTGACATGGTTATCAAGATGATTAAGTTAAACACACAGTCAAGGACAGAGACAGTTTTAGAACACCCTCATGTAGATGTCCCTACATGAACTATTTACTAAACAAGCATTTCTCAATATTTGTGTTCTGTGGACACAAAACAAAGTATGTCATTCTTTGTACAGTCCACATTAGAAACATGAGGCCCAAGGGGCCTGTATCGCTCAGCTGAAACCACAACATTTCAACTAGAATGGCGATTAGCTATAAGTATATCATTAAGGAGTTGACCAGCATTGTAACTAGAACATAATGGCCATGCTTCTTTATGTATCAACTTCCCTTTATCAAATTTTAATGGCCCTTAGTCCGTAATCATATCTCGCAAACGTCAGCCCAATCCGTTCAGAGGTTCTAGAGAAGTAATTCTCCCGAGAACTAGGTCATCCATGATACCCGTCAAACCATTTGGCCAATCAAGTTTCCTTGAACAACCTTGGTTCAGCTCTTGCCCTAGATGATGTCTCATGAGTTTTGAATCGATCCTCAAAGTGATTTCGGTGAAGATTTTTAGACATTTCTAAAAATCTGACAAAATCCCAGATGGCCACAGGCCAAATTAGCCAATCGGCTTCGTTTGAACAAACTTGAATCTCTAATCCCTAAGGATGCTTCCTGCCACATATAATTCAAATTGGCCCAGTGGTTGTTGAGAAGTCATTTAAAGAAAAGGTTGACAGACACAAACAGACAGACAGACGCCGGATGGTCACTTGGCCACTCCATTCTGGACAGGTGAGCTAATAAGTTAACACATTTCCAAAACAAAAAAAATGCATTGTTAAATATTTTGAACAAAACTCTCAAATGACTGTGATCTCTTCATGATGGATGACCTGTTAAACATGCTGCAGGACGTGTGGTTTTGTTCCATCTGTTATCCTTACAATGGACCCAGAGCTAGCAATACCTTACAGTTAAATTAGTTTCAAATATTCAAGTTATGTATCTAGTTAAATGTTAATTATTGGTAACTGAAATCAATATCAATTACAAGTGACCTAAGAGCTAAAGTCAGGCTGATTGCATCATGGAAAACTAGACAAAATAAAATAATCATAACCCCCTGCCTCACGATGTCAGCTATTTTCACAGGTGCAAAGACATACATGCAAGATGTATGGATGGATGGACTGACCGAACAATAATATAGGCGTCTTCCTAGTCACAGGTCCACTCTATCGATGAGAATTGGTCAACATATTTCAAGTACATGTAGAAGCTTTGTTATTGAAGACAAAATCCACACACACACATAGTATTGCATACACATGTTTGAGCCTGACAATGGATGGATGCACAAAATAAGATTTCTTTCTTAGACCTGTGGCCAATCTACTTAACAACTTTCACCAATGTACTTCAAGGATTAAGTTATTGAAAAAAACCCGCAAAATCTATACACCCACATAGATGCATACATAAAAAAATAAGCAGGGCTGGCTGGCCGGAAAGATAAGAACAAAATCCGTAGAATCAAATCAGATGGTTAGATGACGTTTCATAAACATACTCAAAGTATAAGGTAAGTTAATGAACCATGTCAACTTGGACAACAGCTAAAATCTGCATCTAGGTAAGCATGTACACACACAGATCATGGATATATAGAAGCGAAAATAATCCCAGCTTTGACAATATAACAGGCGGATACCTAATGCAGGAAATCTTTGATTATAATCGCTTACCGTGTCAAGCAAACATCGCACTTCAATGTACTGGACATTGTCTTTATAGAATTCTGTTAATGAATGGTAGAAGTACTCCCTGAATACAGGCGCATAAAAGATCAAGCCAGTCACCACATACAGTGTCTCAATAAATGCTACCCATACTGATTTCTGGGTCGGATACACCTTGTGTGGATCTGGTCGGATGAGGGACATATTATTGTAGAGCCTAGAGACATAAGTAAATGTAAAACACGATTTATTTCAACAGCCTATCAACCATAACCAAAAACTACTATATCACAGAGTAGCAACGATGACAACTAGAGCAATGTGTACTCGGACTAATAAAAGTCGTGAGATAGGAAATCTTGTTCATGTTGCCTTTGATGTGGGCTTAGCAACTGAGCCCAGTCAAATTAGTTTCAAAATATTCAACAGAATATTTATTAAACAGTAGACATACAATTCATACAACTTGTTGGACTAATATTAAGCATTTGTGATGGGCTATATCGTGTCATACATGATCATATATAATTGATTGATGCCAGCCTACATGTGACATACACGGTAGTTGATTATGACATTATATGATTGACTGAAAAACTGGACTCCTCAATTCATGTACAAGTATCAATGGCACATCTAATGGTTGCTAAATTGATTGATAAATGTAATATAATCTATAGGTAATATTAAAATAAGTTACAACCATCTACATGTATGCCCTCTAATATTTTTGATATATCTATCTCCACAGTTGAAAGGTTAGAGTCAAATTTGTTTAACCCTTTAATTGTCAAGATTGGTCAAGAAAATTGACATTTTTGCTCAGGGAAAGTCTATTTGCAGTTTAATGAGGACTATTTTGATAATTTTGCACTGCAATGACTGGTTCCTTTATCAAGCCAGCTATTCCAGTGATAACATTTTAAAATAGTCGTCTCTAGGTTTGCAAATGGAATTTACTCAAGATCATTGCTGAGTTCAGTTTGGGTCGGCTTGACCATGATACGGTTAAATGCAATGTTGTCAGGTTTAGAGTACGTGTGTCAGTGATGTGATATTTCGTCCTTAAAACACTCACAATTGGTCAAACGCTGTGCTGTTTCCGGAAGCCTTACGAAAGCTTGATACAAAATCCCAGGAACATGCTGCAAAGAAAGTTTAACAGCAAACAGTAATCAAGAGCAAGTCTATATTGTTCAATTAGACGTCAACACGCTGAGCAATCATGGGAAGGTAATTGTTACAGCTTGTCAGTACAAAAAGGTGTATGGCTCTATGAAACAATATTGCATAATGCTGTTGCTCCACTTCCACATAGGGGATAAAATGAATACAACCTATCATATGAATGAGTGGAGAATTTAGCAATCTGAAAGTTCACTTCTCTAGGAATTTATTTAACCCTTTCATGTCAAAACTGGCCTCTGCAGTGCGCTTGAGCAATGTCCATTTGTACATGTAAGCCAAGAGAACTATTTTTGAAAACTTACCAGTGGTAAATTTTCAGAAATAGTCTTCTCTTGGCCTATAAATGGACATATGTTAGTCAAATGTTCCACTTTTCTTGACTGAATTTAGCCATTAATCATTACCACACTGACGTCAGAATTTTAGATTTTCAAATTAAATTAAAAGATGACCTGGTGTACATTTTTCAACAAATTTGGTGGAAGATGGTGCTGTCGAAGACAGCAACATCGTCCACCAAAATTGTTGAAAAATGTACACCAGTTTCTTTGCTATTGACATGGTAAAAAATTGAATATTGACATCAGAGTGGTAAGGGTTAAAGGGTTAATGTTATTCACCCCCTGTGTGTGTACTATCTGTATAGATATTGGTTGAACTACAATTGCTTAAGTGTGATACGGGTATATAATGGGTTAAATATGAACATACTTTCAGGGGAGATAATACCCTTTATAATCCTGTTTAAACCTTTAAAGGTGCATATTCACACAAAAATGCCTGAAAATAACATTGTTAAAATTGTATATTTTTAGAGGCTTAAATTGTTTGACTAGATGCAATGAAACTAAATGAATCTTAACATATGGTGATTGTATTCCGTATAAATAAATATAGTATTTTTATTTGCGAATTTGAACTAGGGACTTTCTCTACATATAGATACACAATTTAGGCCTCTAATTAAAGAATACAATTTTATTTTAAAGCATTCTGGTGTAATTATGCACCTTTAATGGTCGAATTTGGTCAATATTATCAAAATATTTGTTAACCCTTTCAACGAAAAATCGCTGAAAAATTAGGGTCAGTTAAATGAAACCCATTATGCATAATTAAATTTATTTACTTAAATTTATAGATGGCAAGGAAGGGAGATAACGAGATAAAATCCCAAATTATGAAAGCCGAACAGACAAATCTTATAGAGACTGGAGGAAAACATTTCATCTTTTACAATATTAGACATTATGAATTAAGACACTGCACAGCATTGCTTATGAGACTCATTATACTGGCACTTATAGAACGTGAGGATGCTGGGACGCATGTGGTATAGTAGTGCATTAGATAGCTATTCTAACTTCAAACAGTAAGAAAAATCAAACATTGAACATCAACCATTTAATGGTCATACCAGCCTCTGATATGGCCTGGATGAATGTCCATTTACAGGCCAAGAGAATACAATAGTGGAAAATTTACCACTGAAATGACTGGCTTGATAACCGAGCCAGTCATTCCAGTGATAAATTTTCAAAAAATTTGCCTCTCAAGAGACATTCAATACGAAAATATTTAAATCTTTTCAACTAAATTTGAACATTAAAGGGGTAAGCATTTATTAGACATGTGTGCGTGAAGACGTTTCATTGATTTTTTTTAGGAGTTATCTCCATTGACACACAGCCCCCTCCCACCACCCCCACCCCCAGTGCTGATCCATAGGTATTAACACATTATAAGCAAGTACCTGGGTTTGTTGGTTTTGCATTGGCAAATCTCATGATAACCCGTGAGTTATTGCCAAGACACATGTACAGGTGTGATCTGTATGTAACATTGTAGATGAGCCAGTCAAGGGAGAGAATTGAGACATCATGAAGATGAAGGGCAGCACCTGGATGAGATGAAAGAAAATAGCATTTTCATCTTTATACTACAATGTACAGTCAATGGCACGCCATCGCAACTCCCCATGCTTTGGCCAATACAAGTTTGACATTCTGCAACACCACCACCCCGCCCACCCTGGGGGGGGGGGGCTGGTGGTGGAGCCTAATGTAAACTGTAAACATCGCCTCATAATCCTTAATCATACATGTATGAGTAACTCACAGCAAATTTGGTTGAATTCAGCAAGCAAGCCATTTCAGAGGTAATTTTTCAAAACATATTACTTTTCTTGGCCTAGAAAAGTGACATCAATAGATATGATGCCTGATAATGTTTGTGAGTATCGCTGCTATTTCAAATTTAAATCCCAGTGTCTCAATTTCAAGACAATATATATAGGAATGCTTATGAATAATGTTTCAGCTCCCACCAAATTTGTTTCAAAATATTCAACAGAATATTCCTACATCATAAACAATCTGTTGTTTCGGGTCAAAACAATTGATGTTGCATTTTAGCGTGATCCCAAAATTGGCTTTATAAGTCAGAATGTTGGAGGTCGCTCTAGTAAACTACTGAAATTATTAATTAATATTAATTATTAAAAAATGTGTCAAATGTTTCAATCTCGAAAACAATGTCACTGTAATTTTTATCATTTAGTGATAACATAAACATATATAAATTATCTTCCTTGATGTACATGTAGTAGTTACCTGAAACGGATAATCTTAAGCGAGCTTATATAACCAAGGGAAGTTACAAATCTACAATTCCATTAGAAACGTATAGATGGTATTCCCTGGCTAGCTACATACATTCCAGTATGAGGCTCAATGACAAATTTAAAACTGGTGCTCATTCCAAAAATGACTGTTGGAAGACAGTAAGTTGATAATTTCTTTAAGCATTCAATGATTGGCTCAAACTTGCTGTGCTCTCGAGTAGCCTATATGTAGCTCAAGAAGACTATTTTTGAAATTTTACCACTGAAATGACTGGCTCTACAACCGAGTTTTCTCTTGATTTGCAAATAGACATTCAGATATTGGGATTTTCTTGAGGGTTAAATGAACATGAATTAGCATACAAGCTATGGAAGCTGAATAAAGCGGGGATTATAATTCAGAAATGTAAGGATTAATTTAAACTCATTAACCAATTAGCACTCGAGTGGTCTTCTGCAGTGGTCTTAAGAAATAACATTTGCAGGCCAAGATCAGTGTATTCTTTGAAAATCTTACGACTGGAATGACTGTCTCGATAACTGAGACAGTTATTCCAGTGCTAAATTATAAAAAAATAATCTCTTGGCCTGCAAATGAGAAATTAAAAATTTTCTTGAACAAATTTGAGGATTTAATTGTTAATGGGCACACGTGCCAGTGTTACACACACAGATAACTCATATTGTTTTAGAAATGTATCAGTGATTAATAAGTGGATAACGACAGAGTGCAGCCTAGCTCTTTCCTTGAATAGTCAGAATGTTTTCTATTTAGACACCCTTCAAAGCAGATTTCAGAAATAACAAGTGTGATGTGCTATATAGTAGTGACATACCTGCGTACAGAAGGCTTTGTCAGAAATGTAAAAAAATTTGACTTACGCGATTCATAACGATATATCATTTTCAAACTGAAATGCACACACAGAAATAATAGTGAATTTATAGTAAAGGTCATGCAAAAAATAATTGATATCACAAAGATTAATCTGAAAACAGTCTAAGTGAAAGTTGCTGCACTCTCTGACAGTTAAATTTTTTTGTTCAATTGTGTTCAAAATAAATGCATGCTACTTAACCCTTTAACCCTCGAATTGATTCAAGAAATTTCCAATTTTCTCATAGAAAATGTCTATTTGCAGAACAAGAAGACTATGTTTTTAAATTTACCACTGGAATGACCGGCTCAGTTATCGAGCCAGTCATTCCAGTGGTAAATTAAAAAAAAAAGTCTTCCTTTGGTCAGCAAATGAACATGTCTCAAGAGCACTGCAGAAGCAGTTTTTGGCAGATATGAGTGTTAAAGGGTTAAATATGTAGCTCATGTGAAACAAACTTTGGAGGAATTCGGAATGAATAGGGTTATCTAACTTGTATTTTATAACCAACCTTTAGGCATCGCCTTGAGAATTTGAAAGACAGGGCTCTGGTCAATGAGAGGCTTCGCTTGGAAGAAATGCAAACTCGCGGGAAAAGGCTGACCACTAAACGCAGATGAAAACTCAGCTCTTTTCTTCTCCATTAGAACAGAATTCACAAGTTCCTCGTTTGGTGTCAGGACTATATCACTTCCTAGTCGGAGTGAGTCAGACTTCTCTAATAGTTTCTTTCTTTTCTCCATGTATGATGAAGGGCTTATTAATGCTTTCCATACCAAGTGCTCTGAATGTGATGAAACAAACTTCATCTCCGTTCCTTCATCATGCCTACAAGTTGTACCAACAAATGCCAAGATTGTCAAAAGAATGATGATCAGTGTCACTTTCTCTGGTATTGTGGGACAGGTCATGTTGTCCTTCAGTCTGATTATTAGTTTTGCAACTAAGCAGACTTACTAATGTTGCAGAGAAACTCTGAAAAGCAAATCACATTCAAATTTGAAGTGACATCTTAGAAATATTTAGTAATACATGTATGTATCTAATACATTGTACCTATAAAACAAGAGGCCCAAGGGGCCTGTGTCGCTCACCTGGAACATTATGCATTTTTGTCACAATTGTTAGTGGGTGGTTTAGGAGCAGTCTTCTAAATGAGTTTGTGGACGTTTTTGCAAGTCCAATATGGCCGCCAAACACGCTAGATTTTGATTGGTTCACTGCAGCCATGTTTCTGACGTAGTGCCTTCCCGTGAAAAAACTTTAATGGCACTCAGTGCCTAATCATATCTCCCAAATTTCGGCCCAATCCGCTCAGTGGTTCTAGTCATTTTGGCAAAAATTTGGTTATCCAAGATGGCCACCACACCATTTGGCCAATCAAGTTCTGTTGAAACAAACTTGGTGCAGCTCTTGCCCTAGATAATATTTCATGCATTTTGAATTGATCCCCCAAGCGGTTTCGGGGAAGATTTTTAAAGCGGCCAGTTTGAAAACGAGGTCATCCAAGAAAACCGCGGAACCATTTAGTCAATCAAGTTCCCTTGAACAAACTTGGGTCAGCTCTTACCATAGATCATATTTCATGAGGTCTGAATTGATCCCTCAAACGGTTTTGGAGAAGATTTTTAAAGACATTTCTAAAAATCAGCCGAAATCCAAGATGGCCGCCGGCCAAATTGGTCGACCAACTTCATTTGAACAAAATGGAATCTCTATGTCCTAAGGATGCTTCAGGCCAAATATAATTGAAATCGGTCAAGTAATTTTCGAGAAGAAGACATTTTAAATTTCCCATTGCTTTAGTATGCAGGAAATGTCAATTTCCCTTTCTACGAGATCTAACAATACTCACCATTCTGTTACTTCTGATATACAGCTGGCCTTGACAGCGGCTCTAGGATTATAGACTTAGAAAGCTTTACCGACTCCTGGGAACCGGGTACCCGGCTCCCCACTGCCGAGTACCCGTTTACCATAGAGCTCATATTGTTTGCATAGCCACCAAACAAGAGAAAACTATGGCTTGCCTCCGTGGGGCTGGGAGGCTGGGTCCGTAACAGAATGGTGAGTATTGTTAGATCTCGGAGAAAGGGAAATTGACATTTCCTGCATTCTCCTTCGATCAATACTCACCATTCTGTTACTTCTGATATACACCAGATTTGATCAGTAACCTGGTGGGAAGGGGCAAGCCATACATGCTAATTTTGCCCCTTGGAGAAAGATTTTAGACTTCAAACTTGACTAACGGAGACCTAAAAGGACCGTCAAGTTCACGGAACCGAATCACATTCGCGTCACAGCCCCCCCCCCCCTTTTTCCTCCTAAGAAAAGGGAGAGAACTAACGAACATGTATCTCGCCTGAAACACCAATATGCCTAGAGGGTTAACTACTCCCTGCATATCGCTTGTATTAGCCTGGGAATGAGCATGAATATATAAGATGAATGAACATGATACATATACATAATACAAAAAACTCTCACTTGTTGAATTACCTTATGATAACAGGACTTCAGACGTACCGCCTACAACCATACACCGGTTCGGCCATCAGTGACACAATCTGGTTGACATCCTCTCGCTTGACCATGCCTGCTTTAGGTTCTTTTCTTACCAAAGTGAAAAAAGGGGAAAAGCAGTGTGGTCACTAACTATCGTTTCAAAACAGCTAAAGCGAGTGGATTGGCTGAGTCTGACACATCCCTCATATAGTAATCCGTAAATGAGGACTCACAGTGCCATTGTGCAACGGCCATGATGTCCTCTAACGGAACACCATTGTAAAGGGTGGTCGAGGCGGCTATTCCTCTAACATCGTGTGCCCTTACGCCCTGCACCTGGTGCCCAGTCGCCATCTCATGAGTAGTCTGAATGCATTCGACCACCCAACGAGAGATAGTATCCATGGATGCGGCGCCATAAGGCTTTTTATGGCAGATCCACAGATGTCTATCGTTCGACCGTAACGAGTCAGTCCGTTTCTTGTACTTAGTCAAAGCACGGACCGGGCACCAGACACTGGCATCACGATCAAACCTGGTTAACTTCGGTATAATGATCGGTTTGCCGGGATATCTCAAAGATTGGTTCTTTGACATAAATTCTGCTCTTGGCAGAAGACGCAGACCTTCTCCAGAAACAATAAATCGGTTCCTCTCTGCCGAAAGCGCATGGATCTCACTGCGCCTTCTAGCTGAGGAAGCTGCCTATAGAAAAAAACCGCCTTTAGAGTCAAATGCTTTAGACTAGCCGAACGCAACGGTTCGAATGGGTGCTTGGCCAGTACATTAAGCACTAAAGATAGACTCCAGGCTGGAATGACTACCGGTTGTCTCGGGCGGAGATTGCTCATTCCCTTCAACATCACGTTTAACTGGGCCACCTCTGGACTATCCCTGTTGGCTAGACAAGGGATAACTGATGCCAAAGCTGACTTGTATCCAGCAATTGTGACGGGAGCTAGTCCTGTAAAGAACAGCTCACAGAGAAAGTCTGCTATTTGCTGAATAGTGGATTGAAAGGTATCAATACCCTTTTCTTCACACCAGTCTGCAAATCTGTTAACCTTGTTGTTATATGACTTGAAGGTTGACCTCCTTCTCGCAGCCGCGATGAAATCAGCAGCCTGTCGAGAAAAGCCTTCCGACGTGGAACATTGTTTGACAACATCCACGCAGTCAATTTGAACATTTCGGGACGCTCGTGTAGGAAGCGTCCCTTGGCCTGGGAGATTATGTTCGGAATCTCAGGCAACTGCACAGGATTTTCCACCAGCAGATCTAGAAGATCCGTGAACCACGCCCTGCTCGGCCAATACGGCGCTATTAGCAGGACCAGACACGGTTCCTCCCTGACCTTCACCAATACCTTCGGTAGAAGAATGGTGGGTGGATACGCGTAAGCGTGCATCCCTCTCCAGCTTATCGCCAGAGCATCTGTATCGACGGCATTTGGATCTGGAATCGGCGAGACATATGTCATGATTTGAGCATTTTCCTTTGTGGCGAACAAGTCCACGTTGGGTTTGCCCCAATGCTCGAAGATCCGTCGTAGAACTGGAGGGTTGAGGGACCATTCTGTTGGCAGGATTCTCTGTCTGCGAGACAAAGCATCCGCCAGAATGTTCAATCGGCCAGGAATATGAGCTGCTTTCAAAACAACCGAGTAATTCCTGCACCATTGAATCAAGTGCCACACCCTGATGCACAGGGTGGGCGACCTGGTCCCTCCTTGGCGATTTATATATGATACTACTGTCGAATTGTCCGACCGTATCAATATCACCTTGCCCCTGATCATCGGAAGGAACTCTTCCAACGCCAGTTCCACTGCCATCATTTCCAACAGATTGATATGCAGCTGACTCTCCGGGAGAGTCCATGTGCCCGAGACCTGGTGTTCTCCCAGGCAGGCACCCCACCCTTCCAGCGATGCATCCGTGTAAACGGACAGCTGGGGGTGGGGTAGGTGTAGCGAAACCCCTATTAGGAGATTCTGACGCTGTTTCCACCATAGAAGATGCGATATTATCGGCTCCAAAACTGGCACCAGTTTTGACAGGGGTTCTGTTCTCTGTTTCCACAGAGACATCAGATACAACTGGATAGGTCTTCGCATTAGAGCAGCGTACGGGATAACCTGCTCCATGGAGACCATCATCTGAAGGAACCGCCTTGCCTGAATGTGGTTTCCCACTCGAAAACTCCCGAGGATGGCTAACAGAGACACCACTCTGGGCTCTGATGGGTAAACGCTGCCCTCCTCGAGGTCGAATCGCATCCCCAAATAAACGAAATGTTGAGTGGGTGTCAACTCGTATTTCTCCTCGTTGACTATCCAGCCTAGATCTGAAAGTAACTTCAGAGTCAGAGCAGTATCCACGTTCAACCTGGCTGCCGAGTCTGCCTTGAGCAGCCAGTCGTCTATGTAGGTGTGTAGCGCCACGTTCTCTTTTCTGAGAAACGCTGTCACCGCAAGGACCACTCTTGTGAAAACCCTCGGAGCTGTCGACAGGCCAAACGGGAGAACTGTAAACTCCCATACTTGATTCTGAAACGCAAATCTCAGAAACCTGTGCCAACTCCGATTGATCGGAATGTGGAAATATGCATCTTTCAGATCGATCGATACACACCACATTCCTTTCCTCAATCCCGCCATTACCGACCTCGGTGTTTCCATCTGGAACCGAGGCGTATGGATAAACCAATTTAATGGCCTGAGATTGAGTATGGGTCTCCATCCCCCCGTGCTCTTGGGGACAAGGAACATGTTTGAATAGAAGCCTGGAGTGTTCCGGTTTGCTGGTTTTATTGCTCCCTTCAGAAGCAAACCCGACACTTCCTTTTGAACGGCTTCTAACTTGTCTGGCTCCCTTGGTACGGGTGTCCAGACTGGTGCCAAAGACAGATTTTGTGGCGGAAAGTCCCACCACTCCGGCATGTAACCCTGGGATAACCATCCCAGGACCAGACTGTCTGACGTCACACCTCGCCAAACCTCGACGAAACGCATGAGCCTTCCACCCACCATAGATGCCTCGACGTCTAACGGGGTTGTCCGGCTCGCAGTCCGCCCCCCCCTCCTTTCTTAACGAGAGAGAGTGAGAACCATTTCGTTCTAGGTACGACGGGTATAACTGGCACCGCTGTTCCTGTCGCACAGGTGCGGTCCAGGCGGATATGAAGGGAGCTTGCGTACCCTCAGGTACGCTTCGGCCCCTTCTGTCCGCCCTTTGAGGCCTTACCCGTACCCTTACCACCTCTAGGGCGGTCAGGAGCAACATTGGGGAGGGTAGGCGCCTCTACAGCCTTCCTGGGTTTCTTCGCCGGCGGCGGCTCCGAGAACCCAGCCGAAACAGACGTCGCAATAGGCCTGGCTTTCGCCTTGCCCTTATGCTTTTTCTGTTTCTTTGAAGGCTGTCCGGTTAGCGGCTTGCCCACAGCCCCTAGTGCATGCGCTTGCCGCACCAGCTCTAGCTGGAGATTTACCGCTAACCGATTCTGCGCAATACTGGCGGTGTCCTCTAAGATGGCCCGCGCTTGGCCACCAAAGATGCTAGGCCCTGTCAGGGGCGTCCCAAGAAGACGCTCCCTGACTGCCGTAGCCGGACGCATATGGTCAATGACCATTTGCCTCCTGGACTTCGTCACACGCGCTTGCACCCTTGCCAATGCGTCCATTGACAGCACCAAGCCGTCATTAACGCACGATAGCGCCACAGGTGGCACAGGGTGGCCTGCCCCCGCTTCAGCCCACACCGACTGAAGTAGACGATAGGAGTGATTGACAGCGCTCATGGCTGCCCTCACACCCTCATCGCATAGGGCCAGGACTTCTTCCTGGTGTACCTGGGCCTTATCCACTAGTGCCGGACCGGGACCACCCGACCCGGCACTCTGGACGCCCAGTACCCATCGGTCATCCTCCGTGACCGACGGGACTACACCATACCTGTCGTATTCACCCCGCGGAATACGGCACCTTGCCCGCACCTCCCTGGAGGCCGCAGGGCGCTGACCCTTGGTCATTAGTTGTTTACTATAAATAGCATCCAACAAATCAATGAACCGTGGATCCAGTCCCACTGACTGGATCCGGGCCGTGGGCAAAATCCCCGTCCTAATCGACGCAACCGACGGACGGGGCGCATCTTCATCGGCCGTGGCCGAAACCACAGACGGGTCAACTCTGGCAAGCCACGCCAGAGCATCAGACCAGTCTAACTCCGAAGACATGCTTACGGGTCTGCCAGCCATGGCCTCCCGGCCAGGAGCCACGGCTGACACGCCAGGCACTCCGCTACCACATGGTTCCGCCGCCACCCCATGAAACACTCCGGTCCATGGGGTAGGTCCGCACGGAAAACCGTACGGACCCGTAACCGTCGCGGAACCATAGTCGGTCACGGGCGCCAACGGCACCCCATGTCCGGCTGCCGGACCAGGCGAGATAGGTGAGTACCACGCCTGGCCCGGCACACCGGTTCCCCTGACGGCTGGTGACAAACCAAGCCGCGCGGAACCGGTGCACGGTAACAGATTGGCCTCAGCCGCAGGCGGAGCCGCTGACCTGGCTTGCGCCAAACCAGACAAATGGAGGCCGGTTCCGTCCAGGACGGAATCAACCTCCATATTCTCCACCTGCGGCTTCACAGGCCGCAGCAACCTCTCCTCCTCGGCCTCATCGTCTTCAGACTCCGAAGAGCCGTCACTAGACGAATAAACCGTGGAGCCGTCCGCCAGGACGGCTCCCACACCTGACGGACCGGCCACCGCTACTGGACCACCCGGAGGTGGCCGCAGAGAGACAGAACCCGTCTGGCCGAAGTCAGATGGACCCGCCAGGGGGCCGTACGAGACGGCCCCCTCGGTAACCAGTCCAGAATCCTGTCCGAAGACAGGATCCGTACCAGGCATGGGGAGAAACTGCCCCCCAACCTTTGGTAGCAGGGACGACACCAGCGTGGGCAGAACGCTATGCAGAATACCCTGCATAGCCGGACCAAACCACGCCGGCGGTGCCATCTCCGCCACCTCCAGCTGGGGACGTGGAGCACCCCCACCGGCCGAACCGGGCGCTCCACGATTTCCTCTCGGACCGCCTAACCCCGCGTCAGACCCAGCCAAGTCCTTCTGGGCAAGGAACTTAACCATCGTTTCGACGGACCACACTGCACAAACATTACACCTATGATCTATATTACACAGGGCACACCTAAAACAGACATGGTCCTTGAACATTACACGGACAAACTTATGGCAGTCGTCACATGATGGCGGGGCTGGCTTGGCCTATAAAATAAGCACAAACCTACAATAAACAAGCGGAACGAGACACGGATGGAAGGCAGACAATTAATTTTCAAATATTTTGACTCATAAATTAACCGTAACCTCCCGCACCCCACCCCGCCACGTTACAACAACGATCGCATTGATTATGACGACAAGAACGCGGCGGGCACAACACACCCATAATAGATCCTACAGGATGTGTAACGGCTCCAGGAATCATATCGCATAGCATTCATGGTATATTTACTAATCAATATAAATTATACTCCTAACGAACGCAGCACGATATGTGAAGAAAACAAACAAAATGTATAACAACTGCTGTCTCACACGGTAAAACCGCAGACCACGCATCTACTCAAGAATTTTGAAACCACCGATCATTGCAAACCGATCGTGATCGCACGTAAACTTGATCATTCTAAAGTTTCCGGTACCATTTTTTAGTACGCAGCACCCAGAACAAGATGCGCGAATTAATGAAAAAAATTTTCTTCACATAAACATCCGAGCGACCGGGTGTGACGTCACCCGCTCGGATTCTACGGAGAACGACGTCAGCCGATATTCGTGTTAGAAATACCGTAGCAAACACCTATTTTCATATCTGCCGATCGCCTGTTGGGGTTTAAAGAAGGCGATCGTCTGGCATATATCGTTGCTAGCACACGTCCCAGATTCTATGGGGTTAGAAATTGGAACATGCGACACAACGAAATTTAGAGACCTAAGTCTTTTAACTATGGATATAAAGAACAATACAACCTGGTTGTCTTGGGCGGTATTCTCCATAGTCCTTAGTTATCCTTTCAGAACACACAAACTATCACTGATTAAAGACTTAGATTCTTTTAAAAAACACTAAAATCCTTAATGCGAAAAGCATGTATTGCACTTGTTGCTATGCAAACAAGAATGAGCTCTATGGTAAACGGGTACTCGGCAGTGGGGAGCCGGGTACCCGGTTCCCAGGAGTCGGTAAAGCTTTCTAAGTCTATAATCCTAGAGCCGCTGTCAAGGCCAGCTGTATATCAGAAGTAACAGAATGGTGAGTATTGATCGAAGGAGAATGGGAGCTTTTGGCGGGAAAATGATCCAAGATGGCCCCCAAACCGTTTATCTGACAGTTTCAAAAATTGTAAATTTGAGATCAGAATACCCAAAAACCTATATATAAAAACAATTTCGGCCTCAAAATCCATCAAATAAAAAAATCCAAAATGGCCACCAAACACGCTATATTTTTTGGCTACATCTGGCCGTCTGTCTGTCTGTCCACCTATCTCCGATAGTTTGGTGGAATTTAATCAAACTTGCCATGTGAGTTACCGATATGATTACAGACTGCAAGACAACATTTACAGTAGGCTCCGCCCCCAGGGTGGAGCTGAGGGCATGGTGGCGATGGGAAAGAATGTCAAAGTTGGCAGAATTCGACCAAATTTCGTATGTACAATGTAGTTACCCATACGGGTGCAGATTTTGAGAAAATGTTAAACACAGGGTTAGTACGCCTAAGTTCTGTGTTTGACATTCCATGACTTTTCATGAACAAAATTAACAAATTCCATGACCTCTAAGAATTAATATCTAGGAGATTTGTGTCTATGATGTAGAACACCATTTGTACATAAATTAGAATCTGAGTTATTCTGCAAACTGTCTGAATACTGTGTCTTGCCACAACCAAGTCAAGGCCTTGTTTTGACAAGCTGCTGCTGTAATTTTTATTGCATAGAGTTGATGGCATAAATTTATGCCAACAGATTTCTAATGATTACCATTTTACATGACTTTTCCATGACCTATGATAAAAAATGCTTATTTTTCATGACTTTCCAGGCCTGGAATTTAAAATTTCAAATTCCATGACATTCCAGGATTTCTATGACCAGTACGAACCCTGTAAACATTAGGCTCTGCCCACACAAGTGGATTTGTGTGGGGTGTGGAGGTAGAACGTCAAAGTTGGCGAAAACATGGAGGTTTGTGATAGCTTGACACCCTCATCTGAACTACGCAATTTGGCATTTCAAGCCAAAGATAGAATATTTCGGCATTTTCATGGCAGTAGTGACCATTGTGTAGGGCTAAACTGCCCTCACACACGATGATGAATGTAAGTGTGTGCGTATGAATCACACTTACTAAAAGCGTGGGTGGCGGAAGAGGGGTCTGGGCTAAGGGGGCTGCAGCCCCACCATTTTTATGAGAGTGGGGGCACTCCCCTCATTAAAATGGTCTTGTACTGTAGAAAATATGAGTGCTTCTTTATTCAGAGCATCTAATACTAGTTATTGGATGGGTTGCAGCAATAAATGCCTTTCAATGTAAGACATATTATGTCAAACATTCTAAGTTTTATATGACGAATAGAATTATGATTGAATAAGACCTGATATTCCTTTCATTTATTTATTCAATTATAATGGCTTAGCATAACAACAGATGGTCGGGTTGGAACTGCAGATAGAGACACCGACTATAAGGCTCGTTACTGTTAGTGACGTACATGTAACCATTAGGAAATTAACACTAACCTGACTTAAGTGGGTCTCCATCCATCTGCAACTCCATCCTAACCCCCAATACCATGATCAATTGGTAGTGAAATATAAAAAATCTATAAAGTGAAAGCGGAATCTAAATATTTTTTTATCACTCAGAATGCAGGAAATGGCTTCTCAGGTCATCTAATTTTCAAAATTTTATGGGGGTATGATCCAGACCTTTAGTCAGCCCCCAACAATTTTTAAAGACTCCGCCGCCTCTGAAGGGGTGACCTAATCGGGAGCTAGGTATTATCTCATCATATGGGGGAGGCACCCCCACTAGGCTGACTTCCCAGTAGTCTGATAATTATACCCATAAGTCCGACAGCCTAACAGTCCGACACAGCAGAAAATTGTATAGACCCAGTAGTCTGATAACCCAATAGTCCGACAACAGTAATTTTACTAGTGTTCAATTGCTTCAAAACCGTGAAGTAGGATAAGATGTGCACGTCGTCATCGGAAATACCTAATAATTTTTTATCGGCCTATATCGTACTGTAACCTATATCAAACAACGCAGTCTTTGGCACTCTGCAAAGTAGTGATTGAAGGGCATGCAAATAATAACAGCAATAGATCCAGGATTTGATCCTATCATAATCTGTTTTTTTCAATCAGAGGCAAAGTCTGGCAATCCTAGTTCAAAACAAAATCGGGCAAGTACTTTGTCTTTTTTTAAACACAGCTCCGGACACACATGTGCACACAAGTACATATACTGTGATGGTTGAAATGTGTGTTCTTTTGAAAGCTAAAAGATATACAAATGTAGTTTTATTGTTTTAATTCATATTCTGTTTGGTCATTTCCCAACAAATTCATACGATAATATTTGTGTTAAATAAGGGCACTTTAGAATGCCGTTTAACAGTTTGTTCCAAACAGCTATTTGATTACGCACCACCCCTGTTTAAGACTATATGCTCGGCCTCAACGTGGCGCAGGGGTGTAACCCACTTGGTGTCAATCCAGGCATTTGGAGGGGCTAACCGGAGCATTATGCACAACGCTAATGAACATCATGCACTGGAACACAGAAGGGGTTACCAACAAGAAATCAGAGCTCGAACAGTTCCTGTACGAAAACAACATTGATATCTGCTGCATCAAAGAGACACACCTGCAAGAAGGAAAACCATTTAAGATCAGAGGTTACAAGGACGTCTTCACTGTGTGCCTGGCTTTTGCACTCTGGACGGCAAAAACCCAACGCTTCAGTGACCGTTGGGAATCACACTAGAACGCTCATTCTCCCCCCTGGGGATATGACACCTTGCCCGCACCTCTCTAGAGGCTGCTGGGAGCCGACTCTTAGTCATGAGTTGCTTGGCATATATAGCCTCTAGCGTCTCCTTGAACTCTGGATCCAGTCCAAAGAACTGGATCTGAGCTGCGGGCAAGACCCCCGTCCGAATGGATGCCACTGATGGACGGGGCATGTCTTCCTCAGCTGTGGCCGAGACCATGGATGGGTCCACCCTGGCCAGCCATGCCAGAGCATCGGACCAGTCCACTTCTGAAGCAGATACCCCGTAAACACATCACCCGTTGATGTGTTCACGGGTCTACCAGCAGCGGCCTCCCGGCAAGGAGCCACTGCTGGATAGCCAACAAAACCGGTACCGTGTGGTTCCGCTGCCACCCCATGAAACTGAAGGAAATTTAAATTTCCCTTTCTCCGAGATCTAACAATACTCACCATTTTATTACTTCTGATATACAGCTGGCCCTGACAGCTGGCTCTAGGACGATAGACTTAGAAAGCTTTACCGACTCCTGGGAACCGGGTACCCGGCTCCCAACTGCCGAGTACCCATCTACCATGAAGCTCATATTGTTTGCATAGCCACCAAACAAGAGAAACTCATGGCTTGCCTCCGTGGGGCTGGGAGGCTGGGTCCATAATAGAATGGTGAGTATTGTTAGATCTCGGAGAAAGGGAAATTGAAATTTCCTTCATTCTCCTTCGATCAATACTCACCATTCTATTACTTCTGATATACACCAGATTTGGTCAGTAACCTGATGGGAAGGGGCAAGCCATAACTGCTACTTTTGCCCCTTGGAGAAAGAATTAGACTTAAAGGGAATCACCAGACCCTCTATACTAGTGTGTATAAAATGAATCTACAGACCATAACGTTTTCAAAAATATAATTGTACGATCTGTGTTCAAATTAGAAATATATATCTTCGTTATTTAAATATGTGATACATTAGTTAAATTTCTATTCCCGGATGAGGCGTATGATGTCATAAGTTGAACGTTTTTCTCGCAGTCATCCAACGCTATCGCAATAAAATTGCGAATTGCATTTTTATACGGGGATTCTCTTCAGCTGTTTTAGGAATATATAAACTATATTTGCGGAAATGTTGAGGAATATATACTAACAGTCCTTTGTCTGATTTCTCTGATGGTGACAATTTTGACATGAAGCTTTGATCTTGAGATAAATGAATGACGAGATAGTATAGGCAATTCAATATAATTGCCACTATTGAATCAACACTCTCACTGGGGCTACGGCAGATAATGTTATTAAAGTTTCATCTATTAATATGAGAGTTTAAATAGTTTGTACATACATCCAGTCCATCTTTAGGTACTTATGTTTTCATACTAGCCTCAAAACTTCCTGAGATTTTGTAATGTTAATGTAATTGGCAGGTATCTTCATAGAAAATGACCATCTTAAGGTTCGGCAATTAATGTGTGAAAATAACAAATACATTCCATAAATTTGCGATAGTGTGATACACGTCTTAATCTGTACATATATAAATGATGTCGATAGCATTATCACCGATAGAGATATCACTATCCAAATGCATGCACTCCTGTCTTCAGAGTGCCGTTATTATGGTTCTTGTCGGATGGGATTCAACCTATGACGTCATAGGTTTAATTAACTCGCAGAAAATTATGGTAACATAGCGCTTTTTAACACCGTTTTACTCGGATTTATATACAAATGTCGGGGGAAAGCTTTATACAGTAGCTTAAATGTGGGCTCTACAATAGAACTGCGTGTTTTATGCAAACGATGGCGACCCTTCTTGTGTTCCCCTTTAAACTTGACTAACGGAGACCTAAAAAGGACCGTCAAGTTAACGGAACCGAATCACATTCGCATCACTGCCCCCCCCCCTTTTTCTCTTAAGAAAAGGGAGAGAACTCACGAACATGCATCTCGGCTGAAAACACAAATATGCCAAGAGGGTTAACTGCTCTTTGCATATATTAGCCTGGGAATGAGCATGAACATATAAGATGAATGATCATGATATATAGACATAATACAAAACACTCTCAATCGTGAATTACCTCATGATATTTGGAATTCAGACCTGGAGCCTCCAACCATTCACTTGTCCGGCCATCAGTGACACAACTGGTTGATATCCTCTCGCTCGACCATGTCTGCTTCTTAATTCTCTCTTACAAATGCCAAAACAGGAAGAAGAGCAGCGCGGTCATATAGCTATCGTCTCAAAACAGCTAAAGCGAGTGGAATGGTGAAGTCTGACACATCCCTCATATAGTAATCCGTGAAAGAGGACTCACAGTGCCCTTGTGCGACAGCCATAATGTCCTTAAACGGAACACCATTGTAAAGGCCGGAAGAGGCGGCTATTCCTCTAACATCGTGCCCTTGCGCCTTGCACTTGGTGCCCAGTCGTAATCACACGGGTAGTCTGAATGTATTCGACTACCCAACGAGAGATAGAATCCACGGATGCGGCGCCATATGGCTCCATATGGCAGATCCACAGACTTGTATCCAGCAATTGTGACGGGAGCTAGTCCTGTAAAGAACAGCTCACAGAGAAAGTCTGCTATTTGCTGAATAGTGGATTGAAAGGTATCAATACCCTTTTCTTCACACCAGTCTGCAAATCTGTTAACCTTGTTGTTATATGACTTGAAGGTTGACCTCCTTCTCGCAGCCGCGATGAAATCAGCAGCCTGTCGAGAAAAGCCTTCCGACGTGGAACGTTGTTTGACAACATCCACGCAGTCAATTTGAACATTTCGGGACGCTCGTGTAGGAAGCGTCCCTTGGCCTGGGAGATTATGTTCGGAATCTTGGGCAACTGCACAGGATTTTCCACCAGCAGATCTAGAAGATCCGTGAACCACGCCCTGCTCGGCCAATACGGCGCTATTAGCAGGACCAGACACGGCTCCTCCCTGACCTTCACCAATACCTTCGGTAGAAGAATGGTGGGTGGGTACGCGTACGCGTGCATCCCTCTCCAGCTTATCGCCAGAGCGTCTGTATCGACGGCATTTGGATCTGGAATCGGCGAGACATATGTCATGATTTGAGCATTTTCCTTTGTGGCGAACAAGTCCACGTTGGGTTTGCCCCAATGCTCGCAGATCCGTCGTAGAACTGGAGGGTTGAGGGACCATTCTGTTGGCAAGATTCTCTGTCTGCGAGACAAAGCATCCGCCAGAATGTTCAATCGGCCAGGAATATGAGCTGCTTTCAAAACAACCGAGTAATTCCTGCACCATTGAAGCAAGTGCCACACCCTGATGCACAGGGTGGGCGACCTGGTCCCTCCTTGGCGATTTATATATGATACTACTGTCGAATTGTCCGACCGTATCAATATCACCTTGCCCCTGATCATCGGAAGGAACTCTTCCAACGCCAGTTCCACTGCCATCATTTCCAACAGATTGATATGCAGCTGACTCTCCGGGAGAGTCCATGTGCCCGAGACCTGGTGTTCTCCCAGGCAGGCACCCCAACCCTCCAGCGATGCATCCGTGTAAACGGACAGCTGGGGTTGGGGTAGGTGCAGCGAAAACCCATATTAGGAGATTCTGACGCTGTTTCCACCATAGAAGATGCGATATTATCGGCTCCAAAACTGGCACCAGTTTTGAGAGGGGTTCTGTTCTCTGTTTCCACAGAGACATCAGATACAACTGGATAGGTCTTCGCATTAGAGCAGCGTACGGGATAACCTGCTCCATGGAGACCATCATGCCCAGCATCTGAAGGAACCGCCTCGCCTGAATGTGGTTTCCCACTCGAAAACTCCTGAGGATGGCTAACAGAGACACCACTCTGGGCTCTGATGGGTAAACCCTGCCCTCCTCGAGGTCGAATCGCATCCCCAAATAAACGAAATGTTGAGTGGGTGTCAACTCGGATTTCTCCTCGTTGACTATCCAGCCTAGATCTGAAAGTAACTTCAGAGTCAGAGCAGTATCCACGTTCAACCTGGCTGCCGAGTCTGCCTTGAGCAGCCAGTCGTCTATGTAGGTGTGTAGCGCCACGTTCTCTTTTCTGAGAAACGCTGTCACCGCAAGGACCACTCTTGTGAAAACCCTCGATGTCGACAGGCCAAACGGGAGAACTGTAAACTCCCATACTTGATTCTGAAACGCAAATCTCAGAAACCTGTGCCAACTCCGATTCATCGGAATGTGGAAATATGCATCTTTCAGATCGATCGATACACACCACATTCCTTTCCTCAATCCCGCCATTACCGACCTCGGCGTTTCCATCTGGAACCGAGGCGTATGGATAAACCAATGTAATGGCCTGAGATTGAGTATGGGTCTCCATCCCCCTGTGCTCTTGGGGACAAGGAACATGTTTGAATAGAAGCCTGGAGTGTTCCGGCTTGCTGGTTTTATTGCTCCCTTCAGAAGCAAACCCGACACTTCCTTTTGAACGGCTTCTAACTTGTCTGGCTCCCTTGGTACGGGTGTCCAGACAGGTGCCAAAGACAGATTTTGTGGCGGAAAGTCCCACCACTCTGGCATGTAACCCTGGGATACCCATCCCAGGACCAGACTGTCTGACGTCACATCTCGCCAGGCTTCGACGAAACGCATGAGCCTTCCACCCACCATAGACGCCTCGACGTCTAACGGGGTTGTCCGGCTCGCAGTCCGCCCCCCCCCCCCCCCCTCTTTCTTAATGAGAGAGAGTGAGAACCATTTCGCTCTAGGCACAACGGGTATAACTGGCACCGCTGTTCCTGTCGCACAGGTGCGGTCCAGGCGGATATGAAGGGAGCTTGCGTACCCTCAGGTACGCTTCGGCCCCTTCTGTCCGCCCTTTAAGGCCTTACCCTTACCCTTCCCCTTGCCCTTCCCACCTCTAGGGCGGTCAGGAGCAACATTGGGGAGGGTAGGCGCCTCTACAACCTTCCTGGGTTTCTTCGCCGGCGGCGGCTCCGAGAACCCAGCCGAAACAGAAGTCGCAACAGGCCTGGCTTTCGCCTTGCTCTTATGCTTCTTCTGTTTCTTTGAAGGCTGTCCCGTTAGCGGTTTACCCACAGCCCCTAGTGCGTGCGCTTGCCGCACTAGCTCTAGATTTACCGCTAACCAATTCTGCGCAATACTGGCGGTGTCCTCTAAGATGGCCCGTGCTTGGCCACCAAAGATGCTAGGCCCTGTCAGGGGCGTCCCAAGAAGACGTTCCCTGACTGCCGTAGCCGGACACATATGGTCAATGACCATTTGCCTCCTGGACTTCGTCACTCGCGCTTGCACCCTTGCCAATGCGTCCATTGACAGCACCAAGCCGTCATTAACACACGATAGCGCCACAGGTGGCACAGGGTGGCCTGCCCCCGCTTCAGCCCACACTGACTGAAGTAGACGATAAGAGTAATTGACAGCGCTCATCGCTGCCCTCACACCGTCATCGCATAGGGCCAGGACTTCTTCCTGGTGTACCTGGGACTTATCCACTAGTGCCGGACCGGGACCACCCGACCCGGCACTCTGGACGCCCAGTACCCATCGGTCATCCTCCGTGACCGACGGGGACTACACCATACCTGTCGTATTCACCCCGCGGAATACGACATCTTGCCCGCACCTCCCTGGAGGCCGCAGGGAGCTGACCCTTGGTCATTAGTTGTTTGCTATAAATAGCATCCAACAAATCAATGAACCGTGGATCCAGTCCCACTGACTGGATCCAGGCCGCGGGCAAAATCCCCGTCCTAATCGACGCAACCGACGGACGGGGCGCATCTTCATCGGCCGTGGCCGAAACCACAGACGGGTCCACTCTGGCTAGCCACGCCAGAGCATCAGACCAATCTACCTCCGAAGAAGATACCCCCGCAAACACGTCACCCGTTGACGTGCTCACGGGTCTGCCAGCCACGGCCTCCCGGCAAGGAGCCACGGCTGACACGCCAGGCACTCCGCTACCACACGGTTCCGCCGCCACCCCATGAAACACTCCGGTCCATGGGGTAGGTCCGCACGGAAAACCGTACGGACCCGTAACCGTCGCGGAACCATAGTCGGACACGGGCGCCAACGGCACCCGACGTCCGGCTGCCGGACCAGGCGAGATAGGTGAGTACCACGCCTGGCCCGGCACACCCGTTCCCCTGATGGCTGGTGACAAACCAAGCCGCAAGGAACCAGTGCAAGGTAACGGATTGGCCTCAGCCGCAGGTGGAGCCGCTGACCTGGCTTCGCCAAACCAGACAAATGGAGGCCGGTTCCGTCCAGGACGGAATCAACCTCCATATTCTCCACCTGCGGCTTCACGGGCCGCAGCAACCTCTCCTCCTCGGCCTCCTCGTCTTCAGACTCCGAAGAGCCGTCACTAGACGAGTCAACCCACACCTGACGGACCGGCCACCGCTACTGGACCACCCGGAGGTGGCCGCAGAGAGACAGAACCCGTCTGGCCGAAGCCAGACGGGACCGCCAGGGGGCCGTACAAGACGGCCCCCTCGGTAACCAGTCCAGAATCCTGTCCGAGGACAGGATCCGTACCAGGCATGGGGAGAAACTGGCCTCCAACCTTTGGTAGCAGGGACGACACCAGCGTGGGCAGAACGCTATGCAGAAAACCCTGCATAGCCGGACCAAACCACGCCGGCGGTGCCATCTCCGCCACCTCCAGCTGGGGACGTGGAGCACCCCCACCGGCCGAACCGGGCGCTCCACGATTTCCTCTCGGACCGCCTGACCCCGCGTCAGACCCAGCCAAGTCCTTCTGGGCAAGGAACGTAACCATCGTTTCGACGGACCACACTGCACAAACATTACACCTATGATCTATATTACACAGGGCACACCTAAAACAGACATGGTCCTTGAACATTACACGGACAAACTTATGGCAGTCGTCACATGATAGCGGGGCTGGCTTGGCCTATAAAATAAGCACAAACCTACAATAAACAAGCGGAACGAGACCCGGATGGAAGGCAGACAATTAATTTTCAAATATTTTGACTCATAAATTAACCGTAACCTCCCCGCACCCCACCCCGCCACGTTACAACAACGATCGCATTGATTATGACGACAAGTACGCGGCGGGCACAACACACCCATATTAGATCCTCCAGGATGTGTAACGGCTCCAGGAATCATATCGCATAGCATTCAGGGTATATTTACTAATCAATATAAATTATACTCCTAATGAAAGCAGCACGATATGTGAAAAAAAAAAAAAATGTATAACAAACTGCTGTCTCACACGGTAAAACCGCAGACCACACATCTACTCAAGAATTTTGAAACCACCGATCATTGCAAACCGATCGTGATCGCACGTAAACTTGATCATTCTAAAGTTTCCGGTACCATTTTTAGTACGCAGCACCCAGAATAAGATGCGCGAATTAATGAAAAAATTTTTCTTCACATAAACATCCGAGCGACCGGGTGTGACGTCACCCGCTCGGATTCTACGGAGAACGACGTCAGCCGATATTCGTGTTAGAAATACCGTAGCAAACACCTATTTTCATATCTGCCGATCGCCTGTTGGGGTTAAAGAAGGCGATCATCTGGCATATATCGTTGTTAGCACACGTCCCAGATTCTATGGGGTCAGAAATTGGAACATGCGACACAACGAAATTTAGAGACCTAAGTCTTTTAACTATGGATAATAAAGAACAATACAACCTGGTTGTCTTGGGCGGTATTCTCCATAGTCCTTAGTTAATCCTTTCAGAACACACAAACTATCACTGATTAAAGACTTAGATTATTTTAAAACACTAAAATCCGTAATGCAAAAAGCATGTATTGCTCTTGTTGCTATGCAAACAAGAATGAGCTCTATGGTAAACGGCTACTCGGCAGTTGGGAGCCGGGTACCCGGTTCCCAGGAGTCGGTAAAGCTTTCTAAGTCTATAATCCTAGAGCCGCTGTCAAGGCCAGCTGTATATCCGAAGTAACAGAATGGTGAGTATTGATCGAAGGAGAAATTGGGAATTCAGGAGTCAAAGGATATAAATCGATCCCAACATCCGGGCAAGTCATAGGCGGGCTTAGCTATAAATGGCTAGGCATTGCTAGGAATGTATCCCTATATATATTCATCATATATTATAAGTTACTATTACGGTTAAATAACATAAAATATTCATAAAACGAGCAATATTTAGGACTACGTTAGTTAGAGACACGCTTACAATTAGGCTATATAAAACATATATACGCTATTAAGCCTGCACAATGCAGGAAATGTCAATTTCCCTTTCTCCGAGATCTAACAATACTCACCATTCTGTTACTTCTGATATACAGCTGGTTCTGACAGCGGCTCTAGGATTATAGACTTAGAAAGCTTTACCGACTCCTGGGAACCGGGTACCCGGCTCCCCACTGCCGAGTACCCGTTTACCATAGAGCTCATATTGTTTGCATAGCCACCAAACAAGAGAAAACTATGGCTTGCCTCCGTGGGGCTGGGAGGCTGGGTCCGTAACAGAATGGTGAGTATTGTTAGATCTCGGAGAAAGGGAAATTGACATTTCCTGCATTCTCCTTCGATCAATACTCACCATTCTGTTACTTCTGATATACACCAGATTTGATCAGTAACCTGGTGGGAAGGGGCAAGCCATACATGCTAATTTTGCCCCTTGGAGAAAGATTTTAGACTTCAAACTTGACTAACGGAGACCTAAAAGGACCGTCAAGTTCACGGAACCGAATCACATTCGTGTCACAGCCCCCCCCCCCCCTTTTCCTCCTAAGAAAAGGGAGAGAACTAACGAACATGTATCTCGCCTGAAACACCAATATGCCAAGAGGGTTAACTACTCCCTGCATATCGCTTGTATTAGCTTGGGAATGAGCATGAATATATAAGATGAATGAACATGATACATATACATAATACAAAAAACTCTCACTTGTTGAATTACCTTATGATAACAGGACTTCAGATGTACCGCCTACAACCATTCACCGGTTCGGCCATCAGTGACACAATCTGGTTGACATCCTCTCGCTTGACCATGCCTGCTTTAGGTTCTTTTCTTACCAAAGTGAAAAAAGGGGAAAAGCAGTGTGGTCACTATCGTTTCAAAACAGCTAAAGCGAGTGGATTGGCTGAGTCTGACACATCCCTCATATAGTAATCCGTAAATGAGGACTCACAGTGCCATTGTGCAACGGCCATGATGTCCTCTAACGGAACACCATTGTAAAGGGCGGTCGAGGCGGCTATTCCTCTAACATCGTGTGCCCTTATGCCCTGCACCTGGTGCCCAGTCGCCATCTCATGAGTAGTCTGAATGCATTCGACCACCCAACGAGAGATAGTATCCATGGATGCGGCGCCATAAGGCTTTTTATGGCAGATCCACAGATGTCTATCGTTCGACCGTAACGAGTCAGTCCGTTTCTTGTACTTAGTCAAAGCACGGACCGGGCACCAGACACTGGCATCACGATCAAACCTGGTTAACTTCGGTATAATGATCGGTTTGCCGGGATATCTCAAAGATTGGTTCTTTGACATAAATTCTGCTCTTGGCAGAAGACGCAGACCTTCTCCAGAAACAATAAATCGGTTCCTCTCTGCCGAAAGCGCATGGATCTCACTGCGCCTTCTAGCTGAGGAAGCTGCCAATAGAAAGACCGCCTTTAGAGTCAAATGCTTTAGACTAGCCGAACGCAACGGTTCGAATGGGTGCTTGGCCAGTACATTAAGCACTAAAGATAGACTCCAGGCTGGAATGACTACCGGTTGTCTCGGGCGGAGATTGCTCATTCCCTTCAACATCACGTTTAACTGGGCCACCTCTGGACTATCCCTGTTGGCTAGACAAGGGATAACTGATGCCAAAGCTGACTTGTATCCAGCAATTGTGACAGGAGCTAGTCCTGTAAAGAACAGCTCACAGAGAAAGTCTGCTATTTGCTGAATAGTGGATTGAAAGGTATCAATACCCTTTTCTTCACACCAGTCTGCAAATCTGTTAACCTTGTTGTTATATGACTTGAAGGTTGACCTCCCTCCCGCAGCTGCGATGAAATCTGCAGCATGTCGAGAAAAGCCCGCCAACGTGTAACGTTGTTTGACAACAACCATGCAGTCAATAACATTTCGGGATGCTCGTGTAGGAAGCGTCCCTTGGCCTGGGAGATTATGTTCGGAATCTCGGGTAACTGCACTGGATTTTCCACCCGCAGACCTCGAAGATCCGTGAACCACGGCCTGCGCGCTATAGCAGGACCAGGCACGGTTCCTCCCTGATCTTCACCAATATCTTCGGTAGAAGAATGGTGGGTGGGTACGCGTAAGCGTGCATCCCTCTCCAGCTTGACGCCAGAATCGACGGCCTTAGGATCTGTATCGGCGAGACATAAGTCATGATTTGAGCATTTTCCCTTGTGGCGAACAAGTCCACGTTGGGGTTGCCCCAATGCTCGAAGATCCTGTGAAGAACTGGAGGGTTGAGAGACCATTCTGTTGGCATTCTGTTGTTACGATGGCTAGTGCTATGTCTGGCTTAACGATATGTGTGTTGTTCTTGATGGCATCCAAACAACATCACAGACAAGTACAAGCACACCACAAACCAAATCATATGCCGAAGCCATAAAACAATCCAAAAACGAAAATGTGAAAAAACTACTCTTAGAAATAATCGGCCAATTAGACGTTTAACATCAGGTACACAACTACAAAAACGCAGAAAACAACGCATCATCAACAAACAAAAAACAACACCAGATATTGTCGTTAACCTGTCCAACCACAAACTTACCAAAACAGAAAATTCCGTTCTAAACAAAGGCCTTTCATTTGTACCCACACCACACCACATATCACCAGACACACAAATACATTGCATAGATCAATTCATCAGGAAGTTAGAATGCAAATACTACTTTTACAGCAACAACCTTGAAAAACCCACAGCACCATCCAAATTCAAACTACCCTCAGAATGGAGACCAAGCACAACACCCAATGCCATCAACAAACTCCGGTCATCACTCACCAAGCTTATCACCAAACCACCCGACAAGTCACCATGATCCAACATCACACACCATGAGAAAACAGCCCTCAAAACATTAGCTAATAACACAAACATAGTCATCAGACCAGCAGACAAAGGCTCCGCAATAGTCATTCTCAACAAAACAGACTACATTGCAGAAGTACACAGACAACTTACAGATGTCGCATACTACACCAAACTCAGTGAAAATCCCACTTTAGAATATAAAGACACCATAGATGCATACATTAACGAACTTCTAATCACCGGAGCCATCACAGGACAGACACATAGATATCTCACCGAATTCAAAGTCAGAACTCCACGCATCTACATTAACCCTAAGATACACAAAGGCAAAATACCTCCACCCGGACGCCCGATTGTATCCAACTGCGATGGCCCCACGTCACGCATTAATGAATTCACAGACCACCTACTAAAAGACACGGAAAATGATATCCCAAATCTACTACGAGACACCACTGCATTCATCCAACATATAGAAAACACTACAGTGGATGCTGGCTCAATCCTATGCACAATGGATGTCAGATCACTATACACAGACATCCCACACGAAGAAGGCATACAGATTGTCACAGAACATTACAGACATACACTTGAAAAAACAAACACAAACAACAATAACCACACACCTGCACACATCTACCCAGACGAATTGGCCCAAATAATGAGATACATTCTTACAAAAAACAGCTTCCAATTCAATGAAGACTACTACATACAAACACATGGAACAGCCATGGGAGCCAAGTTTGCTGTCAAATATGCTAACATTTACGTGTACACCATAGTAAGCAGAATGTTATCAACATGGATGGGCAGCACTCCATCTCACTTAGTTAGATACATAGATGACATATTTTTCATTTGGAACACCAGTGAGAACGAACTACTTGAATTTCACGCACACATGAATAAAGAGCATCCCACAATAAAATTTGACTTGGAATATTCAACGGAAAAAATCCCATTTTTGGACACAATGGTATACAAAGAAGATAACAAGCTTAAATTGGACCTATACAGAAAACCTACAGACAAACAACAGTATCTTCACAAACAATCAAGCCACCCTAAAAACACAAAACATTCCATAATCTACAGCCAAGCATTAAGATACAAACGCATCATCACAGATCCCACTAGATTAAAACAACGCACACAGGAACCCACAGATGCATTCATCCACCGGGTATACAAAGAGACAGAAATTAAAGCCATCATAGAAAAAACCGAGAGCACACAGAGAGAAGACATTCTTTACAAACAACCCACACAAAAACAGCCTAGGCCAGCTTGCATACTACAATACCACCCATCATTAGAACACATAGGAAAATCCATTCGAACCTACTGGGAAAAGTACATCTTGTCTTCACCAATCTTAGCACCAATTTTTCCCAACTACCCAGTAGTAGCATTCAAGAAAAATAAAAGCATTAGGGACCACCTAGTCCACTCTAGGCTAATTAAAATAAAAAATCCAGATGCTAACAATAAGATCGTACCGACACCAAATGACACTCACGACATAGTAGGGACACTCCAACAATGCAACAACAGCAATTGCATCACATGCAAACAATACATGAACACTGCTGACAAATTCACTAGTTTCGTCACTGGTAAAGACTACAAAATCAACACACAAATGACCTGCAATACCACCAACATTATTTACCTCATAGAATGCAAACAATGCAGCTCTCAATACATAGGAGAAACAAGTCAAACACTCAGCAAACGACTCACGCAACATATCCATGCAATCCGACACCAAACAGACACGAGAATCTCATGGCATTTCAACCATCCAAGACATTCTATGAAAGACATCACGATAAGACCAATTGAAAGAATTTTTACAGATAACAAAAAACTAAGATTAAACAGAGAACACTACTGGATCAAAGAACTCAAAACGATGCACCCGTTCGGAATAAACAAAAAAGCATAACACACTCACTCACTCACACACCCGCCCGCCCGCCCCGCTCGCTCGCTCCCTCCCTCCCTCCCTCCCTCACTCACTCACTCACTCACTCACTCACACATAGGAGGTTTGACGGAAGTTTGCAGACTGGCAGGTATGCATAGGTAACTATGTAAATACCTGGGTCGGCGTTTTTAAATACTTAGGCTTCATAAATCAGTTCCGTCATTTTTGTATCTAATAACAGATCCCTCGCATACACACACATATGCACATATGCATGCATAGACACACAGACGCACACGCACACACATACACAAACACACATATATATATATATATATATATATATATATATACGCACACACCCACACACACACACACGAGGTTTGATGGACACAAATGACCAGTATGCACACATAGATTCTGTCTAAGTGAGACATACAAAATCATTTATGCTACAGCAATGATACTACTGTCGAGTTGCCCGACCGTATCAATATCGCCTTGCCCCTGACTTTTGGAAGAAACCCTTTCCAATGCCAGTTCCACTGCCATCATATCCAACAGATTGATATGCAGCTGGCTCTCTTGGAGAGTCCATGTGCCCGAGACCTGGTGTTCTCCCATGTAGGGCCCCCATCCCTCCAGCGATGCATCCGTATACACGGACAGCTGGGGTTGGGGTAGGTGCAGGGAAAAAACTCCTACTAGGAGATTCTGACGCTTGTTCCCACCCTACAAAATGCGACATTATTGGCTCCAAAACTGGCACCAGTTTTGACAGGGGTTCTATTCTCTGTTTCCACAGAGACATCAGATACAACTGGATAGGTCTTCGCATACGAGCAGTGTACGGGTATACCTGCTACATGGAGACCATCATGCCCAGCATCTGAAGAAACCGCCTCGCTTGAATGTGGTTTCCCAATCGAAACTCTTGCGGATGGCTAACAGAGACACCACTATGGGCTCTGACGGGTAAACAACCCTGCCCTCCTCGAGATCGAATCGCATCCTTAAATAAACGAAATGTTGAGTGGTGTGTCAACTCAGATTTCTCCTTGTTGACTATCTAGCCTAGATCTGAAAGCAACTTCAGATTCCGAGCAGTATCCCCCGCTAACCTGGCTGATGATCAGCCAATCGTCTATGTAGGTGTGAAGCGCCACGTTCTCTTTTGTGAGAAACGCTTTCACCACAAGGACCACTCTGGTGAACACCCCTTGGAGCTGTCGACAGGCCGAATGGGAGGTTTAAACTCCCATACTAGATTCTGAAACGCAACTCTCAGAAACCTGTGACAACTCCCATTCATAGGAATGTGGGAACATGCATCACTCAGATCGATCGATACACACCACACTCCCTTCCTCAATCCTGCCATTACCGACCTCGGCGTTTCCATCTGGAACCGAGGCGTTTGGATAAACCAATTTAATGGCCTGAGATTGAGTACGGGTCTCCATCCCCCTGTGCTCTTGGGGACAAGGAACATATTGGAATAGAAGCCTGGAGTGTTCTGGTTCGCTGGATTTATTGCTCCCTTCAGAAGCAAACCCGACACT
This sequence comes from Chaetoderma sp. LZ-2023a, assembly GCA_034401795.1. Classification (NCBI taxonomy): domain Eukaryota; kingdom Metazoa; phylum Mollusca; class Caudofoveata; order Chaetodermatida; family Chaetodermatidae; genus Chaetoderma; species Chaetoderma sp. LZ-2023a. The sequence goes on along the minus strand of CM067370.1, from coordinate 129,024,816 downwards.
TCGTTTTGAACAGCTTCTAACTTGTCTGGTTCCCGTGGTACGGGTGTCCAGACAGGTGCCAAAGACAGATTCTGCGGCGGAAAGTCCCACCACTCCGGCATGTACCCCTGGGATAACCATCCCAGGACCAGACTGTCTGACGTCACACCTCGCCAGGCCTCGACGAAACGCACGAGCCTTCCACCCACCATAGACGCCTCGACGTCTAACGGGGTTGTCCGGCTCGCAGTCCGCTCCCCCCCCCCCTTTCTTAACGAGAGAGAGGGAACCATTTCTGTCTTGGCTCGGCAGGTATAACTGGCACCGCTGTTCCTGTCGCACAGCTGCGGTCCAGGCGGATATGAAGGGAGCTCTCGTACCCTTAGGTACGATCCGCTCCCTTCTTTCCGCCCTTGGAGGACTTACCCATACACTTCCCCTTGCCCTTCCCGCCTCTAGGGCGATCAGGAGCAACATTGGGGAGGGTAGGGGCCTCCACAACCTTCCTGGCTTTTTTAGCCGGCGGCGGCTGAGAAAATCCAGACGAAGCAGAAGTCGCAGTAGGCTTAGCTTTCGCCTTGCCTTTCTGCTTCTTCTGCTTCCTCGAAGGTTGGACAGCTAACGGTTTCCCTACAGCCCCTAGTGCATGCGCTTGCCTCACTAGCTCCAGCTGTAGGTTTACCGCCAACCGATTCTGTGCAATGCTGGCAGTGTCCTCTAGGCTGGCCCGCGCCTGGCCACCGAAGATGCTAGGCCCTGTCAGGGGTGTCCCAAGAAGATGCTCCCTGACTGCCGTAGCCGGACGCATATGGTCAAGAACCATTTGCCTCCTGGACTTTGTCACACGCGCTTGCACCCTTGCCAGTGCGTCCATAGACAGCACCAAGCCGTCATTGACGCACGAAAGTGCCACAGGTGGCACAGGGTGGCCTGCCCCCGCTTCAGCCCACACCGACTGAAGAAGGCGATACGAATGGTTGACAGCACTCATAGCTGCCCTCACACCCTCATCGCATAGGGACAGGACTTCATCCTGGTGTGCCTGGGACTTGTCCACAAGTGCCGGACCAGGGCCACCCGCTCCAGCACTCTGAACACCCAGTACCCAGCGGTCATTCTCGGTGACCGATGGGACAACACCATACCTGTCGTATTCCCCCCGTGGAATATGACCCCTTGCCCGCACCTCCATGGAGGCTGCAAGAAGCTAGCCCTTGTTCATGCGTTGTTTGCTATAACTAGTATCAAGCAACACCATAAACCATGGATCCAGTCCAACAGACTGGATCGGGGCTGCAGGCAAGATCCCCGTCCTAATCGATGCACCGATGGATGGGGTACATCCTCCTCGGCCGTGGTCGAAACCACAGACGGGTCCACCCTGGCTAGCCAAGCCAGAGCCTCAGACCAATCCGTCTCCGAGGAGGACACTCCCGTGAACACGTCACCCGTTGATATGTTCACGGCCCTACCAGCAATGGCCTCCCGGCTAGGAGCAATTGCTGATATGCCAGGAACTCCGGTACCGTACGGTTCCGCCGCCACCCCATGGAACACACCGCTACTGGACCACCCGGAGGTGGTCGCAGAGAGACAGAACCCATCAGGCCGGAGCCCGACGGGACTGCCAGGGGGCCATACGAAACGGCTCCCTCGGTGTCCAGTCCAGAACACTATCCAAGGACAGGGTCCGAATCAAACATGGGGAGAGGCTGCCCTACAACTTTTGGCAGCAGGGATGACACCAGCGTGGGCAGAACACTATGCAAGACACCTTGCCTAGCCGGACCAAACCACACCGGCGGTGCCATCTCCGCCACCTCCAGTTGCAGACGTGGAATGCCCCCCCTGGGCTGAAACTGACGCTCCACGATTTACTTTCGGACCGCCTGAACCCGCGTCAGACCCTGCCAAGTCCTTCTGGCAAGGAACTTAAGCATCATATCGACCGACCACACAGCGCAAACGTTACACCTACTGTCAAGACTACATTTAGTACAGTGGAAACAGACATGGTCCTTGCATAGAACCCGTACAATATGTGGCACTCGACACATGATGGCGGGGCTGGCTTGGCCTATAAACCAAACCTACAATAAGCCAGCGGAATGAAACAAAAATGGAAGGCAGACAATTAGTTTTCAAATATATTGACCATAAATTAACTGTCACCCTCCCGCACCCCACCCGGTTACAGCAAAGATCGCATTAATTATGACGACAAGAACGAAGCGGGCAATAATACACCCATACACTGATCCTCAAGGATGTATAACGGAACCAGGAATCATATCGCATAGCATTCGGGGTATATTTACTAATAAATATAAATTATACTCCTAACGAAGGCCAAAACGATATGTGAAGAAACAACAAAATGTAAACAAACTGCTGTAGCACACGGTAAATACCCCCACAGACCCCCTTGCGGGTTGGTCTGTTGTTATATTAACCACTATAAAAACATACTTACCGTTCAATCACTACTTGCTAAATCAATTATCTGCATTTTGCTATCAGAATAAGATTTTTATGCCTGCATACACACCTCCCCATGCCTAATCCTATTCATATGGACCCTCAACCAGGCTACTGGTTGAGTCCCATCTCCAGCCTACCATCAGGTATAGACTGGCACCAGTCTATACTCACCTCATAGTGACGCTTGTCGCTAAGCGCGCTCGCGCATGTGAGCCCGAATAGGAAACAGATTCACTTTTCTAAATTTAAGTGCAAAATATTTAAAGTCTGATTCTCAAATCTTACCACGCGGGGTGTTTGAGGCCGGGTCGTAGTGATTGAACGGTAAGTATGTTTTTATAGTGGTTAATAAAACAACAGACCAACCCGCAAGGGGGGTCTGTGGGGGGTTGTTATTACACCACAAAAACATCCATTACCGTTCAATCACTACTTGCTAAACCCGTAGATTTGGTCAGTGCCCCCTGTCCACATAAGGTGGGAGGAGATTAGAGAATCAATAAACCAGGATAAAAATCAAACCAATCTTATCCCAATGTTAATAACATAACATAATAGTGCATTTAGCTCAATCACACCGTGATTAGCAAATAAGAACAACTTGAACTTAAAGAAATAAATAAAAACCAAAAGAAGACTCTCACCATTTCTCACCGACGCAGAGTTTTAACGAAAATGGTGGGAAGTGCTTGGTAAATAGTCTTCGGCTTTTTTAGTTAACAAACAAGGATAAAATTAAACCAATCTTATCCAAATGTTAACAACCTAACCTAATAGTGCATTTAGCTCAATTACACCGTGATTAGCAAATAAGAACAACTTGAACTAAAGAAATAACTAAAAACCAAAAGAAGACTCTCACCATTTGTCACAGACGCATAGTCCTAATGAAAATGGTGGGAAGTGCTTGGTAAATAGTCTTCGGCTTTTTTAGTTAACAAACAAGGATAAAATTAAACCAATCTTATCCAAATGCTAATAACATAACCTAATAGTGCATTTAGCTCAATCACATCATGATTAGCAAATAAGAACAACTTGAACTTAAAGAAATAAATAAAACCCAACAGAAGACTCTCACCATTTCTCACAGACGCATAGTCCTAACGAAAATGGTGGGAAGTGCTTGGTAAATAGTCTTCGGCTTTTTTAGTTAAAAGTGGAAATGTTACGAAAGAAGGAAGCTGCTGCATTCTGGTCCTTGAGATAAAAGGATGTAAAGGTGTATTCACATTTCCCTCCTGCCACCTGCATGATCTCATCTAAAGACGAAACCTCAAAAACAGCGAAAGAGGTAGCCATACCTCTAACGTCATCGGCTTTAATAAGGGAGAGATTAATTTGATCCGGTGAGGCTATCTCATAACAAAGCTTAATTATTCTCTCAAAAATCCACCTGACAATCGAAGAATTTGAGACCGGCTTAGATAACTCTTCCTCGTAGGAAAAACATAAATGAGATGGATCGACTCTTATAACATCTGATCGCTGATTGAAGGTTCCTAATGCCCTAATAGGACACCAACATTTTTCGGATGGCGACAGACGAAAAAGATTTTAAAATGATCGGACTAGCAGGATAGCGGTTAATTTGAGTTTTAGATAAAAAATTCCTTCTGGGATACAAAACCAAGCCGTCTCCTGAAACTATAAATCTCTCCTTTTCAGCAGAAAGAGCATGAATCTCTTGAACGCCTTCTAGCAGAGGCTGTAGCAACAAGAAAAAACAGCTTTGACAATTAAAAACAAAACCAAGCTTACTACTGGTAGAAGAAATAGGTTCAAAATGGCGACCTGCCAAAACTTGAAGAACCAAAGCCAAACTCCAGGAAGGTAAAGGTTTAGCAATCGGAGGACGAATATTACTTAGACCTCTAATAAAGCTATTAAAAGTCTTAGTATCCTTGACATCGGCATACAGAAGACAAGGAAGGGATGACACCAGAGAAAATCCATACTCCCTGAACGTAATAACTGACAAATGAAAATAACCAAACAGATAAGATAAAAAATCTAATAATTTGGGTATAGAAACAGAATCGGGCACGAAACCTTGGTCTGAACATCATTCACCTAAATTTTTAAGATGGGTCGAATCCCTTCTGGCAGAGTCAATCATTTCCTGAGATCAGAAGAAACCTTATTCTCGAGGACTTCAGACTCGAGATTCGCCAGACACACAGACTAAAATTTATTGGATTTGGATGCACACAAAGACCTCTTACTTGAGATAGAAGATCCTGGTATACTGGAAGAAGAAGAGGGAAATCTACCAGAAAATCTAGAAGGTTTAAAAACCAAATCCTCTTTGGCCAAAAGGGAGCTATCAGAAGAATTTTGCAAACCTGATCCTCGACCCTCTTCAAAACTAACTGAATCAAAATCGTTCGAGAGAAGGCATAGGCGAACATTCCTGTCCACTACTGAGACAGAGCATTCACCCCCAGGGCTTGACTGTCCGGAAAAGGAGACATGTAAGAGAAGATCTGAGCATTCAGAGAGGCCACGAACAGATCTACTAGAGGACAATCCATAAGACTAAACCTTAGTCCTCCTAAAAATGAAAGAAAAACCCCATGGCAATGACTGAACGAATCGAGATTTAGAAGCCTAACAGACAATCCAACCAATGCACAGAAGCCTGGATCTACTTTCCAATGAATAGCCTCTTCTATAGACTCCTTGACAATCATAGACAAACAACAACCCCTCTAAAGCTAATAGCTTCTAATAATAAGGAACAGAAGACCATTTTGGAAGAAGAGACTACATAGAAGGATTCTAGATCCAAGAATATCTAGCCCCTTTTAATAAGGGCCACCCTTAAAGAAGTGTCAAACTTACTATATGCTAAAGAGGACTGCTCATAGAAAACACATAGATTACATATGCCATGATGCTCCAACCAAAAATCCTGGGCTATATCATAATGCTTAATCCTCACTAAATAGGTAACTCACGTTTATTATGGATATTTTAATAATACCGCTTACTCTGAATGGAGACCAAAAAGGGTCATATCAGTATAGCCTAACTTATTAATAATGCTAAAGACTCTGCAAAAATTATAGATAATTTTATTTACAGAGATTTAACCAGAGATTGTGGCAAACCAAAACCCCATAGTAAGTCTATGGGAGTGCTTAGAGTCAAGATATAGCCAAATCATGTGCCCGAGATCTACATGAACTATGGGAAAGTTACTAGTGATGACCGTCATCACAATTCTATGAATAGAATACATGACAAGGTCCTGATAAGAGAACTATGGCCAACATTAGACTATCTAATTAAAAAATCGTATAATAATGGAGATTTAATAAAAATTGTATTGAATACATCAACGGTTGCCTAGCCGCTCGGGCTTGCTGATAAATTAGATATCCTAAACGATTCGATATTTATGCCAAGAGGCAGAAAACTTAAAAGATTTTAATAAATTTATTGATTCTTATATTTATAGTCTTAGCATCAATAAATTCATCTTTGTAATAACAAATGACATTGTGTTAGAAATCCCAATAAAAGGAAAGATTGAACACTGATACTAGATATTAACTGATTGAATACTGAATTTTGCAGACGACATATTACAACTGTAATATCTCTGGACTTGCAAGGATTTAGAAAACATTTGACCGAAAATAGTTGGTGGATGCTTAAATACAAAGATTCTCGGCTGCTCTTCCCCCCTCCAGCGCAACCCCAACCCCACTCCAACCGGCCCGCCGCCAGCCCCCAGACAACAACCTCAACGAGCAAAAACCCAAGACTCACCGAATAGTCCGGGAATAATCCGACCGAAAATTGCCGGTGGCATCACCAACAACCCTCAGCCAAACTGCCCCCAAAATACCCAGCAAATCCTGAGCCCCCCCCCCCCCCCCGTCCGAAGGCCCGCAGCAACCCAGTCAAAATAGAGCAAAATTACGTTATAAAAGGGAAAACAAACAAAAATCTGGAAAAAAAGAAGAAAAAAGAAGAAAACAAAACGAACTCACCGAAACTATGTCAACGCAGAAGAATCCGACTCATATTCCTCCTTCCTGCCCCCTTATCCGATTGATTATCTTTTCTAAGCGAATAATGTACTTGTAGACATTAATCCTGTACTCATAATGATCCTATGAAACCTTTACTGAATCTAATTCTTTTCAGCGACTGACCAAATTATACTACGATTTACTTAAGAATCAGGGTTATCCCATCCACAAATAAACTCCCTCTGGTTAAATAAATATGTCAACCTGTCGACATAAGAGGTAAAAGGAGCGAGAAAAAAGGCTGAATGGCCCGAAGACAACTGGCCATCTAAAGTTGGATGAAAGCAAAAATCGTATCTCGAAATAATGCGTAGAATACAACCTGCCACACAATCCCATACGGTAACCAGTCAGGAGAGTCTTTAATTACGTTGAAAATTGTCACTGATAAACGAATAAATGTCTGAATAGACTACAATTCCAAGAGAGACTACAAGACTGGCAATGACTTGGTATGAATATTTTCAGCCATTAAACATTCCCACTATTAAACAAATACGGAAATAAGACTAATTCTTAGGCAAGAAGATGACTAGATTCTAGGAAAGCGGATGTGGAAAAAGGGAAACGGAAATGCATAAACCGGAAGTATACTACCGGAAACTAATCAAAATCCTACAATCCGGATGTACAGAATTACCGGAAGAGGAAGCTGAAAAACCGGAAATGGATGAACAATGTAATGCTGGGTAAAACTGGAAATGACACTAACCCCGGCTGTACGAAATCCGGATGTGGAAAAAAGGAAAAGGAAATGGATAAAACCGGAAGTAGACTACCGGAAACTGATCAAGATCCTACAACCCGGATGTACAGAATAACCGGAAGAGGAAACTGAAAAAACGGAACCGGAAATTGATGAACCCTGCAATGCCGGGTCCAACTGACCCGGATATGCATTCTTCCGGAAGCTCTCATGAAACCGGAAATGGAAATCGGAAGTCTATCCAGGTCTGGACGACCCGGAAGTACACCCCTAAGCCCGGAAGCGGAAGCGTACTGACTAGCTTCCAAACCGGAAACGGAAAAGCCTCTACTGGAATTCGAAATAAAAGGAGTCCTCAGACTCCGGATATCCGGAATGGCCGGAAGCGCTAATAGAACTGGAAACGGAAGTAGGTACCAGATCTCTAGGACCCGGATGTCCTACATAAATGGAAGACAGACCGGCAGTGGCCGGAACGGAAGTGGTAACCGGATCTTGCCGACCTGGATTACCCACTAAACCGGAAGTCCTACCGGAAACGGAAAACACCGAAGAAGGAACCGGATCTTGAAGACCCGGATGTCTTGCTAGACCGGAAGTTCGGACGGAAAAAGACTGAGATGCGGAAAACGGAAGTAAACCCGAGTCCACCCCAACGGAACCGAACTAGCAAGACTAGGGATCGAACTCTTAGAAACGGGTGATCTAGACACAACCTTAATGACCGGAAGCACTGTAAAACTGGCATTAGCATAAGGACTGGCCTTATGGACGTCGGCTTCAGCCGACGCCACCAATGCTTGAGGGTTATGCCCGTCACCCTCAAGTCTTATGTGGATTTTATCTGGTGCACTGCTTGAGCACACCTTCAAGAGCCTGGATGCTCTTGACTTCTGCTTTGGTGACACTAACCTGCATCGAGGTTAGAGGGGCCGGCTTTCCCCATTTGCGGGAACGCCCGCTAGCCTTCGGGCTATCCTCTGAACTTGAAGAACGTTCTTGCTTTTTTGGCCTCCTTAATAGCAGAAGATATTTGCTCATCGAGAGATTTAGTCAGCACCGAGGCAAAACATTCGAACCTCGCAAAAAGTGCCATCACGGCGTCAGAATTTCCCGACGAGTTTCCCCCCTCCGTTGCTACCGATAAAGTAACAGAAGATTGAGCAAAGGAAACAGCCTTTGCCTTGCTAGCAACGGAGGAAGGGGAAGGACGACCAGAGGGCAGCGATTGTGACAGACAAATCTTTAAAAATAAAATTAAAATGCTTTCGCTACCGAAACGGCCACCATTTACAAATTCCACACATAGAATTGGGTGTACAGGATGTACACTTCGCACAGATGTGCCCGGCGAACTCGATAGAGTGATGACGATCACATTTTGACGATGAACATTATTAATGATGATGATGAAGTAAGGATAGCCATAATAATCAAGATACCACGAAGCAAAACGATCTTCGCGAAAACCGGTAATATATAAAATTCGTCTATAAGATACCATATAAACACAATTATACTTCCTAGACGTAACTTAGGGAGGATTGACTTCATATTGGGCATATTCTTCCGAGATATAAAGTCAAAAGGTATCACTGACACAGCGCAAAACACAAAAACTTATATAAATATTTTTAGACAACTATTCTGCATGCAGAATAATTGAAAAGTGAATCTGTTTCCTATTCGGGCTCTAATGCGCATGCGCGAGCGCGCTTAGCGACAAGCGTCACTATGAGGTGAGTATAGCCTGGTGCCAGTCTATACCTGATGGTAGGCTGGAGATGGGACTCAACCAGTAGCCTGGTTGAGGGTCCATAGGAATAGGATTAGGCATGGGGAGGTGTGTATGCAGGCATAAAAATCTTATTCTGATAGCAAAATGCCGATAATTGATTTAGCAAGTAGTGATTGAACGGTAATGGATGTTTTTGTGGTGTAAATACAACCGCAGACCACACATCTAAATCAAGAATTTTGAAACCACTGATCATTGCAAACAGATCGTGATAACATGCAAAACTTGAAATTCCAAAGTTTTTCTGGTACCAATTAAAGTACGCAGCACCCAGAATCAGATGCGCGAATTAATGAAACATTTTCTTCACATAAACATCCGAGAAACACGGGTGTGACGACACCCGCTCGGATCTTACGGAGAACGACGTCAGCCGATCATCGTGTTAAAACACCGATAAGCCAACACCTAATTTCATATCTGCCGATCGCCTGTTGGGGATTTAAAGGAAGGCGATCATCTGGCATATTTCGTTGTTAACACACATCCCAGATTCTTTGGGGTTAGAAATTGGAACACATACACAATTTTAGAGACCTAAGTCTTTTAACTATGGAATAACATGGAAATATACGACCTGATATCCTCGGAAGCGTCCATATTAATCCAAAATATCCTTTTGAGAACGCACAAGCTATCACAATTAATCACAGTAAAAAGACTTAGGCTTAAACAATCTTAAGACTTTCCAACTGCAAAAAGCATGTATTCTCTTGTCGCTATGCAAACAAGAATGAGCTCTATGGTAGACGGGTACTCGGCAGTTGGGAGCCGAGTACCCGGTTCCAAGGAGTCGGTAAAGCTTTCTAAGTCTATAGTCCCAGAGCCAGCTGTATATCAGAAGTAACAGAATGGTGAGTATTGATCGAAGGAGAAATAACTTTCCCCAAATGGACTTCCTCGATTCGAACCAAGTATGATCATTGCTTACATTCCATAGATAGAGACGGAATGCTGCTAGCTGTAGCAAATATGGTCGAATTTTTGTAAATTATTTTATCTGATTGTACGCTATAGTGCGCTCTTCTCTCTCCATTTCACTGAGTGGATGTAGGTATGAAAATTGTCCCCCAACTCAACTTCCCCAACTCAGACGGTATACAGTCAATCTGTGCCCTAGAAAATCTGTACCCGTTATTCCGTACCCTATTTTTGGACATTCCATCTTTGAGATTGGTTAATCTGTACCTTAATTTTGGAGAATCCATACCTAACCCTGTACCCATCCATTGGCTATTCCGTACCCGAAACGAAATACCCAGTGGGTGGGTACGGAATATCCAATATGTTGGAGGTGAATCCATTACCGATATAAAGGTATATGGTATCGGTACAGAATATCCAAAACTATCAAGTTTTCATTGATTTTGAGCGATCTAATAAGGAAGACATTGCTGACTTTCAATTATGTTCAGAACACATCCGCCGTGCATAGTATAAATGTTTCGCACAGCCGTAGGCATATTTGATTGATCCCAGATAGCAGTCTGACGTCGGTTTAGCGTAGGCAATGTTAGCATTAGTTTTATAACATTGGGCCGACATTGGCCTGACATCTACAATCTGAAGTCGGTTTTCCGACGTTGGATCAGCATTGGGGAAACGTCGGAAAGCCGACGTTGGTATTTGGTCGCAATGTCGGCAATAGGATGGAAATCCAATGGTATTTGGTCAGAAATCCGATCCTATGCAAACGTCGGAAAATGTCGAAAATCTGACGTTGGTATTTGGTCGGAAATCTGATGTTTTGTCAACGTCAACAAATGTTTGTGAATCCAAAATTGCCAACAGGGCAGATATCCCACTTCATTTAGCGGAATTTCCACTTCCAAGTGAGCAGTGCGTTTTGTAATTAAAGATAAAGAATCAGCCACACACTAATGTAGTACTAATGCGGTCATGCCCCCAATGCATACACACATACAGATGTCACACAAGGGTAAATAATTAATAAGCTATAACTACTATAGAAGTTTCTTATACATAAAATCGTGATGAAAGTTCGTGCATACATGCGTAGGACTGTGTGTGTTCGCACATGCACATATGCATTCATAACTGTGTGTGTGTGTGTGTGTGTGTGTGTGTGTGTGTGTGTGTGTGTGTGTGTGTGTGTGTATGTGTGTGTGTGTGTGTGTGTGTGCGCGTGCGTGCGCGCGTGTTCCTACATTACATTTACTTATAGTATACGTGCATGTATACATAGCTATACGTACGTATTTTATAAATTTTATGAACAGTTTTCCGGAAATTGTCAAAACGCATCTCCACATCAACTGCCTTAAAGGTTTCAACCAAATATGGTAAGAATGGTTCTATGGTGCTAGGCTCATGCAGGAAATATCTTTTGAATTTTGATTGATCAATTGTGCGTTCGTGCGTGTGGTGGGGGGGGGGGGGGGGGGTAATCTTAGATTTTATGCACAATTTCCAGGAAATTTTCGTTAGAAGCTGGGAGAATGCAGGAAATGTCAATTTCCCTTTCTCCGAGATCTAACAATACTCACCATTCTGTTACTTCTGATATACAGCTGGCCCTGACAGCGGCTCTAGGATTATAGACTTAGAAAGCTTTACCGACTCCTGGGAACCGGGTACTCGGCTCCCAACTGCCGAGTACCCGTTTACCATAGAGCTCATATTGTTTGCATAGCCACCAAACAAGAGAAAACTATGGCTTGCCTCCGTGGGGCTGGGAGGCTGGGTCCGTAACAGAATGGTGAGTATTGTTAGATCTCGGAGAAAGGGAAATTGACATTTCCTGCATTCTCCTTCGATCAATACTCACCATTCTGTTACTTCTGATATACACCAGATTTGATCAGTAACCTGGTGGGAAGGGGCAAGCCATACACGCTAATTTTGCCCCTTGGAGAAAGATTTTAGACTTCAAACTTGACTAACGGAGACCTAAAAGGACCGTCAAGTTCACGGAACCGAATCACATTCGCGTCACAGTCGCCCATCCCCCTTTTTCCTCCTAAGAAAAGGGAGAGAACTAACGAACATGTATCTCGCCTGAAAACACCAATATGCCAAGAGGGTTAACTACTCCCTGAATATTGCTTGTATTAGCCTGGGAATGAGCATGAATATATAAGATGAATGAACATGATACATATACATAATACAAAAAACTCTCACTTATTGAATTACCTTATGATAACAGGACTTCAGACGTACCGCCTCCAACCATTCACCGGTTCGGCCATCGGTGACACAATCTGGTTGACATCCTCTCGCCTGACCATGCCTGCTTTAGGTTCTTTTCTTACCAAAGTGAGAAAAAGGTGAAAAGCAGTGTGGTCACTAACTATCGTTTGAAAACAGCTAAAGCGAGTGGATTGGCTGAGTCTGACACATCCCTCATATAGTAATCCGTGAATGAGGACTCACAGTGCCATTGTGCAACGGCCATGATGTCCTATAACGGAACACCATTGTAAAGGGCGGTCGAGGCGGCTATTCCTCTGACATTGTGTGCCCTTACGCCTTGCACCTGGGGCCCAGTCGCCATCTCGTGAGTAGTCTGAATGCATTCGACCACCAACCGAGAGATAGTATCCATGGATGCGGCGCCATAAGACTTTTTATGGCAGATCCACAGATGTCTATCGTTCGACCGTAACGAGTCAGTCCGTTTCTTGTACTTAGTCAAAGCACGGACCGGGCACCAGACACTGGCATCACGATCAAACCTAGTTAACTTCGGTATAATGATCGGTTTGCCGGGATATCTCAAAGATTGGTTCTTTGACATAACCTCTGCTCTTGGCAGAAGACGCAGACCTTCTCCAGAAACAATAAATCGGTTCCTCTCTGCCGAAAGCGCATGGATCTCACTGCGCCTTCTAGCTGAGGAAGCTGCCAATAGAAAGACCGCCTTTAGAGTCAAATGCTTTAGACTAGCCGAACGCAACGGTTCGAAAGGGTGCTTGGCCAGTACATTAAGCACTAAAGATAGACTCCTGGCTGGAATGACTACCGGTTGTCTCGGTCGGAGATTGCTCATTCCCTTCAACATCACATTTAACTGGGCCACCTCTGGACTATCCCAGTTGGCTAGACAAGGGATAACTGATGCCAAAGCTGACTTGTATCCAGCAACTGTGACGGGAGCTAGTCCTCAAAAGAACAGCTCACAGAGAAAGTCTGCTATTTGCTGATAGTGGATTGAAGGGTATCAATACCCTTTTCTTCACACCAGTCTGCAAATCTGTTAACCTTGTTGTTATATGACTTGAAGGTTGACCTCCTTCTCGCAGCCGCGATGAAATCAGCAGCCTGTCGAGAAAAGCCTTCCGACGTGGAACGTTGTTTGATAACATCCACGCAGTCAAAACATTTCGGGACGCTCGTGTAGGAAGTGTCCCTTGGCCTGGGAGATTATGTTCGGAATCTCGGGCAACTGCACAGGATTTTCCACCAGCAGATCTAGAAGATCCGTGAACCACGCCCTGCTCGGCCAATACGGCGCTATTAGCAGGACCAGACACGGTTCCTCCCTGACCTTCACCAATACCTTCGTAGAAGAATGGTGGGTGGGTACGCGTAAGCCAAACCAGACAAATGGAAGCCGGTTCCGTCTAGGACGGAATCAACCTCCATATTCTCCACCTGCGGCTTCACGGGCCGCAGCAACCTCTCCTCCTCGGCCTCCTCGTCTTCAGACTCCGAAGAGTCGTCACTAGACGAGTCAACCGTGGAACCGTCCTGGCGGACGGCTCCCACACCTGACGGACCGGCCACCGCTACTGGACCACCCGGAGGTGGCCGCAGAGAAACAGAAACCCGTCTGGCTGAAGCCAGACGGGACTGCCAGGGGGGCCGTACGAGACGGCCCCCCTCGGTAACCAGTCCAGAATCCTGTCCGAGGACAGGATCCGTACCAGGCATGGAGAGAAACTGACCCCCAACCTTTGGTAGCAGGGACGACACCAGCGTGGTCAGAACGCTATGCAGAAAAACCCTGCAGAGCCGGACCAAACCACGCCGGCGGTGCCATCTCCGCCACCTCCAGCTGGGGACGTGGAGCACCCGCACCGGCCGAACCGGGCGCTCCACGATTTACTCTCGGACCGCCTGACCCCGCGTCAGACCCAGCCAAGTCCTTCTGGGCAAGGAACTTAACCATCGTTTCGACGGACCACACTGCACAAACATTACACCTATGATCTATATTACACAGGGCACACATAAAACAGACATGGTCCTTGAACATTACACGGACAAACTTATGGCAGTCGTCACATGATGGCGGGGCTGGCTTGGCCTATAAAATAAGCACAAACCTACAATAAACAAGCGGAACGAGACCCGGATGGAAGGCAGACAATTAATTTTCAAATAATTTGACTCATAAATTAACCGTAACCTCCCCGCACCCCACCCCGCCACGTTACAACAACGATCGCATTGATTATGACGACAAGTACGCGGCGGGCACAACACACCCATAATAGATCCTCCAGGATGTGTAACGGCTCCAGGAATCATATCGCATAGCATTCAGGGTATATTTACTAATCAATATAAATTATACTCCTAACGAACGCAGCACGATATGTGAAGAAAACAACAAAATGTATAACAAAACTGCTGTCTCACACGGTAAAACCGCAGACCACACATCTACTCAAGAATTTTGAAACCACCGATCATTGCAAACCGATCGTGATCACACGTAAACTTGATCATTCTAAAGTTTCCGGTACCATTTTTAGTACGCAGCACCCAGAATAAGATGCGCGAATTAATGAAAAATTTTTTTTCACATAAACATCCGAGCGACCGGGTGTGATGTCACCCGCTCGGATTCTACGGAGAACGACGTCAGCCGATATTCGTGTTAGAAATACCGTAGCAAACACCTATTTTCATATCTGCCGATCGCCTGTTGGGGTTTAAAGAAGGCGATCGTCTGGCATATATCGTTGTTAGCACACGTCCCAGATTCTATGGGGACAGAAATTGGAACATGCGACACAACGAAATTTAGAGACCTAAGTCTTTTAACTATGGATAATAAAGAACAATACAACCTGGTTGTCTTGGGCGGTATTCTCCATAGTCCTTAGTTAATCCTTTCAGAACACACAAACTATCACTGATTAAAGACTTAGATTATTTTAAAACACTAAAATCATTAATGCAAAAAGCATGTATTGCTCTTGTCGCTATGCAAACAAGAATGAGCTCTATGGTAAACGGGTACTCGGCAGTTGGGAGCCGAGTACCCGGTTCCCATGAGTCGGTAAAGCTTTCTAAGTCTATAATCCTAGAGCCGCTGTCAGGGCCAGCTGTATATCAGAAGTAACAGAATGGTGAGTATTGATCGAAGGAGAAAGCGCTCATCGCTGCCCTCACACCCTCATCGCATAGGGACAGGACTTCTTCCTGGTGTACCTGAGACTTGTCCACAAGTGCCGGACCGGGGTGACCCGCCACGGCACTCTGGACGCCCAGTACCCATCGGTCATCCTCCGTGACCGACGGGACTACACCATACCTGTCGTATTCCCCCCGCGGAATACGACATCTTGCCCGCACCTCCCTGGAGGCCGCAGGGAGCTGACCCTTGGTCATCAGTTGTTTGCTATAAATAGCATCCAACCATTCTATGAACCGTGGATCCAGTCCCACTGACTGGATCCGGGCCGCGGGCAAAATCCCCGTCCTGATCGACGCAACCGACGGACGGGGCGCATCTTCATCGGCCGTGGCCGAAACCACAGACGGGTCAACCCTGGCTAGCCACGCCAGAGCATCTGACCAATCTACCTCCTATGAAGACACCCCCGCAAACACGTCACCCGTTGACGTGCTCACGGGTCTGCCAGCCACGGCCTCCCAGCAAGGAGCCACGGCTGACACGCCAGGCACTCCGGTACCACACGGTTCCGCCGCCACCCCATGAAACACTCCGGTCCATGGGGTAGGTCCGCACGGAAAACCGTATGGACCCGTAGCAGTCGCGGAACCATAGCCGGACACGGCCGCCAACGGCACCCCACGTCCGACTGCCGGACCAGGCGAGATAGGTGAGTACCACGCCCGGCCCGGCACACCCGTTCCCGTGACGGCTGGTGCCAAACCAAGCCGCACGGAACCGGTGCACGGTAACGGATTTGCCTCAGCCACAGGCGGAGCCGCTGACCTGGCTTGCGCCAAACCAGACAAATGGAGGCCGGTTCCGTCTAGGACGGAATCAACCTCCATATTCTCCACCTGCGGCTTCACGGGCCGCAGCAACCTCTCCTCCTCGTCTTCAGACTCCGAAGAGTCGTCACTAGACGAGTCAACCGTGGAACCGTCCTGGCGGACGGCTCCCACACCTGACGGACCGGCCACCGCTACTGGACCACCCGGAGGTGGCCGCAGAGAAACAGAAATCCGTCTGGCCGAAGCCAGACGGGACTGCCAGGGGGCCGTACGAGACGGCCCCCTCGGTAACCAGTCCAGAATCCTGTCCGAGGACAGGATCCGTACCAGGCATGGGGAGAAACTTCCCCCCAACCTTTGGTAGCAGGGACGACACCAGCGTGGGCAGAACGCTATGCAGAAAAACCCTGCACAGCCGGACCAAACCACGCCGGCGGTGCCATCTCCGCCACCTCCAGCTGGGGACGTGGAGCACCCGCACCGGCCGAACCGGGCGCTCCACGATTTACTCTCGGACCGCCTGACCCCGCGTCAGACCCAGTCAAGTCCTTCTGGGCAAGGAACTTAACCATCATCTCAACGGACCACACTGCACAAACATTACACCTATGATCAATATTACACAGGGAACACCTAAAACAGACATGGTCCTTGAACACGACACGGACAAACTTATGGCATTCGTCACATGATGGCGGGGCTGGCTTGGCCTATAACATAAGCACAAACCTACAATAAACAAGCGGAACGAGACCCGGATGGAAGGCAGACAATTAATTTTCAAATAATTTGACTCATAAATTAACTGTAACCCTCCCGCACCCCACCCCGCCACGTTACAACAACGATCGCATTGACTATGACGACAAGAACGAGGCAGGCATTAAACACACCCATAATAGATCCTCCAGGATGTGTAACGGCTCCAGGAATCATATCGCATAGCATTCAGGGTATATTTACTAATCAATATAAATTATACTCCTAACGAAAGCAGCACGATATGTGAAGAAAACAACAAAATGTATAACAAAACTGCTGTATCACACGGTAAAACCGCAGACCACGCATCTGCTCAAGAATTTTGAAACCACCGATCATTGCAAACCGATCGTGATCGCACGTAAACTTGATCATTCTAAAGTTTCCGGTACCATTTTTAGTACGCAGCACCCAGAACAAGATGCGCGAATTAATGAAAAATTTTTCTTCACATAAACATCCGAGCGACCGGGTGTGACGTCACCCGCTCAGATCCTACGGAGAACGACGTCAGCCGATATTCGTGTTAGAAATACCGTAGCATAACACCTATTTTCATATCTGCCGATCGCCTGTTGGGGGTTAAAGAAGGCGATCGTCTGGCATATATCGTTGTTAGCACACGTCCCAGATTCTATGGGGTCAGAAATTGGAACATGCGACACAGCGAAATTTAGAGACCTAAGGCTTTTAACTATGGATAATAAAGAACGATACAACCTGGTTATCTTCGGCGGTATTCTCCATAGTATCCTTTAGTTAATCCTTTCACGAACACACAAACTATCACAGATTAAAGACTTAGATTTTCTTTCACAAAAAAACACTAAAATCCTCAATGCAGAAAGCATGTATTGCTCTTGTTGCTATGCAAACAAGAATGAGCTCCATGGTAAACGGGTACTCGGCAGTTGGGAGCCGAGTACCCGGTTCCCAGGAGTCGGTAAAGCTTTCTAAGTCTATAATCCTAGAGCCGCTGTCAAGGCCAGCTGTATATCAGAAGTAACAGAATGGTGAGTATTGATCGGAGGAGAAAGCACAGTGGCGGGGTGATTTGCAATGATGCATTCTAGATTTTACAAAATTGGGGAAATTGTGAAAATGACTAAATCCTGAAAGCTGGGTATCAAAACCTACAGGAGAATCTGAAACAGTCATTAAATAAGCGTCCTGTAATTAGGCTAAAGATGATGATTCACTCTATTGACTAATTACACACTTTCATCATGTTGCGATGATTCAAAGAGCCATGGCCGTATTAAAGTCATCATCCTGTGCACCCACCCACCCCACCCATCACCATCTGCCCTACACCAAGCAGATGTCCATTAGAGAAACATCTGAGGCTAGGTTAATTATACAGCCACTTGTTTCAATTTCAGCTTGTGTTTGAACTATCGAAACACTACCAGATGGAAGACAGCAGAACATCTTGCAGAAAGGTTATATTTTTTTCAAAGGATTCAGTGTCAATTGAAATAACCTACCCAGAGTCCACGGTCACCAATGTGTTAATAGGGAAGCCACCCACGCGTTAGGGACAAAATACTAAACGTAGGCCAATGTGACTTGGTGAACTGCTAATAATATGCATCTTTATTAACTTTCGAAGTTTTTAGAATCCCGTAACACATATGTCATGCATACTCTTCATCACGTGAACTTTGCGCTTATATAAAGCATGTTTAAGGTGACCACTGAATAGATCTGATCTGTCACTAAAGTATATGACATCATAATCAATTGCATCACATGTAGGCTGATAACACAAATGAGTGGTGAATGATGTATATATCATCCAGTAAGCTGTTTTCAAGGGTCATGTGATTTCGAGGGTACATACTTTTGACGTTCTCACACATGCGTCGCTTAGGCGATGTCAACAAATCATGTGTCATTAAATCGATACAGTATTTTTACAACACAAGTGTAAATTTTTAAAAGATGCATGTAGTACAAGTGATTATTTTATGCATTTTGATGTCAGTGTAGTGAAAAACATGTATTTTCACTAATACTTTTTTTACCCATGATAAAAATATTGATAACTCGTAAGGAAATTATACCAATCAATCCAGTTTTTGCGTCCAATGACATCTGCCAGTTAGTCCTGAGTAGCATAGCAGACCCGTTGCCATAGCAATAATTTATAAGCATGGAACTGGCATGGGGTGCTTATGTAGTTTTCAGATCTAGATTGATTTTTCTCTACACGCAATGGCAATTCAAACAGGCTCTAGATAAACACTTATGTTCATTTTCAATACCACATTTACCAATTTCCAAACGAAAAACTGAAAGATTTTAACTTTTTTAATGTTTTGGCTGAAATTTGCTGCTGCCCAGTTATCACGAAAAGCAGAATATAACCTGATCTGGATTTGCAGCTATAAATCAAGTTCTGTGCTTGTATTAGACCCCTTTATGGCATTATTGTCGGTGATAGACTCTCCTTTGCTCAAATCATAAAAATAACATCAATTCACCGCCTCACTAGTTGAAATTACGCGATTACATCACCCTCGAAAACACATGACGTCTTACTGAGATTGCATTTGTAGACCAGGTAGTGGATATTTATAAGCAGTAAGTTTATTTTAAGGTTTATTTTTATTTTTATGCATGTTTTATTTCAGTGAATGGTTGCTAGTTACAAAACTGACAAAATTTGTTGATAAAATTCCTACTCTAATCTTATATTAAATCGGCAAAAATTTGCTTACACCCTCGAAAACCCATTATCTGATGATACATTTTGCTGGATATTTTGAAATAATTTGACTGGGCGCTCTTGCTGCCTTAGTTTCAAAATATTCAGCCGGTTACTTATATAGTTACCTATAGAAATTGGGAATTCAGGAGTCAAAGGATATAAATCGATCCCAACACCCGGGCAAGTCATAGGCGGGCTTAGCTATAAATGGCTAGGCATTGCTAGGAATGTATCCCTATATATATTCATCATATATTATAGGTTACTATTACGGTTAAATAACATAAAATATTCATAAAACGAGCAATATTTAGGACTACGTTAGTTAGAGACACGCTTACAATTAGGCTATATAAAACATATATACGCTATTAAGCCTGCACAATGGGTGATGTCAAGTCTGGGTATAGTCTTAGTGCAACACTAACACCGAGATAACACAGAGACTTGACCTCAACATTTGTGTTAGTGTTAACACAATGGGTGTTAATGTTAACATGGATGGTGTTAAGACATGGCTTGGTGTTAGTGATCTGTGTTAACACTAACGCCAATACTAACACTAAGACCCAGATTTGACTTCACCCTGAGTCTGAATTGTGATAGATTGGCACAAACCGCATTCGGTCAAGCAAGTGTAAAATATTCGTCAGAACTTGCATGGTTTTACATACCGATACACTGGAAAAGATCATTGAAAAACCTTTAGTAAATGTTATCACTAATCATGTCACCAACTAAAATATGTGACAAAGAACCCGTTTTGTGAATATTTGTGCACATTTATAGTCTGATGAAATATTGATTAGTAAATATGTCTTTATCTCCACTCATCGGTAATGGATCTTCTTGAAAAGAGCTCTAATTAACCATCACGGGGATTCAGAAGTACGGCCCTACTTCACGCTTAGTCACATTTTTTTCACATCTACTAGGCCTAGCTATAGTAGTAGAGGACATACAGCGTGGCCACTCATAAAATAGCCTATATGTCGCATTGCTGACGTTGGGCCAACGTTGTATCGCCAATGATGCCGACATTGTGCCAATGTTGGCCAGACGGACAAAATTACATCATGCCGATGTCATTTTGCCACCCTCTGACCGATGTCGCAATGCTGATATTGGGCCAACGTCGTTTTACCAACCATGCCTAAGGTCAGCAGATGTTGCGCCAACATTGGCCGGGCGGACAGTCTGCTATCTGGGATGCAGATACAACTTCATGGTATGAATTAACCATTACATAGGTACAGAATATCGAATTAGCTTATATCCAGATCTAGGGTATGGATTCTCCAATAGGCTAGGTACGGATTGACCGGTATGTTGTTGTTGTTCGTATATCCCTCCTCTTGATAGGAGCACCCACATGTGTGGTTACGTAAACTACAGTTTGATTTATGAACATTATATAATTGTAATTTTAGTCCGCAATTATAGATTAGCTAAATATGTTGTCCGCATACGTTTCAATAATAATAACACAAACACTGTTCAGCACCAGAGTGCATGGACAATTATATATAAATACAGTTCTGATTCAGGATATCAGTTAACAGCAGTTACTGTTGATTAATGTTGTTGTGGAAGCTGGTTAAAGAGGAGGCTTCTACCGCAATGCAGGTTGTAACATAGTTTTCTAGTTATACATTCCAATTCACATAATAATGAGAAGTTGTTAGGTAGTAATCCAGCCCTGACTAGACTTGTACAGTCGATAATAAGTTTTACGAGGTGATCTTCTTTGCTGGAGATATATTTCCAGGAATTCTCGCCAAGGTGGTCGATGATGGTTTTCTTGAGCAGTGATAAATATTGATTTCTATACTGATGGAGTGCACCACAGTGTAGCAAGAAGTGTTGATAATCTTCAGAACTCAACTGACAGAGACGGCATGCGCCATGTGGGGTTCACAATGTTTTGGTTGAATTTACTTAGTGTTGCTTGTACTAGGTATGTTCCTGTGATGAGCCTGACTTTAATGACACTACGTTTTACATCCTTGTTGTATGGTTTGGTTTGGGTACGAAATGACTGGTATTCATTCAGATTCAGACCAAGTATATTTTTCAATATTTCAGCAATGAAATCCTCATTATTTTAAATACTCTCATTATCACCGTCCTCATATGTTGCGAAACACAGTAAAGACTGGTGAAGGAGAAAAAATAAATTTAATAAGGAATAAACAATCCGATGCATACCGTGCAGTTAAAAATAATTGTCCTTTCTCGTTTCGCTGTCGGATAGTAAAGAAAAATCAATATTGTTTACTGCGTTTGTTTTGTTTCAGCTGACTGCTTTTTGACAGACACACTGCGATAGTTCTGTTAAACGATTTCTGATTGAATGAAAAAATATAAAATTCTCCAATGAAAAGCTCAGTTTCATTTGCATCAGTAAACTATCAAATGATTGGCTTAGAAAGATAGAACTTTAGTCATCTCCACCAATGATTTTGCAGCTTACAGCTGCGCATCAGCTGGACTTGTTAAGTTTCTGATGTAAACAACGTGGCAGCCAGCTACAGCAATGGTGTAATTGCACATTTCTAATTTTGGCAACTCATCGTCTTCAAGGAGGTAAGATTCTAAAAATCAATGCGATTCATATTTCATGATTGCTTTCGGCCGAGATAAACCCATGCATGCTGATTGTGTATGTGGCATTAGAAAGGACCAAGGGTAAATTGAATTTGCTTTAAATCATCATGATGAAATAATTATAATTGCCTTTGTGTCAGCGTAAGCGCTGCAAATACTTTCGTGAAGTGGTTCAGTATTGTAATTATAGAATTAGAAATTATGATTAGAAATTATGTGTCCTATTATAGACAAAAGATATTACTCATATTCCGCTTTGTGTGCTTAGCGCAAAGATATTAATCATATTCCGCTCTGTGTGTGTGTTAACGTATGCGATGAAAATATTGACAGTGGAGAAACTTCGAAAGCGGAAAAATTATTTATGAGTCTCCAGGACCTCATCCTCAAAATATGTAGGGATAACCTTTCTGCATCACAATGGTCTAACTCCATTGTACTAACGACCAACAATGGAGGGTCACTCCATGAGTCTATCTATCTATGCAAAGACTGCAACAAATTAATGGCTCATTTATTCGTACGCGCGAAAACTTACTAATAAAAAACCACTATTAGTTAAAAGTAGTAGTTGATCACCGTCTGCACGGCGATCCTTATCATCCCTGACAAAATGTGTTGGTGAGAGACCCCCCACCCCCCTTCCCACAAAGATGCATTTCTAAGCTTTCCTGGAAAGGGACATACATGGTCATTGAGAAACAATTGGATGTAACTTAAAAATTGAGGGAACTGATCAGCTAAAACCCTGCATTATGGTCACTGAGTGGATGACAATCCACTTCCTGACTCGAAGGCGAGTTTACCGAATCCAGTGGATACCCATGACAATACCCCTAACACCAGTACATAGTACCCACCGACATCGGCATCCCCTTCCCTTGCCCTTGTTGTGGAATGGGACATGTCAGAGGATGGATCAAGAATGATAATGTGGATGCGGAGATGGCCGATCCACCTATTGCTGTTAGCAGGATGTGCTTTGGAAAAGCCTACCCCTGTGATTATTTATCCTTTCTCCATAATTACAGATGTGACTATCCCGCGTACCCTTCGATATGACCCCTTTCCGCCATTCCTGAGGTTGTCAAACCTCCCACAACCCCACTCCCTCCACACTCTTAGTATGTCCAAGCGTGCCGGCATTCGAGTAACCACTCGTTACCCCATTTTCATTCCATCAAGTCTTTATTGCCCCACCTGTCCATACCTCTGTCCCCTGTGTTCCTGGAGGTCTGCACAACTCCATTGGAGGCCTCCCCCTTCGATCGCCCACATTGGAAATTCATGCCAACCTGGGATATATGATGAGAATTGCCCCACACTCCCCAACTCCATGTGACCCCAATTCAACCCTATTTTTGTTCTGTCTCCATCCACAGGCAGAGTCACATCAGCCCATAATCCTCCCTCCCTTCATGCTTACATGCCCTATTTGGCATGCTTGGTGACCGTGGAAAAGGATCTCCAGGCGTACCCTCTTTAGACATACATATGCTGGTCCAAGGTCTGCGTACATGGCCCACCCAATTTGGGTTGTGCTTCCCGCGTACACGCCATACTCAATGTTTAGCGTGAGTAGTCCTTTTATTCCTTTCTTCTCTAACTATTTGGAAGCCCCCTTTTCCAACTAAACGTCTCTGGCTTCTTTCCATTATGCGCCTCGAACATCCCTCTGCCGTTTTGTTTTCGTTTCTTATTCGTGTCTGAGAAACGGATAATCACATCTACACAGATGCAGAAAATCAAATTATGTTATATTATGATCAGCATTGCCTCTCTTTTTATCCAGGGGTGCTTCGTTCGCCACGAACCACCATCTTAACCATGATGTCGCTGTGGTCGATGCCACACATTCATGCACACATATATAAGTAATGTTAATCATACTAATTATGTACCCTTGGGATAGATATTATTAATTAATCACCCATTATTCCCTCCTATCCCTGGTATACACATTGCAGGATTATCCACAAGTACTTATCTGACATTTCAAAATTGTCACCACTTATGTTAAAATGTGAAGAAAAGTGTGAAAATAATTCTTAGACTCTTCCGTGGCAGTGCTAAATTTTGCTGTCATCGTAGTCGCTAAGGCACTGCGATAATTTCCTCATTTACAACTGGTGTTAGTCGGTTATTGTTGTACTGGTGGAGTTGGGAACTCACCACCCTCTGGGAGGGACAGCAAAAGTATTAAACAAATGTTAACAAATTAGTCTGGGTTAATAAGATCCGTCTTTCACTACCGTACTCCACCTTGTGCGTACATTACTAGTACAGTAACCACTACACTGACAAACAGTGGTGAAATACCTCATATATTATTACCATATATTCGACACAAAGGCCTATAGCGACCATCCCTTGAGTGCCGTTATTTCATGAATGTGATCAGCTATGTAAATCTTATTACTTAATTTTCGAACAAATTTGCAGAATACCTAACTATTTCTTTTCGATTTAAGTCTTTTGGAAGTCAAATTTCTGGTAATGCAGATTTACGTGGTTTATGTAATTAGGGCAATGTTTAGAAAAATCATCTGGACTATCAGTATACGTGGGAGTTTCTTCCACCTTTCTTCCACTTTTTTCTGGATAAATTGGAAGAAAGGTGGAAGGAAACCCCTTTGTTCCAGCCATCCCAGAAGAAATAGATTTCTTCCGGAAGAAACCAATGCTGGTTCCACCATCTTCTTACTGCCATGTCATGATTTCATTCTGACAAATTCTGTCCTTATTTGCCAGAGTTATCTCCCTTGAAAGACTATAATATGTCCATTCCATATCTCAGAACATCTTTAACCTACGCTTCTAATTTTAGTTGTAATAAAATACCATGAAAATAGATTAGGCATCTAGACAACGTGTCATGATTTTGTTTCAGCAAAACCTTTCTATATTCACCAAAAACATCTTCCTTGAAAGGCTAAAATGCGATGAGGGTGTGCGGGCAGCTATGAGTGCTGTCAACCATTCGTATCGCCTTCTTCAGTCGGTGTGGGCTGAAGCGGGGGCAGGCCACCCTGTGGCGCTTTCGTGCGTCAATGACGGCTTGGTGCTGTCTATGGACGCACTGGCAAGGGTGCAAGCGCGTGTGACAAAGTCCAGGAGGCAAATGGTTCTTGACCATATGCATCCGGCTACGGCAGTCAGGGAGCATCTTCTTGGGACACCCCTGACAGGGCCTAGCATCTTCGGTGGCCGGGCGCGGGCCATCCTAGAGGACACTGCCAGCATTGCGCAGAATCGGTTGGCAGTAAACCTACAGCTGGAGCTAATGCGGCAAGCGCACGCACTAGGGGCTGTAGGGAAACCGCTAGCTGTCCAACCTTCGAAGAAGCAGAAGAAGCAGAAAGGCAAGGCGAAAGCTAAGCCTGCTGCGACTTCTGCTTCGTCTGGGTTTTCTCAGCTGTCGCCGGCTAAGAAAGCCAGGAAGGTTGTGGAGGCCCCTACCCTCCCCAATGTTGCTCCTGATCACCCTAGAGGCGGGAAGGGTAAGGGTAAGTCCTCCAAGGGCGGAAAGAAGGGAGCGGATCATACCTGAGGGCACGAAAGCTCCCTTCATATCCGCCTGGACCGCACCTGTGCGACAGGAACAGCGGTGCCAGTTATACCCGCCGAGCCAAGACGGAAATGGTTCTCTCTCTCTCTCGTTAAGAAAGGGGGGGGGGAGCGGACCGTGAGCCGGACAACCACGTTAGATGTCGAGGCGTCTATGGTGGGTGGAAGGCTCATGCGTTTCGTCGAGGCCTGGCGAGGTGTGACGTCAGACAGTCTGGTCCTGGGATGGTTATCCCAGGGGTACATGCTGGAGTGGTGGGACTTTCCGCAGCAGAATCTGTCTTTGGCACCTGTCTGGACATCCGTACCACGGGAACCAGACAAGTTAGAAGCCGTTCAAAACGAAGTGTCAGGTTTGCTTCTGAAGGGAGCAATAAAACCAGCGAACCAGAACACTCCAGGCTTCTATTCAAATATGTTCCTTGTCCCCAAGAGCACAGGGGGATGGAGACCCATACTCAATCTCAGGCCATTAAATTGGTTTATCCATACGCCTCGGTTCCAGATGGAAACCCCGAGGTCGGTAATGGCGGGATTGAGGAAGGGAATGTGGTGTGTGTCGATCGATCTGAAAGATGCATATTTCCACATTCCTATGAACAGGAGTTGTCACAGGTTTCTGAGATTAGCGTTTCAGAATCAAGTATGTGAGTTTACTGTTCTCCCGTTTGGCCTGTCGACAGCTCCGAGGGTTTTCACAAGAGTGGTCCTTGCAGTGACAGCGTTTCTCAGAAAAGAGAACGTGGCGCTACACACCTACATAGACGACTGGCTGATCAAAGCAGATTCTGCAGCCAGGTTGAACGTGGATACTGCTCTGACTCTGAAGTTACTTTCAGATCTAGGCTGGATAGTCAACAAGGAGAAATCCGAGTTGACACCCACTCAACATTTTGTTTATTTGGGGATGCGATTCGATCTCGAGGAGGGCAGGGTTTACCCGTCAGAGCCCAGAGTGGTGTCTCTGTTAGCCATCCTCAAGAGTTTTCGAGTGGGAAACCACATTCAGGTGAGGCGGTTTCTTCAGATGCTGGGCATGATGGTCTCCATGGAGCAAGTGATCCCGTACGCTGCTCTAATGCGAAGACCTATCCAGTTGTATCTGATGTCTCTGTGGAAACAGAGAACAGAACCCCTGTCAAAACTGGTGCCAGTTTTGGAGCCGATAATATCGCATCTTGTATGGTGGAAACAGCGTCAGAATCTCCTAGTAGGGGTTTCGCTGCACCTACCCCACCCCCAGCTGTCCGTGTACACGGATGCATTGCTGGAGGGGTGGGGGGGGGCCTGCCTGGGAGAACACCAGGTCTCGGGCACATGGACTCTCCCGGAGAGTCAGCTGCATATCAATCTGTTGGAAATGATGGCAGTGGAACTGACGTTGGAAGAGTTTCTTCCGATGATCAGGGACTAGGTGATATTGATACGGTCGGACAATTCGACGGTAGTATCATACATAAATCGCCAGGGCGGGACCAGATCACCCACTCTGTGTATCAAAGTGTGGCACTTGATTCAATGGTGCAGAAATTACTCGGTTGTTTTGAAAGCAGCTCACATTCCTGGGCGATTGAACATTCTGGCAGATGCTTTGTCTCACAGACAGAGAATTCTGCCAACAGAATGGTCCCTCAACCCTCCAGTTCTACGAAGGATCTGCGCCACAAGTGAAAATGCTCAAATCATGACTTATGTCTCGCCGATTCCAGATCCAAATGCCGTCAATACAGACGCTCTGCCGATAAGCTGGAGAGGGGTGCACGCTTATGCGTACCCACCCACCATCCATCTGCCGAAGGTATTGGTGAAGATCAGGGAGGAACTGTGTCTGGTCCTGCTAATAGCGCCGTATTGGCCAAGCAGGGCGTGGTTCACGGATCTGCTAGATCTGCTGGTGGAAAAGCCAGTGCCGTTGCCCGAGATTCCGAACATAATCTCCCAGGCTAAGGGACGCTTCCTACACGAGCGTCCCGAAATGTTCAAATTGACTGCGTGGATGTTATCAAACAACGTTCCACGTCGGAAGGCTTTTCTCGACAGGCTGCTGATTTCATCGCGGCTGCGAGAAGGAGGTCAACCTTCAAGTCATATAACAACAAGGTTAACAGATTTGCAGACTGGTGTGAAGAAAAGGGTATTGATACCTTTCAATCCACTATTCAGCAAATAGCAGACTTTCTCTGTGAGCTGTTCTTTTCAGGACTAGCTCCCGTCACAATTGCTGGATACAAGTCAGCTTTGGCATCAGTTATCCCTTGTCTAGCCAACAGGAATAGTCCAGAGGTGGCCCAGTTAAATGTGATGGTGAAGGGAATGAGCAATCTCCGACCGAGACAACCGGTAGTCATTCCAGCCTGGAGTCTATCTTTAGTGCTTAATGTACTGGCCAAGCACCCTTTCGAACCGTTGCGTTCGACTAGTCTAAAGCATTTGACTCTAAAGGCCGTTTTTCTATTGGCAGCTTCCTCAGCTAGAAGGCGCAGTGAGATCCATGCGCTTTCGGCAGAGAGGGACCGATTTATTGTCTCCGGAGAGGGTCTGCGTCTTCTGCCAAGAGCAGAGTTTATGTCAAAGAATCAATCTTTGAGATATCCCTGCAAACCGATCATAATACCGAAGTTAACAAGGTTTGATCGTGATGCCAGTGTCTGGTGCCCGGTCCATGCTTTGACTAAGTACAGAAAACGGACTGACTCGTTACGGTCGAACGATAGACATCTGTGGATCTGGCATAAGAAGCCTTATGGCGCCACATCCATGGATACTATCTTTCATTGGGTAGTCGAATGCATTCAGACTACTCATGAGATGGCGACTGGGCACCAGGTGCAAGGCGCAAGGGCACACAATGTGAGAGGAATAGCCGCCTCGACCACCCTTTACAGTGGTGTTCCGTTAGAGGACATCATGGCCATTGCACAATGGCACTGTGAGTCCTCATTTATGGATTACTATATGAGGGATGTGTCAGACGCAGCCAATCCACTCGCTTTAGCTGTTTTGAAACGATAGTTAAGTGACCACACTGCTCTTCACCCTTTTTTCACTTTGGTAAGAAAAGATCCTAAAGCAGGCATGGTCGAGCGAGAGGATGACAACCAGATTGTGTCACTGATGGCCGGACCAGTGAATGGTTGGAGGCGGTACGTCTGAAGTCCAATTATCATAAGGTAATTCAATAGTGAGAGTTTTTTGTATTATGTCTATATATCATGTTCATTCATCTTATATATTCATGCTCATTCCCAGGCTAATACATGTGAGTATGCAAGGAGCAGTTATTCCTCTTGGCATATTTGTGTTTCAGGCGAGATACATGTTCGTGAGTTCTCTCCCTTTTCTTAGGAGAAAAGGGGGTGGGGGGCAGTGATGCGAATGTGATTCGGTTCCGATAACTTGACCGTCCTTTTAGGTCTCCGTTAGTCAAGTTTTTAAGTCTAAATCTTTCTCCAAGGGGCAAAAGTAGCATTTATGGCTTGCCCCTTCCCACCAGGTTACTGATCAAACCTGGTGTATATCAGAAATAACAGAATGGTGAGTATTGATCGAAGGAGAATGCAGGAAATTTCAATTTCCCTTTCTCCGAGATCTAACAATACTCACCATCCTGTTACGGACCCAGCCTCCCAGCCCCACAGAGGCAAGCCATGGATTTCTCTTGTTTGGTGGCTATGCAAACAATATGAGCTCTATGGTAGACGGGTACTCGGCAGTTGGGAGCCGCGTACCCAGTTCCAAGGAGTCGGTAAAGCTTTCTAAGTCTATAGTCCTAGAGCCAGCTGTCAAGGCCAGCTGTATATCAGAAGTAACAGAATGGTGAGTATTGTTAGATCTCGGAGAAAGGGAAATTGAAATTTCCTGCAGTCCGGCATTGTTGTCGAGTGCCACCGGCGCGAGTAGAAGGTAGGCTGATCTGTGGGATCGTTGACAAGTAAAAGGTGCTTTTCATCTTGCCATGCTTCAATGTCTTCTCGTTTATCAAGTGCTCTGTATCCCCAGCTCTGAGACTGGCTATTAAAGTCTCCCGCAATGAGGAAGTGGCAGTCCGGGACCTGGATTGTGTCAAGTGAGAGATTCTTGTCATTAGGGCAGTAATAATTGACAATGTCAATCACAGAGTTGCTGGTTGTTACCTTGATCTTGATATATTCGTTTTCGTACTGGAACTGTTCGAGCTCTGATTTCTCGTTGGTAACCCCTTCTGCGTTCCAGTGCATGATGTTGATACTGAGTTCTCTTTGGGTTTGGTCTTCTCTTTCGGTTGGCCAGTAGCTCTCCATCCTCGTCCCCTAGCTCCACAAGATGAGTTGATGGGACCTCCAGTAGCTGAGGGTGGGCTCCTTCGAGGCGTGGAGCCCGGCGCTGCACCTGCCTGGCGGATCCTCGCAGGGCGAGCACCATTTCGGTTGATTCGATCTCCAAGTGTCATTCATTATCGTTTTGCATAATGCTCTGGTTAGCTCCTCCAAATGTCTGGATTGACACCCAGTGGGTTACACCCCTGCACCATGTTGAGGCCGAGCATATAGTCTTAAACAGGGGACGGGTCAAGTGATTCAAGAACCACTGGGCCGATTTCAGTTATATTTTGCAGGACGTATCCTTAGGGCATAGTGATCCAAGTTTGTTCAAAGGAAGCCGATCATCCAATTTGGATTTTGTCAAATTCTTTTTAATGTCTTTAAAAATCTTCTTCGAAACCGCTTGGGTGATCGATTCAAAACTCATGAAATATCATCTAGGGCAAGAGCTGATGCAAGTTTGTTCAAGGACACTTGATCGGTTAAATAGTTTGGTGGCCATCTTGGATGGCCTAGTTTTCGCGAAAACAACTTATACAGAACCGCTGAACAGATCGGACCCCAATTTACCAGATATGATTAGGGCATAAGAGCCATTAAAGTTGGTTTCAAGAGAAGTTGATACGTGAAAAAACATGGCCATCGTGGACCAGTCAAAATGTAGTTTGCTGGCCATATTGGATTTTTTAATTTGATTGCTTTTGAACCCAAAATTGCTTTTATATATGTTTTGGGTAAGCTGATTTCAAATTTCCACTTTCGAAAGTGTCAGATAAATGGTTTGGCGGCCATCTTGGATCTTTACCCGCCAAAACTCCCATGCTAAAACAATGGGAAATTTAAAATGTCTTCTCGAGAATCACTGGCCCGATTTCAATTATATTTGGCAGGCAGCATCCTTAAGGCTTTGAAATCCAAGTTTGCTCAAAGGACACCGATTTAGCAGACAGCCATCTTGGACTTTGGCCGATTTTTTGAATTGTCTTTAAAAATCTCTGAAATGTCTTGGTTGATCGAATCAAAACTCATGAAACATCATCAGGGGCAACAGCTGAACCAAGTTTGTTCAAGGGAACTTGATTCACAAAATTCTTTACCGGCCATCTTGGATGACTTAGTTTTCGTGAAAACGGCTTCTAAACGGATCTGGCCAAAATTTATATCCGCGGCCGTCTTGGATGACCTAGTTTTCCGGAAAGCGACTTATTCTCCAGTACCACTCAACAGATCAGGTTTAAATTTGAGAAATATAATTGGGGACTACGGGCCATTAAAGTTTGTCCGTGGAAAGTTCATACGTATAAAAAACATGGCCACTGTGGATCATTAAAAATCTAGCATGTTTGGTAGCTACCTTTGATTTTCTGAAAATTTCTGCTTATTAACCCCAGTGGACCAATTTCAGTCGTGAGTGGTAAGGCCCCTTGGGCACCTCCTCCAATAGCTGAGCAGTTTTATATGTAACCTTGATGCCCGCCACCACAAACACCTTCATACCATCCGCCAACATGACCATTACAATGCAATACAGTCATGGCACTGTTCGTGAAATTGGGAAAACAATCTATCTCTTTTTGACTATGTTCTATGAACGCCACCGGACATGTATGTACAGAGAGCATTGAACTTCCCTGTACTCTGACACTCTGATCTGCTACCCAGAAAGTTTGCAGCGGTGCCACTGCACAAACCTGCTAGCTGTGGTACTATAACATACTTATCTAATCTTATCTAAGTGAAAAAGAACTATGTACTCTGAGAACAAAGCAGAACCTGAGGGAGCTAAGGATTCTGGTTGAAGACAATAAACACTTGTCGTTGAAAGAATAAGAAATTTTTGCAGATGCAGTTGCAGCTACAGAATACAGTACATTATCATTGCTCATGTCAACAACGTCTTTTAACCCTTTCACCGATGAATTCCTCATATCTCATTTTCAAAGCAGCCATAAGGAAAACTATTGAATATTTTGTAATTAATTTGAATGGAAGACGTTGCTGCCTGCCTTATGCAGCAATGACTTTCAGTTACATTAATTTCAAAATATTCAACAGAATACGTTTTAAATTATAAAGAATAAGCTTTTTCTGGGATTTGTCGGTGAAAGGATTAATTACATGTAGCACTTCGGTTTCTGTGATCAAGCTTCATAATAATATTTTTTTCTCACTTTTTATTCTGCAGTAATTTGAATGAGTGATCTTTTATGAAATCAGTTGATTGATGGTTACCAATAATCTGGCATTATCCAGAAGGAGGGAGAGGCTATAGTTCTGCTGACATTCATATATACCACAGTGATCAATAATGTCCAAGGTGTATCAGAGTGTCAAGGCATGTCTGATTAAGGTGAGCTACAGTACGATGTAACAAAGTTGTTGACAAGATCGGTCAGTGACATTAACAGCTTTCCAAATTACTTTCTCCTTTGATATATGTAACTGGCTATGAATGAAGCATTGAATGCTGTCCCTTGACATATCTGTCCATTTGCAGACTAAGAGGTTATTTTTAAAATGTCCAACTGGAATGACTGGCTCAGTAGTCTCGGACTGGCTCAGTTATCGAGCAAGTCATTCCAATGGTACTTTAAAAAAGTCTTTGTCTGCAAATGGATATTTCTCAAGGCCACTCCAGAAGTCACTTTTGGCCAGCTTGAGTGTTAACTGGTTAATGATCGAAATTGTAATGAATTTATAAATACATGTATTTTCTTATACAGAATGCCGATTTGCAACCTTTGACCCTCATCACCTACAAATACATCATCTAAAATAAGCAACAAGAAAAAACAACTAAGTTTTCAAGAACAGCATCTGCTGCTGAGCACTGTGTTAGAAAGACACATGTGGTGTAATGTCTTGCATAAGATCTGTGTTGATATGATTTGAATCTATTTAGAGTATGGAATACGTGAAAAGCATTGGATGAGCAACCACAACATAAAAAACAAACAGAATATTGTGCTCTTTGGGAATACAAGGGAGTTGGCGAATAAACAAGCCTATTACAATGGCGACTCAGGTCCTAAATTGGTTACCCATAAATATTTTTCATAACCTTTGAGGAAATGAAAAGTCAATCTAATGGTCTAGTACCACCTTATGTCATATGGTAATTTCTGCAGTCCGCCTGAATACTGTCACTTGCTGATGCGATGGTCAAATGCACGGTGTGATTGTACTATAAGAAGAATGGTAAATAAATGGATCATTGGCTTTCTTGCAACATGTAAAGAACAAGTGGTTCTGGATGGAGTGACATCACATATATACACAAAATGTGGCCCCAGTAGAGACAGGCATATCTCAACTTGTACTCAAGACATTGTATCAGCCCACTCATATTTCGTGTTTTCATCAATGATTTTCCAGACAGTATCTCTGCCCAATCAACAGCCATATTCTTGAGCACTGATGAATGTATCCTCTATCTCATTAGATCTGGGATATGCCATGTCCATAGTGTTTTTAACTGTAACTGTCCTGTAAATTTTACTGCTCAAAGATTTATTGCTGTTTTCAATATTCTTGTACCGACCTGCTCTTGAATGAACAATAATATGCCCAATGATGGTAGACTGTACTAAAATGGAAGAATAATATTTTTAGATAACTTACGACAAGAATGCCTACACATTCAGTTGATTAATTTTCTAAAATAAACTAGTTCTCTTTACCCGCCAGAGTTTGCAGATTTGTCAAGTGTACTTCAGTTCAAGCCATTTTCTTTGGGTTAACCATGAACCTGTTGATGATCAAATTCAGTCAACAACATTAAAACCTCTGGATACAAAATGTTCATTTTGTATGCCAAGATAATACAATTAAAAAAAATATTTCCACTGAAATCACTCGATCGATGATCGAACCAGTCATTTCATTGATACATTAAAAATGGTGTTAGGCCTACAAATGGATGTTTGTCAAGACCACTGCAGAGGCTGTTTTTAAATGGAGAAATCCAGTTTCTCAGTAAGTCATATGATGTCATAATCAATTACGTCACATGTAGGCTAACGTCATAGTCAATTACGTCATGAATGACATGATTTAGTCAGTCATAAACGGTTAAGAGTCCATCATGTTGTACGAATTGTATATCTTTGCTATTTAATAAACATTCTGTTGAATATTTTGAAACTAATGTGACTGGGTACTGTTGCTGCCATAGGCAGCAACAGCACCCAGTCAAATTAGTTTCAAAATATTCAACAGCTTACCTACAGTATAGTTTACTGGAATCGAAGCGTGAGTGGAGCTTAGCTAAAGATGGACAGAGCATAGCTACAACTGGATTCCTCCACTGACCATTAAAGAGGTAAATGACTCTACTAATCAACAGGCGCCAGAATGGTATACGGGTAGTCAGGTAGAGGCACAATCTAATGCCACATGATGTAGAAGTTCTGATGCAGTTCATGAATATTTTTCAAAGTGGCCATATCGGTTTGATTTCAAATCACTAGTGTCACATTCTCTGACCACATTTGTATAACGCTCATTGCACAGCTGAGAAAGTTGGTTCAGCTTACTTACATGTACATAGAGATGACAGAACCTCACACTGACACAGTAACACTACCTGTATTAGCATGGTCTATTGGAACCATTGATAGTCAGTTTTAAAATCATCCCCTAGATTGGACAAATATATGTACTGTAGACGCATATGCATCACTCTCATTACAGGAAGTGTACTATGTAATGCTTGAATTCAGATAGTGTTTTTTCTGTGATATGTATGTTAAACTGCTCTCATCATTTTTCTTCCAGACACCAGTGTCAGAACAAGTGGAGTTTGTAAGTTCTCCAGATGATGTACAAGCGACTGTTGAACAGACAAATAAAGAGACGATAACACAGTATGAAGTGGACAAGAAAACAGATGAAAGTTTAGGTTAGTTATTGAAACTATCATAATTATCTTAGCATGGCCAGGTTTATCACATTTATACTCATTTGTAAAGGGATATAACTCCTCAGTTAATATGATCATAGAAAATACGAACTGACACGTGACGGTTGTGAATTCTCAGAACTGGATTCACAAGTTTACTGATATGCCTCGTTTTTATTTGATGGATTTTGAAGCCGAAATTATTTTTCTGTAGGTTTTTAGGTATGCTTTGTATGCTGGTTTCAAATTTCCACTTTCGAAACTGTCGGATAAATGATTTGGCGGCATGTAGTAAAATTTCCATCTAATACAGGTGGTCTTTATAGCAGTTTTACTGCATTCCACACTCCTTTTAATCATCTGAGTGGGCAAGCTTAGTTAGCAGCAGCTGTTCGGTAGAGTGCGTTGAAGTTTATTAAAACAATAATTTAACTAAATGTCATTGCTGCCTTAGAAAGCAGCAATTTTCAGTCAAATAAATTCCAAAATATTCCACATTTGAAATGTCAAAAGCACACAATACATATCTTAGATTTTTGGCCAGCGGAGGAAAACAGTTAATTGTGTAATTCAAGTTTTTGTTTTCTTTGATGATAAAACCTGTCATGATAATCCTGACTGATGTTAATTCAGGCGGTGGGGGAAAAACCCGTCTTCGCCTACGAAAGTGCCACTACCATTTTACTGCCGATTGGCAATGTCCTATATTCGTTTTACTGCTGAAATGCATGTCGCAATTAGCTGTTTTACTGCAGAATTGCAAAGCACAATCAACCCTTTTATTCCTGAATTGCAAGGCTCAATTAACCCTTTTATTGCTGACTTGCAACTTTTCATTAACCCTTTTACTGCTGAGTTGAGTCTTAATTTGCCCTTTTGTTGCTAAGTTGCAGATCTCCATTAACTTGTTTACTGCTGAATTACACATACAAGGCTCAATTAAAATTTTTACTGCTGATTACAAGTCTCAATTAACCCTTTTACTGTTGAATTGCAAAGAGCGGTACCAGTTGGTGGCCATCTTGAATATTTTCTGGCCAAATACTCCTAAAGTAAAGCAATTTAAAATTTAAAATGTCTTCTCGAGAATCATTGAACCGATTTTAACCAAATTTAGTAGGACACATACTTTTTCTTGTTGCAATTCTAGCTTAAACCGTATCATTCTACTTATAATTGATGACCTTTCTAATTGAAATGCCCATGTTCCACGTGAGCGATACAGGCCCCTTGCCCGACTTTATGTATTCTATAAAGCTAACCGTACAGAGCTTGATTGTCCTCATGAGTCACCTAAACAGCTGTATCCATCTTGAACTCGTGCCTAAGTGATCCTACATTTTGGAAATTTCTCCTATTTATTATGATTCTGTCCTACCTTTTACCTGAAAAGAAAAACTAATTTTTTATGGGAGTAGAACTGAATGTATTTCTTATCAGTACTGGGCCTTTGCTATTAACACTTCTACTCTTCTAGTCCTGGTATATCAATTTCATGGTACTCATACAGAAATGAGGTCGTATATTTTGGACAGATTTCTGTGTCTCCCAGTCAAATTGTCTTCAGCTGAATGATTTTGTCGAGCCCATAGCAAAGCCGAGGATCTCAACATAGTGATCTAAATGACGTCCGGCGTGACAAGAATTAGGTAAAAGTTGAAATTTTTCAATGGATATTTAATTCATCAAGGACTTATCCGATGTTAATAAAACTTTGATTTGATATATACCATCGCAATATTTAGTCTCCATCATAATGATTGTGATTTTAAAATGTTTTCCATACTTTTCTAACGTTTGGCCATGGCTTAGAAGATTTTTGTGTGATATGTATCCTGCTTTCAAGCCAAGAATTAGAAGAATGTTAAAGTTTCAGCTGGTATTTAATCCCTCAAGGGCTTTGTTCAAACCCATTATCTAGGGAGTATACTTTTTTAAGAAATCATACCACAGATGATGTGTGATATGCGGAAAACCTACAGGTCTCAACACGCGGGACGCAGTCCATCTAGTTTATCAGCCTTAGTTAAAGTCAAAATTTGGAGCCAATATGACATGTTATTAGAGTCCTTCTTACGTTGACTATTATGATAGTTGTGATGTATACACATTTCATATACACATATTCTGTCTTTTGCAGATCCCTCCAAACAGCCTGGATTAATATGGCGAATGTCAAGTGGTTTGTACGGCATTAGCACTGGAGCTGTGACGGGAGTGGTCAGTGCAGGAGTGACCAGTGCTCAGTGGGTTGGCAGTAAGGGATACGCGGCAGGTCAAGCTGTAGCCAGTAAAATGCCTCATATTCCGGGTATTGGTCGGAGGAAAGAAAAAGATAAAAATGAATAAGCTTTTAAAGTCCCTAAGTAGATATACTGTGTTTTATTAATTATTATCTATAAAATATGAATTTACATACTTTACTCAAAGAACCCATTGAAACTAGTTTAATTTTTCTGTGAACAGATTTCATACAATTTCATTGATCAATTTCTTTCCTCAAGAGAATCTATAGATCGTCAAACTAATATGTCAATCACTCTCTTCGTTGTCTTGTCCGAAAGTGGTTTCTCCGAATCTCATCTTTGTAAAAACTGATCAATGAAATTGTCTTTCTTAGAAGACAAGTTTTAAGGCTAACAGAATGGACTTAGGCTGTGTTCTCACTAGAGACGTAATCAGGAATAATTATTCCTGATTAATTCTCTAGTGAGAACACGGCCTTAGATTACGTTATTATTTAGAGAGTCTTCCGCTGACTCCGCCGAGTACATCTATGTGTAGATTTTTATGGATACAATCCCTCGATCTGCTCCAAAGAAGACGGAATCAAAGAAATGTTTCTCCTCTTTTGTGTTTGTGGTTAGTTCAAGCATGGAACAGATATAATGTTTCTGATGAATTTAATATTTCCTGTATTAAACAAAATGGAATCCAAATATAGTTTCTGACATTTTCTGAAATCTACATGCCTGTTTAATACTACAAATCATTTGTACCATAAGAAGCTTTAGCCAATGGAGGAATCCAGTTTTAGCAATGCCCCACCCATCTCTAGCTAAGCTCCACACACGCTTTTCCTGTGTTGGGATCACTCGATCCCTGTAGTGTACTTTGTGAATCTCAATTTCCAGAAAACTATATATGTAAGCTGTTGAATATTTTCAAACTAACTTGGCATTTATGACGGACCAAATCGTGTCATTCATGACGTAATTGATTATGTCGTCACCGTAGATTTGACGTAGTTGATTATGATGTCATATGATTGATTGAGAAACTGAATTCATCAATTGCAATAGTGAATTGTGTGTATGCCTACATCATCGACATTCATACTAACTAGGGGCCATAAATCAGCACAAAAACTGCCTGTGGGTAAATAGGGTGTACTGGGTAATCTCTCTTGTTTACGAATAGTATTGACATGATATTGAGCCTGATTCTGCATCATGCGATATATTGCATACATAAAGGCCCTATGTCTAAATATTTATAATGTACCTAGAGTTGTACATCTTGTGTCCATGTTCGTTTGACAATCATGAAGCTTGAGTCAAAAGTGCTACCGTTTTTTAAAGACTAACTTCTGATTTTTGACAAACTCGCATATAAAGTGTTGTCAAAATTTAGTAAAATTAGTTCTATTACCCTTGACTCATGTTATCATTATAGTGAGTTAGTCATTGAGTGAGTCTTTGATACTTTAACCCTCTAATTGTCACACTGGCCAAACCCGGCCGCTGCTATTGTCTTGTGGAATGTCCATTTACAGGCCAAGAGAATGAAAATTTACCACTGGAATGACTGGCTTGATAACCGAGCCAGTCATTCCAGTGATAAATCTTAAACAATTGTGTTCTCTTGGCCTGTAAATGGACATTCAATAAGAAAATATTAAAATTTTCTTTACAGAATTTGACCATGAAAGGGTTAATGGCCAAAATTAGTCAAGAAGAAGAATGTACTTAATGATTTCCAATCTGCAGTCCAAGAGACTATCTTGGAAAATTTCCCCTAGAATACATGTAACTGGCTCAGTTATAGAGGCAGACATTCCAGTTGGAAATTTTCACTAACACTTCTCTTGGCTTTCAAATGGCTATTCCTCAAAACTTTTGCAGACGCAGTTTTTGGCCGACATGGCCATTAAAGTGTTAATCCATGTCGTATATGATATGAGCATAGTTATCACACAGACATGTCATATCATAATACTTCATTGCTTGTTTATGATGCTGTGTTATGAGCGACTGTTAATAAACGCGGAACAGGTTACTAATTATATCATCCAAGATATTTTTATTTAATACCATTTATAACAAAAATTATCTCATATTCATGAATTATAAATAGAATCTCAAGCTTGTTTTATATTACTCTAGGATAAATTATGGAATTTGTTTTATTTGGTTTGTGACTTAATTGTTATTTATTTTAGCTTATTGCAACTTGAATTGAATTTTAAGCTTGTGTGAGTACGACAGAATTATTCTGAATTTCTTTGATTCTCAATTTCACATATCTGCAAAATTTGTATCATACAGGTTCAAATGGAAAGTAGGTGTTCTACCGTATGTCTCGCAGGTGTCATACCAATCTCGCTGAAAATTCCCACATGTTTTCTAGAAATATGTAATGTTGTAGAAATCTTGAAAAGTCATGCAATGTGAGAATTTACAATCAATGGAGATTCTGAAAAAGCAGCGT
Source organism: Chaetoderma sp. LZ-2023a (assembly GCA_034401795.1). Taxonomy (NCBI): domain Eukaryota; kingdom Metazoa; phylum Mollusca; class Caudofoveata; order Chaetodermatida; family Chaetodermatidae; genus Chaetoderma; species Chaetoderma sp. LZ-2023a. Next base: position 128,985,088 of record CM067370.1, on the reverse strand, counting down.
CTTTTTTTCTCTGACCAATGTCTAGATTACCCTTTGAATCCTGAAGCTCCCGCATACCTACAGAATAGCTCATAAATAAGTTTACATGTTTCCAAAACAAAAACATATTAGCAAGAAATGTTCTATTGAATATTATGAACATAGTTGGATTGAAAGACAATGTCTTTCATTCCAGTTATGTTTGAAATGTTCAACAGTATGTTTAATTTTGTTTTGGAAACAGCCTAAGTTATTTCTGAGCTCTATTGTATTTCAAGACAACCACATGGGTGAGCTGTCGAATATTTTGAAAACTAATTTGACTGGAAGGTGTTACTCTAGTCGAATTGGTTTCAAAATATTTATTAAATTGGAATTGATTTTCCATATTTTGCATGTTTCATGTTCTAAATCGAGATTTCTAAAAGTGTTGAGAGACAACATGTCTGAAGACCATTATTTAGCTCTCAATGTCATTAATTTCATACAATGTAATTCGGGTCGTAGAAGTTATTCAATACATGTAGAATGATAATGAACTATGGTCTGAATTGTGTACCCAATATATTAGATTGCTAGTTCATCCATGATGATTATTCACTTAGAAATAGTTGATCTGATGAATTCACTGAATGTATAAAATTTTATATTATAACTCCAGCTCCCAGGCAAATTAGTTTCAAAATATTAACCAGAATGCTTAGTAAATTGTCATTCTTTCAAAGACATGCAATTCGCACACTTGAGTTATAATAGTCGTGATGGTGACATCAGCCTACATGTATGTGTGACATAATTGATTATGACATATACATTAGTGACAGATAGGATCCCTCCATAGACAGGTGCTCTCTAGCAGGAGGTTTGACTACACAGGGTTCATATTTAATTTTAAGAAACTCATTTCCCGGCCTTTGAAAAATATGGAAACAAATGATATTTTGCTTTCCTGGTTTGGAAAATGTAGCCAAATTAAAAACAAATTGCTGCTTGTAAATTTTGAGTGATAAATTTTGGTATCGGTACAGATTTTATGATTTTTTCGGAAATCGCTACAGTGTTCTACTCTTCCTGGTTCAAAGGGGTAACCAGCCACTCGTTTCACTGACCATGTTCTTCAGTGAGATCATCTACTTATCAGATAACTGGTTCCACTATGATTTGTATGATATAACCCATTGCAGCAGTATTGAGTGAGCTGTCGTATATGACATCACTGGTTCTTGGAATAGGGTACATCTAAATGTTGTAGTGGGTAGTATAAGCTGGTGAATAGATCATTTAATCTCTCTATCAAATTTTGTTGTTCAAGTTTATAAAATATCCAGAGACGGTTTTGAAAGCCTGGAAAACTATTTACATACAAGAAAGCATTTGTAAGTCCCTAACCCTTTAACAATTCACCTTTCCAGAATATCCACCCATCATATGACGTCATAATCAACTACGTGACATGTATAATGACATCATAATGAATGACGTAGATAAGTACGTCACGAACGCATATTTGAAGACGGGCTATGCATTGTACGAATTGTATGTCTTTACTATTAAGTAAATATTCTGTTGAATATTTTGAAACCAATTTAACTTGGCGCTGTTGCTGCTATAGGCAGCAACAGCACCCAGTCAAATTAGTTACAAAATATTCAACATCTTTCCTGTATAGTTTTCAGGAAATTGATAGTTGGGTCATTCAGAGATCGATCAATCCCAACACGGTGAAGTGTGGGTGGAGCTTGGCTAGAGATGGGCGGGGCTTAAAGCAGAAACTGGAAAGGTCCATTAATATCCCAGTGTCTCGATTTCAAGACAGTTATACAGGGAACTGCTTGAATATTTTGAAGCCAATTTAACTGTAACGTGTTGTTGCCATAGGCAGCAACAGCGCCCAGCCAATTTAGTTTCAAAATGTTCAACAAATGAGTTTCTTGTTTCTGAGTGTGTGAGTGTCAAAGTATATAAAAGTCAGATATTTTGTGCTACTTGTTTGCATAAAGTAGGGACTTTGTCATTTCAGGTTAAGCTTTGTGTTTAGATTGTAGTGCATACAGGTTCAGTTTTGCATTTAAATTGATTTAATGTATACGGGTTCAGTTTTGGGTATAAAACCACCAGGTGCCAGGTCACCAAACCTTAGATATTACTCCACCTATGTCAACACAACGATGAATATATCGTTTTGAAGGCCTGGAGAAACTATTGAAATTTGAGACCCCCTGTATACATGTAGAAGCAGGCATTTTTGTGCTACTATCATGGAAAAGTAGGGAAAATGTAAATATTTTGAGTTGTGGGTCTTGTTCTTGTATAATATGAAATTATCTTCAAAATCCTGCCGTTCTTGGCTGCTGTATTGGACATCTGACATTTGGACGACTATATCTGGAAATGGTCTGATGAAAGTATGGGATTTCATTCTACTGATAGTCTATGAACCCTGTGTTTAACAAATTGTAGTCTAGTCAGATTTCTATGTACATATACTTTAATGCCATATACACATTTTTATTTACAATTATCAACTACACAAACATGCTGCATATAGTGAAAGCAGTTTAACTGAATGCGGTTGCTTTCAAAATAATCGGCATGATAATATTACAAGTATTAATGTCACCCCTGAAAAAGTAAATTCTGTCGTATGCAAAGCATATTCTGTTGAATATTTTGAAGTTAATATGACTGGAAGCCAGGAAACAAGAGCTTCCAGTCATATTAATTTCAAAATATTCAACAGCTTTCCTATATTATTGTCTTGACGTTGACATATGGGGAATTCATCGACGAACGGCTTTCTTTAATCTCCTAAAAAATCTGTACATTATTATTAGTCCCCTACCGGTAAAACCGGGGGGACTAGAGGTTTGCACTCCGTCTGTCCGCCCATCTGTCCATCTGTCGCAGTTGGTTTTCCACACTTTTTTCGCCGTCCTTCAAGGTATTCAACTGAGAATTGGTACATTGCTTTGTTATGAGAAGCTACAGACCAAGTTAGAGTTTCAGGCATATGCGTAAATTTTGATGGAGTTACGTCCCCTTTTGACTTATGAAATACGAAAAATATCAGCTTTCCGCACTTTTTTCACCCTCCAAGATATTTAACCCTTTAACACTCAAAACCGGCTTCTGCAGTGGTCTTGAGAAATGTCCATTTTCAAACAAAGAAGACTATTTTTGAAGATTTACCACTGGAATGACTTGCTCAATAACCGAGCCAGTCATTCCAGTGGTAAATCTTCAAAAATAGTCTTCTCTTGGTCTGCGACTGGACATTTCTTATGATAAAATTGAAATTTTCTTGAACAAATTTAAGTGTTAAAGGGTTACGGGAAAATCGGTACATTGTTTTAGTATAAGGAGTTACAGAGCACGCTCGAGTTTCGGACATTTTCGCCAGTTTTTCATGGGGTTATGCCCCCTTTCGACTTATGAAATACGAAAAACTATTAGTTTTCCGCACTTATTCTTGCAGTCTTTCAAGATATTCACCTGAGAATTGGTACGTTGCTTTGTTATGAGAAATTACAGACCAAGTTCGAGTTTCAGGCATTTGCGTAAATTTTTGATGGCGTTATGTCCCCTTTCGACTTATGAAATACAAACATATCAGCTTTCACGACTTTTTCCTTCCCCTTCACCATATATAACTGAAACTTGGTTTACTGCTTTGTTATGAGAAGTTACAGATCAAGTCTGAGTTTCAGCTGCTTCTGTCAAATTTTAATTGAGTTTTTGAGTGTCAATCTCTAAAGATTTATATCACCAGGTAGGGGACATGTATTGCAAAGCAATACTTAGAGAATGCTTGTTTAATTTTGGGAAAAGGGAAATTATTGAATGGCATACAGTACATTTTTATATCAGCAGCAGCAGTAACGACTTAGTAAATAGTAGTGTACACCTATTTTGAAATAAAATTTCAGTTTTGTTGACTGTAATAAGTTATTGATCAATATTAATAATATTACAGATTGATATTTATGCTGCTTTATGTAAATGATGTATGCCTAACGTTGTATGACTTCTTTTGATGCAGAACATAGTTTCTCCAAACGTAGTTAAATTTGTCCTAGAGACCGCTTGTATTTTAGAGTTAAGAGTTTCTGCAGTCTACATTTACATGGCGTTTAAGTTTGGATATACTGAATATTTTGAAAACAATTTGACTGAAAGTTGTTGGTGGCTAAGCCAACAACAGCTTTCAGTCAATTTGTTGTCAAAATATTCAGCAAGTCCGTAGTTATTGCCAATTGAGATTAATGTCGGGTGACGCAGCTGTTAATGATCAAACTGGGCAAAACCACTTTTTACGTTTTACAGTGGTCATGAGAAATGTTCGTTTGCAGGCCAAGATAAGACAATTGTTGGAATTTCATCACTGGAATAACTGGCTTCATAACTGACAGACATTCCAGTTGTAAATTTGCAAAAATTGTCTTGTGGCCTACAAACGGACATTCCCTAGGAAGAAATTTGAGTTTTCTTGTTGTTGGTTTCTTGACAAATGTTTACAATTAATTGGTTAAAGACCCATCATCAGTTCACGGTAATGGCATATCATACAGGATTAGAAAGTCACTTATATTGAGAGACAATCTGTCTATAATTATGAATTGTATGAGCTTCATTTAACACTTTCCTGCTTGTATTGGCTGATGGTAGCCGTCCCACTTAAATATGCGATATACCGTCAATATGTTGCTGCTCGCTGCTGACCGTTATGCTTCTGTTTCCTGTTAAACATGGATGCTAAAATGCTGCATAACAATATATATGTAATAAAGTCTAGTAACATGATGGTGATGAGTGACTGTGTTGTGCAGCTGAAGAAGTGAAAACTTCTTTCATTTGCAGTCAGTTTTTGTTCAACCTTCTCTACCGTCTTGTCCACAGTGGCCATCCTAAGCTCCTTTAGGTTCTTCGTCTTTAATGGTCCCAGTTTTTGTTCCAAAACACGTAGCAAATTGATGTTGTGTTATCCTTTGCGTGCCTGTTGGCACCTACGATTGCAAATTCTAGTGCTTTCTGAGCAGGCATAATTCCTGGCATTTGAAGACCATGTCCGAACATAGACCATTACGATTGCGCTGCCCTCGCAGATTGTGGCTCTGTGTTACACAGTTTGTAGAGTATTAGTCTAGTAACATATCAGTATTCAAAAGCTACCGAGTGCCAAAATATCATATTTGTCACTTTCAAATAAGATTAGTGATCCAAAAGGATTTTAAATTCTTTATTGAAAATTTCAGAGCCCAAGATGGCTCGATCATGTGTGTATATTGATGATTAGAATGTGATGCGTGTCAAGTACCTCCATTAACACTGATGTACTAATTTGTTCATGAAAATCTCTCAGAAAATGTTCTGACAAAGAGATGATGTTTGAAAATTTATCACCGGAGCGACACTCAGTTATCGAGCCAGGGGCGGATTATCCACAAGGCTAACGAGGCAGTAGCCTAGGGCCTCGCACTTGAAGGGGGCCTCGCACTTGGACCAAATTTTTTTTTCTGTTTTCTCTTTCTTTAGGCAAGCTACATTAACACAACGAAGAGACACTCGGTCAATATCTCCAAAATAGATTATTACCCTATCATGGCCTTATGTCAGTGACCTATGTTATTCTGTTTATAGTCTCGTTTTATTGTTTAAATATCGATTGTAACAATGCTCGAGTAGACTTAACAAACACGATGATCACGTGATGGCGTGACGCACACGTGGAAAGTAATTTTTGTTGCCTCAGTGAGTTAGTGGAAGCGGTCCGAAGCGCTGTTAAACGTTTTTTGATCGGGAATCAGTAGGCCTACATTCAGTCATTCATTGATTCTCATAGTCATACTGTGGATAGCCGAGTTTTTTCCCTAAAATTTAAAGAAAGGCAAGGTAGGAAGAAACATTGTTAGAATGTTACTGACTAAATTAAAGCTATGTTGTCACGGTTGGCTATATGAATATTTTTTACAAATTGTAAATTACAACCTTGCATGTATCGGGTCAATAATATATACCTTAATATACCCAAACAATGTCCCTTTGGGTAAAACGTATAATTTTAACCCTTTCGCCGAACAATCTAAGAAAACCGAAATTAATTGTTATGTACGAAACATTACATATTCTATTGAATATTTTGGAAATAATTTGACTGAAAGCTGTTGGTGGCTCGGGAACCAGCAACTTTCAGCCAAATTGTTTTAAACGGTTACGGTTGTTAAACGGTTACTGTTTGTTTGGATACAGTGGTCTTTAATAGGTTTTATCAGAAAATTAAAAATACACATTGACCACATTTTGAGTCTGCTTTCTGTAAAACAAGCATGAATACACTATATTCACATACTAGGCAGCTTTATCAGAAATCTAAAAAATTGGTCTTGTGCTACTTGTGAGTCAGAATGAAAAATTAGAAGCCTACCACACTAGTTAATTACGTGAAGGAATGTTTGCCTTAGCTCAGACCAGCGATTCAGTGGTTGTCTTTTAAAGAATTTATTGGAAATACATGTATCTGAAAATCTAAGAAAGCTGTTGAGAGAATTGAAGAATCGCATTTCTGTGTAAAGTCAGATGCATATAATAGGAGCGTGCTTCCATCTTGTATCTCTTATCCTTTAGTAGATCAACCAGAGGCCTGAACCTGTGCATATCAAGAAAAGACTATAATTTTGAAAATTTCCCACTGAAATGACTGGCTCTGTAACTGAACCAGCTATTCCAGTGATACATTTTAAAAATAGTCTTCTCTTGGACTGCAAATTGACATTCAATAAGGAAATGTTTTGATTTTCTTGACCTAATTAAAGGGTTAACCCTTACACACCAGATACAATAAATTCTTTGTAATGTATGGAATATTCTGTAGGATATTTTGAAACTAATTTGACTGGAAACTTGTTGGATATGGTAACAACAGGTTCCAGTCGAACAAGTTTCAAAATATTCAACTGCTTTCAAATGGCTTGAAATTGAGATATTGTAATTTCAAGTGTTAAGGGGTTTAAGATTTGTTGTTTTTTCTTATTGATTGTTAAACTGATCAACCCTTTTATCACTGAAATATCATCATGTTGTTGTGTTAGTGCCTGTGTTTAAAGATTAAGCTTCCATGGTAGGCCCTATATAATATATATAGCATTTTGTGATCGAACTAAACTGCTGTTATTAACCCTTACTACTCTGATGTCAAAACCTTAAATTTTCAAATTAAGCTAAAAGATGAACTGGTGTTCATTTTTCAACAAATTTGGTGGGAGATGGTGCTGTTGTAGACAGCAATATCGTCCACCAAAATTGTTGAAAAATGTACAGCAGTTACTTTGTTATTGACGCAGTAAAATATAGAATATTGACATCAGAACGGTAAACGTTAACACATTTATCTGTAAGGGCACTCAGTTTATAAATAGACCATATGTATAAAGCTTTAGATATAAGTACAATTTAAATACGTTAATTGATTATTTACATACAATCTTAGTCATTATTAAATAGAATTAGTCGTCATTGAGTGCTATAGCAACGGAAAATGCAAACCAAATGTGAACTAAGTCATTATATAGTATCACTTTAGTTATATAGTTAATTATTAGTATTAAAATAAACATTAAACATTGTTATATTTTTGAAAATATTTATTCATTTTATTTTATCCAATAGTTGCTTGTTCTATTCATTAATGCAATACCATATCTATATTGAAATATCATGTTAAAGGAGCTAAGTAAGAAAAAAGTTCTTATATATGTAAGGATTCGATTGAAAGCTGTTGCTGCCATGGCTACCGTACTTCAGTTAGCATTTACCTATTGAATACTCCGATTAACCCCTTAACCCCTGAAACTCCAGGTTATGCCTTTAGGCAATAATGCATCAATATACGGAGTAACACTTAACACTCTGCCCCAGAAAAACTTGACAGATGGACGGACAAAGTAACCATTGCGCCGATTGAGAGTCGAAAGAAACCTTTCATTCTTGGAATCCCAGGATCTTGATTTCAAATTAACATTGCAGTATTTTAAAATAATCAATGTACTTGACAGTTTGCCACTCATGTTCATACTTACTGTGCAGTAACTGCGCCATGTGATCGTCTAAGTATGTGCAGCAATTACTTTTTATCAAACTGTGCTCAAAATGAAACAGTCTAGCTAAAATTAATTAATGTGGCCAAAGATTTTCATAAATTCTTTATTTGTAGACAAATAGACATTCAGTATGAATGTCCATTTATCTACAAATAAACAATTTGTGAAAATTTACAACTGAAATGACTGGTTCCTTTAAAAAAGCATGGCACTTGTTCGTTAGGCAAACATAGATCAGTCGTTCAGGTCGATATATTGTATTGTGCATATTCTCATTCTCCTGTTGAACTGAGCCATATCTTGTAACATATATCCTATATTATCAGTTATAATCGAAAATTAATGTTATGTTAAAATAAAATGTTTAATAATGACTGTACATTATATTGTAATTGTACAAAATAAATATCTTCACCTCTTCAATATTATCAGAGTCGTCAAGATTCAAGATTAGTTATTTCCATATAGATAAATAATTTAACAATCCAAAACAGGCATCCCCCAAAGGCAAAGCCTATGTGGTGGATCCGAGACATCATTTATAATATTATATTTATACATATAGCATTTATATATTTTATGTTACATATGACATAGAATTGGCTTGGCAAACACACAATATTAGACCCAACCCCATAATGGTCAAGCTGGTCTCTGCGTTGGTCCCGTGAAATTGCCATTTACGGGCCAAGAGGATCTTTGAAAATTTACTACTGGACTGACTGCCTTAGTATACTATTCTTTTGATGTGTAAGTGAATATTCACTAATCCTGTGATTAGCTGATAATGGCTTGCAAGCATCCAACCACAGGCCTGGCTTGTGATTAGCTGGTAGTGAGGAGTGATCTGTGATTAGCTGTCATAGCATGTGATTGGCCGGTGAAGATATTTGATTAGCTCATGACGATCTATAATTAGTTTGAACCTGTTGGAAAGTGCACTCATTCCAAGTGATTTTGCATATGTAAAATCAGATTTTTTGCTGATCTGTGATAGGCTTCTGTAGATGACTTGTGATGATCTGCGATTGGCTGCTCGTAATCTGTGATTGGAGATTGTGTGTCTGTGATTGGTGCACCGTGTGTGTGCGTGCGTGTGTGTGTATGTGCTCATGTGGTGTGTGTGCGCGCTCGTGTGTGTGTGTATGGGTGCATGCATGCTCGTGTGTGTGTGTGCGTGTGTGCGTGATTGGTGCATGTAGTCTGTGATTGGTGCACGTAGTCTGTGATTAGCTAGTTGTTGAGGAAGAGGTCTACTTTTGGTCAAAAGCCAATTCTACCAAACTCACTTCTGTAATATTTGAAAAGAAATCATATTATTTTTGGCGTCAATGTCACAGTTATGACAATACAATATTTTTTTAAAGATATAATCACCTCTATTATTGGGTAATTGCCTTCGCATTGGCAAGAAGTCTCGTGGTTCATACAAGAACATGATCATCTAAGTATCTTCACAGACTCTTAAACAACACTATACACTGAGAGGGGATGTTACTCGCCCATAATTAAGGGTACAGGGGTTCACCTCTAGGGAATTTGGCAAATTATATGCTATGAAAAGCCATCTCCTGCAGTCTTGAGTGCTTAGCAGCATCCTTATTGTACTACTGTTCCCTAGATGGTTAAAGCTCTCGTGTTCCATTAAATATAGACACTTTTGCACGAGATATGAGATACCTGTTCAATTTACCCAGCGTGCAATGCTACCCAGCATGCAATGCCCTGACTCCATAATCGTTGGAACTATTGGACACCATATTCGTTTAGTCTATTGTCTGCACAAGCCAGGATATCTCTAACAAAACCAACCTGCTTGCACGTGCAAATAGTCATTTGTCCTCCAGCTCTGGAAGCGTAAGCATGAACGTATGGCATATTCACGGCCGTACATTCGACAGTCTGTATTTCAATATTGTTCAGAGAAAGTGTGTCAATGTCCAGGAGAATATAGGAGAACGCGTTGAAATTCATTGACAGTAATTTGCATGAAAGTTGTTGCTATCAATGATAACACCAACATTCAGTCAAATTGTTGTCAAAATAATTAGTATGTAATGCAATTATTACCTGCTATATATTTGATACAAATGTGATTGAAGTGTTGCTGCAACTGCTTTCAGTCTATGTATTCTAAAATAATTATCATAATTTTTAGTCAACTCTCGCTACGGATTTGAATAGCAGTTTGACTGTAAGTTGTTGGTTTCTAAGGCACAAACAACATTGTCGAATTATTATCCACACACGTGCAACCAATATATTGCTATTTAGGTAAAGTGAGCGTAGGCCTATATATGCTTTCTCGCCAAGAATGAATGTTTGGCAAATGGCGTGCATGTTTAGGTGACAGATTTGTGCATTTGTTTGAAATGCATTGATCGAACAGAAACGTACACACGGTAGCTAGGCGAAATATTTCCTTCGCGCAGGAAAAGCGTATTTTGGTCATATATACTCGCTCTACGTAGACATTAATACTGATCACCATGTGATTGTATGGACAACAATTTGATAACTTTGTCGGTGCCTAACTAATTAGTCAAATTGCTCTTCAAATCCGTAGAAAGTGTTGACTGAAATTTATGATGATTATTTTAGAATACATAGACTGAAAGTTGTTGCAGCAACACTTCAATAATATTTGTATCAAATATATAGCAGGTAGTAATTGCATTACATATTAATTATTTTGACAATAATTTGACTGAATGTTCATGCTGTCATTGATAGCAACAACTTTCACGCAAATTATTGTCAATGTATACAAAAGCGTTCTCCTATTTTCTCCTGGACATTGACACACTTTCTCTGAATAGTATTGAAATACAGACTGTCAAATGTACTGCCGTGAATACGCCCTACATGCACGCTTACGCTTCCAGAGCTGCAGGATAAATGACTGCATGTTTGAGAAATCATGGCTTGTGCAGACAATAGACTAAACGAATACGGCATCCAATATTTCCAACGATTATGGAGTCAGGGCATTGCATGCTGGGTAGCATTGCACGCTGGGTAGCATTGCATGCTGGGTAAATTGAACAGTCATCTCATATCTCGTGCAAAAGTGTCTATATTTAATGGAACACGAGAGCTTTAATAAGGGGCCTGTTTCACTCACCTGGAACATAGGCATTTAAACTAGAAAGTACACCATCTATATGTAGAGCCCTATGGTTTTGGACAGAATTGCAACAAAAACAAGGATGTGTCATACCAACTTTGGTCCAGTGGTTTTTGAACAGATATTTATAATTTCCTATTGCTCTACTATGGGAGTAGTTGGCGGGAACAAAATCCAAGATGTCCACCAACCCGTATATCTGAGTTGCGAAAGTGGAAAATTTGAAATCACCATACACAAAAACCTATATAAGACTAATTTCAGTTCAAAATCCCCGTGCAAAGTCGAACTTCACCCTAAGGATGCTTCCTTCCAAATATAATTGAAATCGTCCCAGTGGTTCTTGAGAAGTCGTATAAAGGAAGTTGCCGAATGGATGGACATACAATGGACCGTGTGTATGGCATAAACTCACTTGGCCTTTCAGGTGACCTAATAAACAAGAGGCCCAATGGGCCTGTATCGCTCACCTGGAACATTGCCATTTCAACTACATCCATCGGTGCCACTTCCAATGACTCAGTCAAATGGTTTGTTTTCGAGATATTGACAACAATCTCTGGACTGTTTTTTGCAATAGTGATTTGAACAATGTTTAAGTGAAAAAAGATGACATCAGTGCTAACAACAGCTGGTTTCTTAAGTGTCTCGCTGCTGCAAGCCAGTGCAGCCAATAATTTCAATTTTCAAAAGCTCTTGACTTGTTGAATATTTTGAAAAGAATTTGACTGAAAGTTGTTGGCAGCTTAGCCACCAACAACTTTCAGTCAAATTCTTTTCAAAATATCGGGTTCAGAGATATAACCTTTGGAATATGTCGTCTGCAAAAACTCAGCAGTCAGACGGTTAAATAGAGGATTAAATACAATTGAAGAAAATGGTCTCTAATGGCAGGTGGTCTCTTAATACAGGTGGTCTTTATAACAGATTATTCTCCACCACCACACAATCCATTTAACACGTGCACATCTGGATGAGTCGCCTAGCAGCAGGGGTAGGGTGGGCTGGAGTTTATTTAGAAAATAATTTGACAGTCATTGCCACCTTTAGGCAACAACTTTCAATCAAATACATTTCAAAATATTTTTAAGCGCATAGATGTCGGAGCACATAATACATATCTTAGCCATTTAGGCAGTGAGTGAAAAGGTTAAAATGTTAATTGGAGTTATCTACTTTGGCAATAAAATCTGACATGGTGATAAATCAGTGGATGGTGGGAACAAACCTGTATTTCCCCTTTGAAAGTGAGACTGCAAATATTTAAGTGGTGATAACTCTGGCATTTGACGTCCTATCAGTTTCATTTTCACAACACAGATATTAGATGCCGAGATTAACATTGTGACCAAGTTTGGTCTCAATCCGTCAAGAAATAACAAAATGAGCCGCCATTGCTGGTGACGGACAGGCAGATCGATGGACAGACATACAGAAGACGGACGGGGTTATCGCTATACGACAGCTGACTTGTCGACAGCTGACTGACAAGTCAGCTGAGTTAAGAAAACCAATTTCGGCTTCAAAATCCATCAAATAAAAAAATTGAATATGGCAGCCAAACACGTTAATATTTGATTCGTCCACAGCGGCCATGTTGTTTTTACCTATCAACTTCCCATGAACAAACTTTAATGGCCCATAATCCATAATCATATCCGCCAAATTTTGTCCCGATCTGTTCACCGGTTCTGCAGGTCGTTTTCACGAAAGCTAGGTCATCCAAGATGGCTGCCGAACCATTTGGCCAATCAAGCTCCTTTGAACAAACTTGGTTCAGCTCTTTACCCTATATAATATTTCATGAGTTTTGAATTGATCCATCAAGCGGTTTCGGAGAAGATTTTTTAGAGGTTTATAAAAATCGGCTCAAATCCAAGATGGCCACTGGCAAAAATAGGCCGATTGACTTACTTTGAACAAACTTAGATCTGTATTCCGTAAGGATGCTTCCTGCCAAATATGATTGAAATTGGCGTAGTGGTTCTTGAGAAGTATAAAGAAAAAAGTTGACGGATGGATGGTGCACGGTCGCCATGGTATAAGCTCAATTGGCCATTCGGCCAGGTGAGCTAAAAATTAAATATGGTTTCCAAAATGCAGAATTCTGATTGTGTTGTGACTACCATTTGTTTAACGTACTAACTTCTCTTGAGCAAACATGAATGGCCCTTAGTCTCTAATTCTTCTTCATAAGTCATTATGCCCCCTATATAACTATATGGTATTTAGTGTTTGCTTTGTCCATCTGGGCTTTAATTTCCGGATGATAGCTTGAGTTCTATTGAAGGGATCATTACCAATCTAGTGTGGGAGCTTGTCCTTGGTGGTCCGAAGGACCCTATCGATTTTGACGTCATTGTCAAGGTCACCATGACTTAATTGATTATGTAATATTGCATTTCCGGATGATAACTAGTTCTATTGAAGGGATCGTTACCAATCTGATGTGGGAGCTTGTCCTTGGTAGACCAAAGAATCCTATCGATTTTGGCACCAAATGGTTAGTGACCTAATTAATGAGGTAATATTGCGTTTCCGGATGATAACTCGAGTTCTATTAAACGGATTGTTACCAATCTGGCATGGGAGCTTTTTCCTTGATGGGCCGAAGAACTATCGATGTTGAAGTCAAAGGTCGAGGTCATTGTTAGCTAATTAATGATGTAATATTGCGTTTCCTGATGATAACTTGAGTTCGATTGAAGGGATGGTTTTCATGAAAAGTAGGTCATCCAAGATGGCTGTTGAAGCATTTGGCCCATCAAACTTTCCTCAAACAAACTTGGTTTAACTATGGCCTTAGATCATGTTTTATGAGTTTCGAAGCAGTTTTGGAAAAGAGTTTTAAAGACTTAACTATGGGAGTGTTTTGCGGAGAAAATATCCAAGATGGCCACCAAACCATTTATCCGATATTTTCGAAAGTGGAAAATTTGAAATCAGCATAGCCAAAAACCTATTTAACAGCAATCACAGCTTAAAAATCCATCAAATAAAAAATTCCAATATGGCCACAAAGATGCCGCATTCTGATTAGTCAATGGCGACCATTTTTAGCTCGATGAACTATTGCGATACACTGCACGTCGTGGGCAGTGTCGTCGTCCAATTTGTGTTTAGCTCAACCTTTCTGGTGCATCTCGGGGTTGGTTAATCATAATGGGCCCAAACTTGGGCACATGCTCCCTTATAACAAGGGGCCTGTGTCGCTCACCTGGAGCACTATGCATTTTTGTCAAAATTGTTGGTGGGTAGTCTTAAATGAGTTTGTGGACATTTTTGCCAGTCCAATATGGCCGCCAAACACACTACATTTTGATTGGTCCACTGCGGCCATGTTTCTGACGTAGCTCCTTCCCTTGAACAAACTTTAATGATATCTCCCAAATTGCGGCCCAATCCGCGCAGTGGTTCTGGAGTTGTTTTGGCCAAAAATAGGTTATCCAAGATGGCTGCCAAACCATTTGGCCAATCAAGTTCCCTTGAACAAACTTGGTGCAGCTCTTGGCGTAGATGATATTTAATGCATTTTGAATTCATCCCCCCAGCGGTTTCTGAGATTTTTAAAGACATTTAAAAAAATTGACCAAAATCCAAGATGGCCACCAACCAAATTGGCCGATCGGCTTTGTTTGAACAAACATGGACCTCTATGCCCTAAGAATGCTTCCTGCCAAATATACTTGAAATTGGTCCAGCGGTTCTCGAGAAGACATTTTAAATTTCCCCTTGCTTTAGTATGGAGGTTTTTGGCAGGAAAAAGATCCAAGATGGCTGCCAAACCGTTTATCCGAGTCAAAATGGCAAATATGAAATCAGAATACCCACTAACATATATAAACCCAATTTCGGCATCAAAATCCATCAAATAAAAAATCCAATATGGCCACCAAGTATGCTACATATTGATTGGTCGACGGCGGCCTTGTTTTTTGACGGATTACCTTCCCTTTAATTGCCCTTTGTCTCTAATGATATCTCCCCAATTTCGGCCTGATCACTTCAGTGGTTCTAGAGAAGTTGTTTTGGGGAAAACTAGGTCATCCAAGATGGCCGCCAAACCATTTGGTCAATCAAGTCTTCTTGAACAAACTTGGCTTACCTCTTGTCCTAGATGATGTTTTATGAGTTTTGAATCGATTCCCCCAGCGGTTTCGGAAAAGATTTTTAAAAACATTTCCTAAAATGGGCTGAAATCCAAGATGGCCGCTGGCCAATTTGGCCGATCGCTTTCATTTGAACAAACTTAACTCTCTATGCCGTAAGGATGCTTCGTGCCAAATATAACTGAAATCGGCCCAGTAGTTCTCGAGATGACATTGCTTTAGTATGGGAGCTTTCGGCGGAAAAATGATCCAAGATGGCCGGCAAATCGTTTGTCCGACAGTTTAAAAAATTACAAATTTGAGATCAGAAAACGCAAAAACCTATATAAAATCAATTTCGGCCTCAAAATCCATCAAACAAAAAATCCAACATGGCCGCCAAACACCCTATATTTTGATTGGCCTACGGCGCCCATGTTTTTTGACGGATAAACTTCGTTTGAATAAACTTTAATGGCCCTTATTGCCTAATCATATAATACAAATTTCGGCGTGATCGCTTCTGGGGGAAGTAGTTTTTCCCGAAAACTAGGTCATCCAAGATGGCTGCCGAACCATTTGGACAATCAAGTCTTCTTGAACAAACTTGGCTTACCTCTTTCCCTAGATGATCTTTCCTGAGTTTTGAATCGATTCCAAAAGTGCTTTCGGAGAAGATTTTTAAATACATTTCCTAAAATCTGCAGAAATCCAAGATGGCCACCGGACAAATTGGCCAATCGGCTTCGTTTGAACAAAGTTAAATCTCTATGCCCAAAGGATGCTTCCTGCCAAATATAATTGAAATCGGCCCAGCAGTTCTCGAGAAATTTCCCATTGCTTTAGTATGGGAGCTTTTGGTGGGAAAATGATACAAGATGGCCGCCAAACCATTTATCCCTTCAGCGGTTCTGGAGAAGTCTTTTTCGCTAAAACAAGGTCAACCAAGATGGCCACCAAACCATTTGACCAATCAAGTTCCTTTGAACAAACTTGGTTCAGCTCTTGCCCTAGATCATATTTCATGAGGTTTCCTTCAATCCTTCAAGCGGCTTCGGAGATTTTTACAAATGTTTCTAAAAATCGGCCAAATTTCAAGATGGCCACTGGCCAAATTGGCTGATCAGCTTTGTTTGAACAAACTTGAATCTCTATTCCCTAAGGATGCTTCCTGCCAAATATAATTGAAATCAACCCAGTAGTTTTCGAGAAAACATTAAAAATGTTCAATGCTTTAGTGTTGGAGCTTGTGGCGGGAAAATGATCCAAGATGGCCACCAAACTGTTTATCCGATTGTTTCGAAAATTACAAATTTGAGATCAGAATACCCCCAAAATATATGAAACCAATTTCAGCCTCAAAATCCATCAAATAAAAAAATCCAATATGGCGGCCAAACACGTTATATTTTGATTGGCCTACTGCGGCCATGTTTTTTGACGGATCAAACTTTAATGGCCCAATAGTCCCTAATCATATCTGCCAAATTTCGGCCCAATCCCTTCAGCAGTTCTGGAGAAGTCCTTTTCGCTAAAACTAGGTCAACCAAAATGACAAATCAAGTTCCCTTGAACAAACTCCTTGATTCAGCTCTTGCCCTAGATCATATTTCATGGGGTTTGCTTCAATCCACCAAGCGGTTTAGGAGATTTCTAGACATTTCTAAAAATCGGCCAAAATCCAAGATGGCCACCGGCCAAATTGGCCAATCGACATCGTTTGAACAAACTTTGATCCCTATGCCCTAAGGATGCTTCCTGCCAAATATAATTGAAATTGGCCCAGAGGTTCTTGAGAAGTCATTTAAAGGAAAAGTTGACAGACGACGGACGGTCGCCATGACATAAGCTCACTTGGCCTTTCAGGCCTGGTGAGCTAAAACCAGAGAATTTGTTCCATCATACATGGGATTGCAGATCAGCAGGTAATGTATCATCAAAAACTTAAGTGTGTTGAAATTGGAAATATAACTAGAACGAATACATACAGACACAATACCCTCTTCCCCTTAGAAGGTGAGGGTAATATATAAATGATTCATGCAGATTTGAAAAGTATTTGAATTTTGACATCATATATATATATATGTTCTGCAGCCTACCTACCTAGGGTACTTTCAGCTGAGATTGATTGAAATCTGCCAAGCGGTTAATGAGGTGTAGGCTTTTATCCGATTTACCAAAACTGGGCACCCAAAAACTGACCAATCAAAATTCTGCATATTAGATTTGAAGCCTACCACCATAGTCCTTCCATCCAAGTCGCCCAAGCAGTTAATGAGGAGTAGCATTTTAAGCGATATCAGGTAAATTTTCATAAAATTCAAGATTTTCCCAAAAAAATTTACCAATCAAAATTCTGTATACATGTTCTGAAACCTACACCCATAGGGTCCTTCCAATAAAACTAGGTTGAAATCCGCCAAGCAGTTAATGAGTAACGTTTTGAAAATTTTCATTAATATTTTTTAACAAAATCTAAGATTTTTACCATAAAAATTAATCAATCAAAATTCTGAATAGATGTCTAGAGCCTACCACAATAGAATCCATCTAGTCTAGTTAAATTTGGTTGAAATATCCCAAGCAGCTAAGGAGGAGTAGCATTTTGACGATTTCCATTAGATTTTTCTTAGAATCTAAGACTTTCACCCAAAAAATAGATCAATCAAAATTCTGAATAAAAGTTCTAGAGCCTACCCACAATAGAATCCATCTAGTCAAATTTGGTAGAAATAGGTCTAGCAGCTGAGGAGTAGCATTTTGAACATTTCTGGTAGATTTTTCATAAAATCTAAGATTTTCACCCAAAAAATTAATCAATCAAAATCTTAAATAGAAGTTCTAGAACCTATCACCGCAGAATCCATCTAGCCAAATTTGGTTGAAATATGTCAAGTGGCTATGGACGAATAGCATTTTGTCCATTTCCAGGAAATTTTTCATAAAATCTAATATTTTCACCCAAAAAATTGATCAATCAAAATTCTGAATAGATGTTCTAGAGCCTACCACCATAGAATCCATCTAGTAAAATTTCGTTGAAATAGGTCTAGCAGCTGAGTAGTAGCATTTTGTCCATTTCCGGGAAATTTTCCATAAAATCTAAGATTTTCACCCAAAAAATTGAACAATTAAAATTCTAAATAGAAGTTCTAAAGCCTACCACCATAGAATCCATCTTGTCAAATTTGGTTAAAATATGTCAAGCAGCTAAGTAGCTATGGAGGAGTAACATTTTGACCATTTCCAGTAGATTTTTCATAAAATCCCCCAAGACACCCACCCCCCCCCCCCCCTTGAGGGTTGGTCTGTTGTTTTATTAACCACTATAAAAACATACTTACCGTTCAATCACTACTTGCTAAATCAATTATCTGCATTTAGCTACCAGAATAAGATTTTTATGCTTGCATACACTCCTCCCCATGCCTATTCCTATAAATATGGACCCTCAACCAGGCTACTGGTTAGGTCCATCTCCAGTATATTAACTGATATAGACTGGCACCAGTCTGTACTCACTCCATAGCGACGCCTGTCACTAAGCGCGCTTGCGCATGCGTACTGGAGCCCAAATAGGAAACAGATTCACTTTTCTGAATTTAAGTGCCAAATATTATAGGCAAATTCTCAAATCAATTTCACGCCGGGTGGCTGAGGGCGGGTCGTAGTGATTGAACGGTAGGTATGTTTTTATAGTCTTCTTCTTTTCGTTCGCCGATCGTACCGCCAGTCCTGTAAGTGACTATCGACATGATCATAATGCCCTGTAGGTGGGGCTTAGAATACACCTTCCGAAGCGACTAAAGGAGGTAAGGGTGAGGTAACCCTGACAGAAACCTCGAGTGCTGAAGACGGAGGTTCCAGGCTGCACGGCGCACTCTAATAAACCATGGATCCACACACTTAACGCTTATGTTTTTATAGTGATTAATAAAACAACAAACCAACCCGCAAGAGGGGTCTGTGGGGGGGGGTGTGTTATTACACCACAAAAACATCCATTACCGTTCAATCACTACTTGCTAAACCCGTAGATTTGGTCAGTGCCCCACTTAGGTGGGAGGCGATTTGAGAATCACCAAACAAGGATAAAAATCAAACCAATCTTATCCAAATGTTAATAACATACCATAATAGTGCGTTTAAATCAATCACACCGTGATTATCAAATAAGGAAAACTTGAACTTAAATAGATAAATAAAAACCAAAATAAACTCTCACCATTTCTTACAGATGCACAGCATAGTCTTAATGAAAATGGCGAGATGTGCTTGGTAAATGGTCTTCAGCTATTTTGGTTAAAATCGTAATATTACGAAAGAAGGAGGCTGCTGTACTCTGATCTTTCAGATAAAAGGTTGTAAAAGAGGATTTAGATTTTCATCCTGCAACCTGTATGACTTCATCTAAATACGAACCGGCAAAAAGTGCAAAAGAGGAAGCCATTCCTCTAACATCGTGAGCTTTAATATGGGAGAGATTAATTTGTTCCGGAGAAGCAATCTCATAACAAAGCTTAATCGTCTCCCAAATCCATCAGGATATCGTAAACTTTGAGAATGGCTTAGCTAACTCTTCAGCATAAGAAAACCATAAAAGGGACGGATCAAATCTTTTGAAATCAGTTCGCTGTTTGTACATTCTTAATGCCCTAACAGGACACCAGAGTTCGTCGGAAGGCGAAAAAGACGATAATGATTTTAAAATGATCGGACTAGCAGGAAACCGGTTAGACTGAGCTTTAGATAAAAAATCCCTTCTGGGATATAAAACTAACCTGTCTCCTGAAACTATAAATCTCTCCCTTTCAGCAGAAAAAGCATGAATTCTGAACGACTTCTAGCAGAGGCCATCAATACTAATAGAGGAGAGGTTCAAAATGACGGCCTGCCAGCACTTGAAGAACCAAAGCCAAGTTCCATGAAGGTAAAGGCTTAGCTATTGGAGGACGAATATTGCCTAGACCTCTAATAACAAGAGGCCCAAGGGGCCCGTGTTGCTCACCTGGAGCACCATCAATTTCTGTCAAAATTGTTGGTGGGTGGTTTAGCAGTCTTTTAAATGAGTTTGTGGACAATTTTGCAAGTGCAATATGGCCGCCAAACACGCTACATTTTGATTGGCCCACGGCGCCCATGTTTTTTTGATGGCTCAACTTTCCTTGAACAAATTTTAATGGCCCAAATTTCGGCCTGATCCCTTCAGCTGTTCTGGAGGAGTCATTTTCGTGAAAACCAGGTCATCCAAGATGGACGCTGAACCATTTGGTCAATCAAGTCCTCTTGAACAAACTTGGCTTACCTCTTGGCCTAGATGAAGATTCCCCAAGTCGTTTCGGAGAAGATTTTTAAAGACATTTCCTGAAATTGGCCGAAAATCCAAAATGGCCGCTGAGCAAATTGGCCAATCGGGTTCATTTGAACAAACTTGGATCCTTATGCCCTAAGGATGCTTCCTGCCAAATATAATTGAAATCGGCCTGGTAGTTTTCGAGAAGACATTTTAAAATTCCCATTGCTTTAGCATGGGAGCTTTTGACGAGAAAATTATGCAAGATGGCTGCCAAACCGTTTATCCCACATTTCGAAAATTGCAAATTTGAGCTCAGAATACCCAAAAACATATACAGAACCAATTTTGGCCTCAAAATCCATCAAATAAAAAATTCCAATATGGCCGCCAAAACACGCTACATTTTGATTGGCTCACGGGAGCCATGTTTTTTGATGGAGCGACTTCCCTTGAACAAACTTCAATAGCTCTTAGTCCCTAATCATATCTCCCAAATTTTGGCCTGATCTATTCAGCGGTTCAGGAGAAGACGTTTTCGGGAAAACTAGGTCATCCATGATGGCTGCCGAACCATTCGGTCAATCAAGTTGTCTTGAATAAACCTGGCTTACCTCTTTGCCTAGATGAAGTTTCATAAGTTTTGAATCGATTCCCCAAGCTGTTTCGGAGAACAAGATTTTTAGACATTTCTAAAAATCGGCCGAAATCCAAGATGGCCACCGGCCAAATTGGCCGATCGGCTTCGTTTGAACAAAATGAAATCTCTATGCCATAGGGATGCTTCCTGCCAAATATAATTCAAATCGGCCCAGTAGTTCTCGAGAAGACATTTAAAATCACCATTGCTTTAGTATGGGAGCTTTTGGCGGGAAAATGATCCAACATGGCTGCCAAACCGTTTATCCGACAGTTTCGAAAATTGCAAATTTGAGATCAGAATACCCAAAAAATATATAAAACAAATTTCGGCCTCAAAATCCATCAAATAAAAAAAACAATATGGCTGCCAAACACACTATATTTTGATTGGTCCACCGCGGCCATGTTTTTTGACGAATCAACTTCTCTTGAACAAACTTTAATCGCCCTTAGATGCTAATTATACATCACAAATTTCGGCCTGATCACTTCAGCGGTTCTGGGGAAGAAGTTGTTTTTGTGAAAACTAGGTCATCCAATATGGCTGCTGAACCATTTGATCAATCAAGTTCCCTTGAAAAAACTTGATTCAGCGCTTACCCTAGATCATATTTCGTGAGTTTTGAATTGATCCCTCAAATGGTTTGGGAGGAGATTTTTAGACATTTCTAACAATTGGCCGAAATCCAAGATGGTCGCCGGCTAAATTGGCCGATCGGGTTTGTTTGAACAAACTTGAATCTCTATGCCTTAAGGATGCTTCATGTCAAATATAATTGAAATTGGCCTAGTAGTTCTCGAGAAGATATTTTAAATTATCCATTGCTTTAGTATGGGAGCTTTTGGCGGGGAAAATGATCCAAGATGGCCACCAAATCGTTTATCCGACATGCTATATTTTGATTGGCCCATGGCGGCCATGTTTTTTTGATGGATCAACTTCTCTTGAACAAACTTTACTGGCCCTTAGTCCCTAATCATATCTGCCAAATTTTGGCCTGATCCCTTCAGCGGTTCTGGAGAAAAAGTTATTTTCACTAAAACTAGGTCAACCAAGATTTAACTATTTAACCAATTAAGTTCCCTTGAACAAATTTGGTTGAGCTTTTGCCCTAGATCACATTTCATGAGGTTTCCTTCAATCCCTCAAGCGGTTTCGGAGATTTTTAGACGTTTCTAAAAATCAGCCAAAATCCAAGATGGCCACCGGCCTAATTGGCCGATCGGCTTCATTTGAACAAACTTGGATCCCTATGCCCTAAGGATGCGTCCTGCCAAATATAATTGCAAGTGACCCAGTGGTTCTTGAGAAGTCGTTTAAAGGAAAAGTTGATGGACGGACGGACGGATGACAGACACACGACATAAGCTCACTTGGCCTTTCAGGCCAGGTGAGCTAAAAACTATTAAAGGTCTTCGTGTCCTTGACATCGGCATACAGAAGGCAAAGAAGAGAAGATGCCAGAGAAAATCTATATCCCCTAACCGTATTAGCTGATAAATGTAAGGAATCAGAGATATGTTAAAAAGGCTAATACTTGGGGAATAAACAGAATCGGGCACGAGACCTTGGTCTGAACACCATTCTCCAAAAATTTTAAGTCGACACTTGTAAACTCTGTGGGTCGACTCTCTTCTGGAAGAATCGATAATTACTGGAGATCTTGAAGAAACTTTATTCTCGTAGACTTTAGTTTCGATATTCTCCAAACACACAGACTGAAGATTTCTGGGTTTGGATGAAGACAAAAACCTCTTACTTGAGACAGAAGATCCTGGGAGAATGGAAGAAGACGAGGGACGTCTACCAGGAGCTCTAGAAGGTCTACAAACCAAATCCTCTTTGGCCAAAAAGGAGCTATTAAAAGAATCTCGCAGATTTGTTCTTTGACCTTCTTCAACACTAACGGAATCAAAATCGTTGGAGGGAATGCATAGACGAACATTCCTATCCAGGACTGAGACAGGGCATCCACTGCCAGGGCTTGACTGACCGGAAAGGGAGACATGTAAGAGGAGATCTGAGCATTCAGAGATGTCGCAAGCAGATCTACCAGAGTACGATCCATGACTGAAAATCGCTTTGACAACCGGCCTCTTTAACTGCCACTCTGTGTGGCCGAATTTGCTGGGACGTGACAGTTGGTCCGCAAGAAAATTCAGACTGCCTGGGACATGAGAAGACACTAGAAGAATCTGATTCTTGCGACACCATAAGAGAAGGTTCACACTTCTAGACAAAGGAGGGATGACCTTGTACCCCCCTGCCTGTTGATATGAGACCACTGTCGAATTGTCCGCCCGAATCGAGACTGAGACCTATCACAAGATCTGACCATGAAAGGAGAGCCTTCTTGACACCACACAATTCCAGAATGTTGATATGAGCTGTCGACTCCTCCAGGGATCAAAGACCGGAAACTGACAGGGAGTCCGAGACTGCTCCCCATCCCTCCTGAGAAGCATCTTTGAAGACAATCGCCTGACGGGAGGACTTTACTAGTGGAACACCCATCAGAAGTAGAGAACGATCTCTCCAAAAATCTAGATGAGGAATCAAGTGATCTCTGATGGGAATCTGATGGTAAATAGAGCGAACCGACTGCTTCCAAACGGACATTAAATACATTTGGAAGGGTCTTCTCATCATCGCCGCCCATGGAATATAACATTCTCTACGCTGACCATCAAACCTATTACTCTTAGCAGAAATCTTGCTCAGACCATGGAAGACAGGATTTCCATTGCCACTGATAAAGCCTCTATTCTTGGACCTGAGGGGAAGACTAGACCCTGGGCCAGATCGAAAGAAACGCCTAGATGCGTGAAGATTTGAGAGGGACCTGGGCTTGATTTCTTTAGATTTAAAATCCACCCTAGGTTGCATGTTAGACTGCAAACCTCTGGAAAAATTCCTGAGAGAATTGAGGAAGACTGCTTTACTAACCAATTGTCTATATAAACGTGTAGATGGATAGAACGACGGTGTAAAATTCCTGCCACGGCTGAGACTAAGCGAGTAAAAAGAAAAGGAGCCGTAGTCAGGCCAAAAGGCATGGCGCGAAACTGCCAAACTCAATCTTTGTAAGCAAATCTCAGGAATTCAGGGTGAATGAGAACATAAAAGAAGGCGTCATTTTGGTCAATGGAAAACGACCACATACCCTGATCTAGACTGGAAATGATGTGGGAGATGGTCTCCATCTTGACTTGGGAGTAAGAATCATGAGATTAATCATGTCATATCACCTTGTTAAATTAAAATTAATGCGGATTTGAATGTTTCAGAGTGAATAGAGATCATTTTACTAAGATTTAATGACAGGGTAGGAATTCCTACCCTAGGCTGAACGCTCTCATGTATGTATAAGGCACTGGCCCGACGGATCCAAAGACCCAAGAAGAGGAAGAGAAGAGATAAAATAGAAGAAAGGGTTGGACCTCCCCGGGCGGAGGCCACACCTTCACTCTCTTAGCTTGAAAAACCACTGTGTGAAGACCTACCACTAAACCTTTAACTAGGGCTGAAAAAATAAGCCTGCACCCCCTCTCACTCTAAGAGCAGGGGGTTGACTAACCGTAGAAAAATCTTTAACATGAGAGGAAAGAACTTCCCAGGAAGATGCAGAGAGAGAGAGAGAGAGAGAGAGAGAGAGAGAGAGAGAGAGAGAGAGGTGGCGACTCGTAAGTAATCATCTTTTGGGATATGAAAAAGAAGCATCATATTTAGAGGTAAGAGAAAACTCCTTAGAATTAACATCATTCACAAAGAAAACTAACATGTTAATGACCAAATTGCCAATTGGAAGGACCTGAGGAGACAAGAAAGAAGAATTAGAAGAGGAAAGAGCCGACACAAAAGAAGGAAGGTTTATAGAAAACTCGTCCTTAAAAGGAAGAGAAAGGGTCTAAGCAATCCACCTGTGAGCGAGGGACCAGTCATCCGAAGAGACCCGACTGGACAAAATCTCCTCAGCCCTGACTGACTTGGGAATAGAAGAAGGATTAGGAGATGGAGAAGAAAAATGATGAGAAGAGTCACCAGAGGCCATAGAATCAACAGTTCAAATGGAAAGAGGAGAGCAAGGCCTCCTGGAAGCTAGAAGAGAAGAAAACTGTAAAGAATCAGAAAAGGAAAAAGATTGATCAGAAGGAATGTGATCAGATACAACATCCTGACCAGAGGACATGGAAAGTGATTCAGGCCACTAGCGCAAAAACTTGAAAGAATAGACAAAAAAGCTGACATGAAAGAACAAACAGGGGATGAATCCCTAAGCACAGAAAACAATGAGAAAACCAGACCTTAATCAACAATTTGAAACTCAAGCTCAAAAGAGAGAACGACAGAAACAATCGGATCAAGATGATCAAAGGAGGAAGAAGAGGAAGGAGGATGAGAGGAATTAAGAATGGAAGATGAAGAGGACAGAACAGGACCAGAAGATCCCTGGAGAGGATTGATAGATGAAATATGGGAAAAACCCAGAGAGAAAAGGAGGAAAACAGAGAGAAAGAGAGAGAGGAAGGAGAACATGACTAGAAGAAAACTTTAGAAGGAGAAGGGGCAGAGGATAAAGGAAGAGACCTATACTTATCTTTACTCATTATTTTTAAAGACTTAGAACCAATATTATCATCTTGTAAAGACGGATGTCATTGAGTTTGATATGCCAATAAAAGGAATGATTGATAGATTGATAATGAATCTCTGGGAACAGCTCGAGTGTTAAATACACAAAAGTGACAAAACACTGATATTTCATTATGATTAAACACTACGGGATGAATCACGAAACAAAATGCTGAAAGACAGCGGCGATATAAAATCAAAGCGAAATGGCTCACCAAAACCATGACTGTGCCAACGCAGAAGAAAAAACTCGGCTTTTATTCCTTATTCCTCTATTCTCAGCATTTTCTTGCTCTTGTAATCATTAATCTTAGAGCCATTCTCTTCCCTATGAATCCACTACTGAATCTTCTTTTCAGCGCCTGTCAGAATTAGACTAAGAATAACACTAGAAACAGCGATTTTCTTCAAGAAATGAACTCCCTTTGGTTAAAATAAATATGTCAACCTGCCGACATGAGGAAAAAAAGGGCGCGAAAAAAAGGCTGAACGGCCCGAAGACAACTGGCCATCTAAAGTTGGATGAAATTAAAGATTATGTATCTAGCGATAATTATCGACTGCAACAAAAAAAACATCCGGCAACCAGTCGGAAAAGTCTTTAATTACATTGAAATGATTCACTGATAAAAGAATAAATGCTGAATATCTACAATTCCAAGACTTCAAGACTGGCAATGTCTCGGAATTAATATTTTCAGCGATTAAACATTCTGATTTTAAAAGCTTACTTAAATAAGACTAACTCTTAGGCAAGATGATGACTAGATCCTACGAAAGACAAACCTGGAATCTCAGTAAGAGCTATCACTGGAAATCCAAAAAAGGAAGACAGAAACGGAAGTTAATCATAGAACACCATGAAAACCGGTAATGACCCTATCCCCGGATGTACAAATCCGGAAGTGCAAAAATAGGAAACGGGAATGCGCAAACCAGAAGAAGACAACCGGAAACTGAACCCGGATGTACAGTAAGAAAACACAATAAGCATAGGAACCAGAAATAGGCAAACCGGAAATCACACCAGATACGGAAAGAACGGAGGTAGATCCGGAAAACGGAAGTAACCCCTGTCCCGAGGACCTGAATCCACTACAACTGATCTAAGACTTTGACATATATGTTAAAGACGGGGGCTTTCACCGCTGCCACCACTGCTTGAAGGTCATGCCTTTTCTTCTTATTTACAACCTCAAGACACATGTGGGTTTGACCTGGTGACCTGCTCGAGATCACCTTCGAGAGCTTATTTGCTCTAATTATTTGCTCTTTATTCATCCACTAGACTGGAAGTTACGTCCAAACCGGAAGCGGAAGTCGGAAGAGCTTATTAGATCAGAAGAGACGCAGATAACTCGAATCTTGCATACAAAACCAAAACGGTTACATTGGCATATATGATAAAGACGGGGGCTTCCGCCGCCGCCACCACTGCTTGAGGGTTATGCCTTTTCTTCTTATTTTCAACCTCAAGACTCACGTGGGTTTGACCGGGTGACCTGCTCGAGATCACCTTCGAGAGATTATTAGCTCTAATTATTTGCTCTTTGTTCCTTATTCATCCACTATACCGGAAGTTACGTCCCAAACAGAAGCGGAAGTGCTTATTTTCAGAATTCGCCGAAGAAACACCCCCCCCCCACCCCTCCGTTGCTGATGGATTAGATACGTTAGATCAACAAAAGACACAGCTTAATGCTTAACAGCAATGGGGGTGGGGGAAGAACGACGAAAGGGCAGCGCTGCTAGGACGAATAATCCTTAAAGAAAACTTAGAATGCGGACCACCCTATGCAAAGGCCGCACATCTATGTGGGGGTACACGTAGTGCACTTTAAACAGACATGTCCGCCATACTCCACAGAGTGAACTCGTTCACAGATTGAGGACGTGCACTTGATTTATCGGTCGTTAAAACACTCTTAAAACCGAAAAAAGATTACGAAAGAAGCATACAGCTAAGAATTTCGTTAAAAGGAGTCTAGAAACATGCAAACGCCTTTCAAAGAAAGGCCGGAAAAGTTCAAATTCAAAAATCGCTAACGACAAGAAAACAATCTTTCATAGGGAAATAAACGTAATTCCTTGTAAAGCACTATTTTTTCTTTTAACTGAAAGTGAATAAGGGCTCACTGGAGTAATAGAGGGTTTTTAGATGATGATGACTTAGGCATATTAAAGTTGTTACCACGAAAACGAAACCCCACGAAAACCGGTAACATTTATATACATGGTTATAAAGTTCAATATAACCACGAAATACTTCCAAAAACATAATTTTGAGAGGATAGACTTCATAGTAGGCATATCTTAGCATGAGGAAGTCCTTCAATAGTAAGCTGACACAGCGCAAAGCTATAAAAACTTTCTGATAATATTTGTGCAGTTATTCTGCTTGCAGAATAATTCAAAGTGAATCTGTTCCTATATGGGCTCCAGTGCGCATGCGCAAGCGCGCTTAGTGACAGGCGTCACTATGGAGTGAGTACAGACTGGTGCCAGTCTATATCAGTTAATATACTGGAGATGGACCTAACCAGTAGCCTGGTTGAGGGTCCATATTTAAAGGAATAGGCATAGGGAGGAGTGTATGCAAGCATAAAAATCTTATTCTGGTAGCTAAATGCAGATAATTGATTTAGCAAGTAGTGATCGAACGGTAATGGATGTTTTTGTGGTGTAATAACAACTAAGGTTTTCATCCAAAAAAATTGACCAATCAAAATTCGGAAAAAAGGTCTGGAGGGTACCAGCATAGGATCCTTCCAGCCAAATTTGGTTGAAATCGGTCAAACCGTGAAGGAGAAGATGCGATTTGACAGCCGGACAGACGCCTTTTAGGCCAGGTGATCTAAAAATATTAATTTGCAGACCAAGACTATTTAAAAAAATTTACCACTGGAATGATGGGTTCCATAACCAAAATTTTCAAAAATAACTCTTGGTCTGAAAATGGACATTTGCTAAGCTCACTGCAGAAGCTGTTTTTGGCCACCTTGAGTGTTAACCCTTTAACCCTCGAATTTATTCCAGAAAAAAAGAGAACTATTTTTGAAAATTTACCACCGGAATGACTGACTCGGTTACCGAACCAGTTATTCTCGTGGTAAATTTTTAAAATTAGTCTTCTTTTGGTCTGCAAATGGACACTTCTCAGAACCACTGCAGAAGGCATTTTTGGCTGATATGAGTGTTAAAGGGTTAAAGCAGCATGCTAAACATATTTATGTAAATGATGTCCTCTCATGGCTTTATATTTACTGGCTCCTACCCTCCCAGTAAGTTGACTTCCATGGCTCTCTGTCCGGGGGTGTCTCTTGGCATAACAAGGCAAACATGGATCATCTTTGCTGAGTGACATACGGACAGCGGCGGTGTAAGTGCATCGTTGGAAATCATGTCCAGTGATAGTGCGGAGACGCTTCCAATCGCAGGCATCAAGCATATCTAGAGCTCCCTTTGGAGCTGACAAGCCGTTACTGTTGTACCGCTAAAATTGATACACAGGATACGTTGCAAATCTTGCCTTGTTGTCTAGGGCATCACAATGTCAGAAGTTCTGCAGAGCAGTGAGACCAGGGGTCCGTTCAGGAGAGCGAATATTTTCCGTTCGCCGAACAATTGTTAGGTCACATGGTATGTTCGCCCTCCTGAACGGGCTGTTCGTCGAACGTTTTATGGCTAGACGAACAACTTAATAGGGGACTCGCCGTGATTTGCCATGAAAACAAAGATGGCGGCAAAATATACACCATCTTCAATTGAGACACATCGATTGTCTATATAGCCATAAATAATGCATACCAATGCATTCTTAGCGATCGTAGTGTTATGTTAGTCTTCAACAAATATGTATGCTTGTAGCTTGTTTCCGAGACCCTGATATTCATTATGACATAATAAATATGACATCATGATACCTTTCATCTGACAAAAAGCGAACTCTCTCATAACTATCACGTGACATCGTAAAAGAATGCTCCTCGAAACTACGCGTGACAACTCGTTTAGGAAGGCGAAACTAGTTCACGACGAACAGCGAACATAAATAGGCGAACGTTCGCCGAACATTTTCCGTCCTGAACTCACTCCAGGATTTTGCTTTTCCTCCACAGTTCACTGACACTAACTGGATGGTCATTTTCTTCAACTTTGTACTGTCGATAGGTATATGTGGGTGAACCCCATTTTAGATTCATTCATAGAGATCCTCAGTTTTTAGTTTGCTTGCACCTATAGGGAGTAGTTTGTCAAGGGTTTTCTTCATCTCTGAAGTCCACGCTGTCAGCATATTCCATCACTAACGATATACCCAGTATGAAAACTGGGAGTTTGGTCGTGTGAAATATTTGCGCATAGAATTCAAGGCTGCAGCGAGGTAGTAGCTGAAAAGCAGCGCAGAGACAATCTGTGGGGAACCCAATTGATCGCTCAGTCAAATTAGTTTCAAAATATTCAGCAGCTTTCTTCTATAGATGTCTTGAAATTGAGCCGCTGGATTATTAATGTGTAAACACGTAACAGAAACATCCTCTTGCAGAGAATCTGTCGCCAATATCATATGACCAGTTATCTACTAAAATAGTTTAATCGTCTGACTGCTGAAATTTTGCAGACAACATTCCAGGGGTTATCTCTGGACCTACTAAACATTTTGAAAACAATTTGAATGAAAGTCATGGTGGCTAAGCCACCAACAACTTCCAGTCAACTTGTTTTCAAAATATTCAGCAAGTAGACTTTTTGATCGTTGAAATTATTGTCTGGTGGCTTGCAGCAGTGAAAGAGAAAAGAACACAAACACATTTGATTTTTGTTCAGAAATAGTAGTAACAATTATTGACTACCTTCAACATTTTATCTCAAGGTAAAATAATTAATAATATTTTTTAATTATTAATAATAATTATAATAATAAACTACTTTTTGTCGAGCTGGAAGTGTTTATTAGTATAATTTAATAAAAATTGTTCAACTTCTTTGTTCATGATCAAACATGTCATAATGAATGTACATACGTACGAACATCTTCGCAGGTTTGCGCATCAATATGAATACGCACACGTGCACAATAGAATCTAGCTTCCAGCAGTCATATATATTATGTGAATACAAAAATTTCTCTTATCAAAAATAGGCATAGTGTTTGAGTGAATGAATGTGGTGCATGCATGCGTGCATGTGTGCTTTCTGTACAAGTCAATAGAATTTAGTGCAAACTTAGCATGGAACATTTTATTCCAAGTCTAGATTGAGTGTACTGGTAAAAAGAATGCACACTTTTTCAAAACGAATAAACTGTGATCAGACAAAATCGAGACATTTGTTCTTGAAGAGAAAATGAGACTAAATGCTTGCACATAAAATACAATGATTTTGAACACACGGCTATACTGTACTTGATCAGCTGTGAATATGTGATCTGATATTATATATTACGTTATATATCATGGGATGTGATCAGCAGATTAACACAGTAATAACGCTAAAGCCAGTGATATTTTTGACTAATGTTCCTTTTGCATGGCCAACAGGACTATTTTTGAAAATTGCCAATAGAGGAGCTATTTCGATACACGAGCTAGTCAGTTCGGTAGTATATTTTAACTATTCAATGTTCAAATTTTGTTAAAAAATCTTAATACCTGCCTATTGAATGTCCATTTACAAGTCAAGAGAATAATTTTTGAAAATTTATCACTGGAATGACTGGCTCGGTTATCGAGCCAGTCATTCCAGTGGTAAATTTTCAAAAATTGTATTCTCTTGTCCTGTAAATGGACATTTCAGACGCCAGTATTGACCATTAAAAGGTTAAAAATGAGGCTATAGGGCATGTGCTCGTTACCTAGAAAATTGGCCTGTGACAACATTGTATATAAATCTTTCAAATGATTTGACAGAAATGTTCAGAAAATCCAAGGTGGCCACCAGAAAAATTGACCAATCAAAGTTCTGTATACAGGTTCTGAGGCCTACCAAGATAGGGTCTTTCCAGTCTCATTTGGTTTAAATGGGTCAAATGGTAATGATGTTGTGTTTTATTTGATGTCCTGAAAAATTTCAAAGAATCCAAGATGATCGACATGAGAACTGGGAATCAAAATTCTGTATACATGCTTTGACGTCTACGACTATAGTCATCCCAATCCAGTAGGGGCTAGCTTTTTGCTCTATTAATCCTGCAGTACTTACTGATTAATCATTATCTTTACGTAATTTGCGATGCCTCATCATGAAAATTGATGCATGCACGCATGTATCCTTCCAATTTCAAGTATATATACTGCTGAAGCAGTATCCTCAATCCCTCATAATGGCTCTTTTAACTTCAATAGCAAACACGACGACCCCGTGGAATATTATAATGCTACTTTCTTGATAGACTTGAAGCTCACATTAGGACCGGTTGATGTGCTAAGTTTCCACGTAAACATTATATAGCTCAATAGACTGGATTGCCTCCGCAATGTGTCTACGGCTGTTTTAGTAGAAACATCCTACAGCTGCAATCAATCCTTCTTCGCTTTAACCACTGTGTCTTGGACCTCAGCAAAAACCTTTAGCTTCCTCAGGTCGATTCTTGATCCAAGTGTACCGAGTAGTTTTCTTGGTCACCTCACAGAACGCTTCACAGATTAATGCAATGACATCCTCTCCTGGTTTTAAAT
This sequence comes from Chaetoderma sp. LZ-2023a, assembly GCA_034401795.1. Lineage (NCBI taxonomy): Eukaryota > Metazoa > Mollusca > Caudofoveata > Chaetodermatida > Chaetodermatidae > Chaetoderma > Chaetoderma sp. LZ-2023a. The sequence continues at coordinate 128,952,556 of CM067370.1, read as the reverse complement.
TTATTGACTCCAAGTAGTGAGAATTCCATGGCTCTGTGCGAGTGTGTCTTCTGGCATACATAACGCATTGCCAAACAGGGATCATCTTTGTTGGGTGACTTTTCCAGACAATGGCGAGTTATTACACATCTTGTATAGTGTATCATTGGAATTTATGTTGTCGACGATCATTGTCAAGTGTGTGCAGTCAAGTTTGTTTGGGGATGCCCAGCTGTTACAGTTATACAGTATCAAGGGTACACAGTTTGTGTTATACAAACAGTCTTTTTGTCAAGGGCATCTTTGATCTATGAAACAACATCTTCTAGGACTAGAAAGCTATGCTTCCCATGACGCAGCAATATCAGTAGTACTGCAGAGCACTGAGACCAGGATTTGACTTTTCCGCCATGGTTCACCGCCACTAAGTGGATAGTCATTTGCTTCGGCTTCATACTTTGTTGCTAGGTATATATGTGGATGAACTCCATTTTGGATTCATTACTAAAGTGATTCTCACTTTTTAGTTTGCTTGCACTAGTCCTGGAATCACTTAGTGAGATTATACCTGTGCATGGGAACGCTAACAATCCCTGTGTATGGGAACGCCAACAATCTCAATGCATGGGAACGCCAACAATCCCTGTGCATGGGAACGCCAACAATCTCTGTGCATGGGAACGCCAACAATCCCTGTGCATGGAAATGCCTACAATGGATAATCACCCGTTTAGGGGCTACTGCTTGATAAGTTAGATTTGTGTAGCGTTATTGAGAAATTCAACTATGAACAATCAAGTGACTGTCGGCTAATCAGAGAACAAATTGCGCAGTATCAAAGGAAAGGTGGATATACTTACTGACTATTCACTAGCCTTTGATTATCTAGGTGCATGAGAATGCATACAATGAACAATCGGACTGGGATGACATCTCAAATCTGTTTCCTTTTTCCATGGCAGATATTAGATACAACCACGAACCTACTTGGGGGGTTGGGGGTTGGGGGGGGGGGATAGGAATAGCAACGGTCACTTGCTTGTCAAATGAAATAAGAGATCTCCACATGACACTATTTAAGTGAACACACCATATCACCATGTACACAGTAATACACACACACTGGAGAGAAATGGATATATATATATATATATATATATATATATAAAAGAGAAGAGTATTTTTGAAAATTTATAAATGGAATGACAATAATCGAGCCAGTCAGTCCAGAGGTAAATTTTCAAAAATACTTTTCTCTTTACCTGTAGATGGCCATTCTTCAAGACTACTGCAGAGGCCGGCTTTACCATTAAAATATTAGTTCTCTGCTAAAACATTTCTGATATTACCCATAGCACATGACCCATTTGATAATATTCATAGCGCCTGGATGTTATTGATTTGGTTGGCCTATATCATGGCTCTAATTTTTAGGTCACATTTAGACTGTAGGCTTGTGTTATTATCAACCTATTACCGTATTAAAGATAAATTCTTCAATTTTTACATCGGCACCTATGTATACTTCTGGTGAGGAGTGAATGAAATTGCTTATGCTTCCAGCGATAGCGAGAACATATAGTGACACAAACCTGTCATTTCTGCTTAAGAGTGCCAGTACACGACCACAGACACACTATCTCTCCATATCATATAGCCCATCACATCGCTTCTTTATTTTCTTCTGAGAAGAGATTTTTGCAATTTCATTGGTCAATTATTTTCACTGAATATATTTAACTCCTAAGATTACAGAAAATCTCTTCTCCGGAAAGAACTGAAGACAAAGTTAAGAATCCTTTAAATTCTGACTTGGTAATTTACTGTCTATATTAGTGTAGCAGAATAAAGTGTCATCGTATGGTATTTAACCACTCTTGTGTCAACAGCGCCTCAAAGCGCTCAAAATGCTACCTATATCAATTAACCCTTTAAAGCTCTCGATATCTCAAAGAAAATTGCAATTCTCATTCAGTAAATGTCCATTTAGAAATGACAATGTGTGTAAATTTGCCACAGAAATTTACAAAAATAACTCTGTTGCCACACGTTTTGTTCAGCGTGATCATTAAATAGTTAATATTCAAGAAAATCAAACCTTTTGCTTTGACAGTGTACATGTGCAGGCCAAGAGAAGACTTTGAAATTTTACCACTGGAAAGACTGGCTCGGTTACTGAGCCAGTCATTCTACTGATAAATTTTCAAAAATTGTCTTCTCTTGGCCTGCAAATGTACATCACTCAAGAGCACTGCAGGTGCTCTTTTGCAGGTTTAACCATTATAAGATTAATCTGATACAAGAGGGGTTAAGAAAAATAATAATAAAAATAATAATAATAGCAGCTATAATAAGTTTATCATGTAACAAACAAATATCAGGCTAGTCATTAAATTAAAGATCATAATTTATTGGCTACATTATGCATGAGTTGAGACAGCATTGTCTCCCCTTGTACGCGTGACTAAGAATACTCGACGCTTAACTCCAAGTTTAACAACTGTATATTATTTTCAAGCGAGGTTTGCATTGGGTAGACGTATAACACTTTCATCCCTAAAATACCTAATAACCTCGATCGCTTTGCTTTTTCAAAGCAAACATACTGGAAAACCACTTAACCCGTTAAAGGTCATGTCGGCCATAAATCTGACCCTCCTGTGATTTTGAGTTACCGGTATGTCCATTTCAAGGCTAAAATAAAATTATTGAAAATCAACCACTGGAATGAGTGGCTCGATAGCCGCGCCAGATGTTCGAGTGGAAAATTTTCAAAAATAGTCTTCGCTTGGCCTGCAAATGGACATTCCTCAAGATATTCAAATAAGGAAATGTTATTATTTTCTTGATTATTAACGGACTAAAATTAAGATAAGATATACTGGGATAGGAGGGTTAAAAGTTGAATTGTCGGCTTGGTGCTTATATTCAATCTACAACAGCTTATTACCAATAATGGTTTGACTGTAAATTACAGGCTATTTCTCCATTATCATACAAAATGTACATTTCTATGGCAGTTGCCAGTGATAAAGCAATACGTGTGCTATGCTGTGTGCAGATGCATTTTTCTTGTTATCTTAATCTAATAAAGTATTGTTAACTATTTACTCATCAAAATTTGTCCAGAGAAAATTAAAATTTTTGATAGTGAGTGTACCGTTGCATGGCATGAAGCCTTTTTTGAAATCTTACTACTGGAATGACTGGTTCAATCGAGACAGTCATTCCAGAGGTAAGATTTCAATAAGTCATCATTCAGTGCTTTAGTCAGTCTCCATAGCTTTGTGGTGTCTCTCTCTCTAAATTAAACCCTGCCATCTTTTCCCTCCAGCTTCTTCTTTTGGCCTCCAGCTTGGTCTTTAGATACCTGGCTTTAGTTTGTTGTAGCGTGAAGTGGTTTTCATGACAGGGATTACCATCTGCATCTTCTCTGGCCTTGTCTAGTTTATCATGTACTGCTTCCAGTTCTATTGTCCAGTAGGGGCGGTAGTTTTTCCTGAACCCTCGAGGAATCGCTTCGTTGGCAGCCTTGAGGATACTTGAATTAAATTCCGTGACCACATTGTTGATGTTTCTCCCTTCTACTGCTATATTTTGGGTAAGCTCATTGGAACGAATGCCGAACAGACTCCAATTTGCCTTTTTGTAGTTCCACCTTGGATGTTGAGGTGAACTTGTTGAAATACTTCCAGAAAGAGAGAGGAGGACTGGGCGGTGGTCAATTCCTCCTAACTGCGATCCGACCACTCTACTGAGGTTTCTGTGAATGTCTTCTGCACAAAATGCCAAGTCCGGCGTTGTTGTCGAGTGCCACCGGCGCGAGTAGAAGGTAGGCTGACCTGTGGGATCGTTGACAAGTAAAAGGTGCTTTTCATCTTGCCATGCTTCAATGTCTTCTCCTCGTGTATCAAGTGTTCTGTATCCCCAGCTCTGGGACTGGCTATTAAAGTCTCCCGCAATGAGGAAGTGGCAGTCCGGGACCTGGATTGTGTCAAGTGAGAGATTCTTGTCATTAGGGCAGTAATAATTGACAATCACAGAGTTGCTGGTTGTTACCTTGATCTTGATATATTCTGCCTCTTCCATAAAGGACAATGACAAATTCAACGGTTTTCAAGGAAATTTTCAATTCACACTAAATTCAGGTACTTTCAAGGCCCTAGAAATGCAATATTTTTTACAAGGATTTTCAAGGTTGTGGGAACCCTGCTTTATATACATGTGGATGATATTTTGACACACTGTGATTTCAAACTCCTACCAGTACTGTTTGCATCATAAACTGATGAAGGGTGCTGAACCCTTTCAGACTGCAATATGAGCCTGCTCTAGCCTAAAACAAATTGACACATTGCAAAACTTTAAAAAAGTAGGAGAATGCTGATAAAGTAGGAAAAAGTATGACATATTCTGAAAAAGTAGGGCATGTGGGAAGCCTGTGAATAGTATTAAGCTAAAGAAGTATAATAACAGCATTTCAACTTTAACTGAGGACTCCACATATAATACGATGTACATTTAACCATTGAAATTCCAAGTCAGCTATACAGGAAAGTTGTTGTTGAATATTTTGAAAATAAAGCTCCCAGTCAAATTACTTTCAAATATTTAAGAGATTACTCCCTACATCATAAAGAATTTGTCGTTGCTGGCTGAATTCAGTGATTATAGATAGACACCTGCTTCCATACAGGCCTTAAGAATAGACATCTCGTTCCATACAGGCCTTCAGGATAGACACCTCCTTCCATACAGGCCTTCAGGATAGACACCTCATTCCATACAGGCCTTCAGGATAGACCGCAGTCCATACAGGCTTCAGGATAGACACCTCATTCCATACAGGCCTTCAGGATAGGCATCTCATTCCGAACAGGCCTTCAGGATAGACACCTCGTTCCATACAGGCTTTCAGTTTAGACATCTCATTCCATACAGGCCTTCAGGATAGACATCTCGTTCCATACAGGCCTTCAGGAGTGTGCAACAGAACGAATTATTGTATAATGAAGGAGCTACGAGAGAATTCATCAATCTTGCATCATCTAAGGAGTGTGAAATGTTTGATATGTAATGTTTATCATTAGAAACATAACTACATATTCATAATCTTCAGAAAGTAGATATTACCCACAATGCTATTCATTAAACTATTTAGCACATTCACCAGTTTTCGAAAAAGCTAGATTGGGTTGAACTTGATCATGTATATAGCTAAGACATTAGCCTTGATACAGCAGGGTAAATTACCAGAATACATTGTGCAACAGCTTATACCTGCATAGTTACACAGACACTCAGATATTTGGATTTCAGGGTTGAAGGTGTTCTTGGATAAATGACTAACTTTTGTACCTTCACCAGTATTAAATCATGTGATCCCAGACACTACATAGTAAAATAGCTCTGTTTTTCACCAGCCATACACGTAATTTGACCACAAAAAAAATTAAATAGGGTACTGTCACCCATTCTGCAATAACTATAACTATATTGTGCTTATGGAAACAAGTTGAATAGTAGCGAAAATAACCAATTTAATATACAATTTATAAATGTGGGTGAAATATTTCACTAATTACCTAAGAAATTAAAATGGCAAAAAAAATAATCTCGGAAAATTTGTTCAGAGCTTTCACAGAGAAATATACATTTTCCCATGACATTTCTGACAAGACTGTGTATGAAATCTGCAGAATCTTTTGCACTTTGAGATGGCATACTGTACTCACAATTGAAATCAAACAAGGTAATCAGAATTCATGTAGGAAGCTATCACAAACCAGTTGTCAAATGTCGCAAAATTAGACTGCTCTCCACTTAAATACTGCCTGATAATGGCTTAAATATGCAAATATTTGTGCTGGATGTCATCTTAAGATGACTAGTGCAATATGACTAATGCAATCAATACAATTCTGAGATTCGTATCATCATAAAGTTGAAGATACTTCTAATTTCAAAGAATCTTGTGCTGCAAAAGAATTAGTATGAAATACCGAAACTAATGTTAGCGAATTTCCTTGTGGCTAGTGAGACTAGTTTTCGTTGTGCCAACACAGTTCTTGAGCTGCGCTGGGATGGAATGACCTTATTCATGATGTATAGGTGTGCCTCTGGGATCAAATGATTTAACAACATACCCACGAACACAACGAAAACCGACTACATAATGATTACGTGACAAGGGAAGACGATCCGTCAGTGTAAGTTAATCAAAATACCTGATTACCTGCATGTCGCTTCACGACACAAAATAAACATTCAACAGCTTCATTCATGGCTTGTCATCGTCACGGTGATCATCGTTAAAAATCTAGTAATACTCTATGCATATATATATACTAATGTACAGAATAATTACAGCCGTAATAAAAAATTGTAATTATGAAAAAGTAAAATTTCATAACAATATATTATGTACAAAAATGGCAGATAACGTAAACATTATAAATTTGGGTAATATTATTGGCAGTAAACTTGAATTAAGTACATTATATTCATATTCAATAAGTACATATTAACAAGACCATCCAAGTCTAATGTATACTCCAATGTGTACAGATATATAATAAACAAACAGATCCATGATTGCTTGTTATTTTGAGCAGAACTTTGACTGCAAGATTTGTGTTTGACATTCACTGTTTGACTGTAAAAAATGGAATCCATTCCAATAATAAAAATTAAATTAAAATTATTACCATAAAATCTATCTTAAGCGACTATCTTATGGAGCACAAATGTTTTAAACCCTTTAAATAACCTTCAAATTTGTTTAAAAAAATTTCAATCTTTTCATAGAAAATATTCATTTGCAGACAAAGAGAAGAGCAGTTAAAAAAAATATACCATTCGAATTACTGGCCGTGTTACCGAGCCAGTCATTCAAGTGTTAAATTTTCAAAAAACAGTCTGTTTGTTTTGAAAATGGACATTTTTCAAGACTGCAGAAATTATCTTCGCCGGCTTGAGTGTTACGTGGGTTAATACCGTTAAAATTTGACTAAAGGACAGTTTTTTTTGGTCAAAATACATCTACTAGAAAGGGGGGTGCGTCCTATAATCGAGAACATTCCTTCCGCACATTTTTGGGTCAAAATTTTTCTTAAAAAGTCACAGATTATACCACAGAAATTGAACTAAAAGTTACCCTAGACAATTCGTGCCGCCTGAGGACTATGTTTAATGTATGCTCCAAAAACACCAAGCCGAAGTGAAATTATTAAATTGGGGTGCCTAAATATTGCTTATTCTTTAATACATATCACTTATTACATCAAAATTAATCCGGAATTTGACATAAAATGGCGTCGAGAAAAGATACGTGTATAAATCACGTGATTCGCCTCCAACCGCAAAAGATCTTTATTCTAATTAGAGCGAGTAATCGGATCTAAATATTCTGGACTCGGAAATTGCTATATATTATCATTGCGCGATAGGAACTGAATGTTCCCGTACCCGTTTGATAACCAACTCCCGTTAGCGCATAAGATTACACAGCGCCTCTAATCACAAAAGAGTCAGATAACCAACTCCCGTTAGCGCATAAGATCACACAGCGCCTCCAACCGCAAACGAGTCATTACAACTAGTGACCATCTGAATATTCCCATACCCGTTTTATAACCAACTCCCGTTAACGCATAAGATTATACAGCGCCTCCAATCACAAAAGAGCCAGATAACCAACTCCTGTTAGCGCATAAGATCACACAGCGCCTCCAAATGCAAAAGAGCCATTACAATCTGTTTCTATCATGCGATTTCTATGTTTTCAAGGAGACATTTTATGCCAAAATTAGATTGATTTTGATGTAATAAACAATCTTTATTGAAGATACACGATATTTATGCGGTCATATTTAATAATTTCTCTTCCACCATGATAATTTTTAGTCATGCATTAAACAAAGCGCTGAGTGATGGTTATTTTTTATACCAATTTTCGATTTTTTAAAGGTATGTTTTTTCTAAATTTAACAGCGTCTTATACTTGAATACAAGTTTTTTGGGAAGATTTTGGTCAAATTTGGGACAGCGTCCTATATTCGAGGGCGGCCTTTGGTCGAGAAATTACGGTAATCACAAGTGACAGATGGTCTCTTAATACTTCGTATTTAAACCGTTAACACTTAACCCATAGCACTCTGATGTCAATATTTTTAAATTTCAAATTAAATTAAAAGAAGATCTGGTGTTCATTTTTCTACAAATTTCGTGGAAGATGGTGCTGTCGTAGACAGAAACATCATCCACCAAAATTGTTGAAAAATGTATACCAGTTTCTCTTCTACTGACACAGTAAAAGATAGAAAATTGACATCAGTGTGGTAAGGGTTAAATTTGTTCAACAGAAAATGTCTAATTGCAGACGAAGAGAAGACCATTTTTAAAATTACGATAACCTGTGCTCAGAAATAAAGCGAAAAAATTATCAAGACGTTTAAAGGCCATTTTAACAATTTTATCAATAAGAAACCTCAGTACAGAAATGAATATAACGAAAATAAGACATACAATTGGTCTAATTTGACAGACTAATAAGCGTTTAACCCGTAGCACTCTGATGCCAATATTCTATCTTTTTCTGCGTCAATAACAAAGAAACTGGTGTACATTTTTCAACAAAATATCCTTGAAATTTCTGACTGGAATGACCGGCTCAATAATCTAGTCGGAAATTTTCAAAAAAGAATTCTGCGGAATTAAATGTCTCGTCTGTCTCCTGTTTGTCACAGTGGCATTGACCTTGACATCGAAAAAACCCAGTTTCGTATCAACGTCACAGTGACATTGTGACCTGAGTATCATCATGCTGCTTCCTAACAATATAGGCAACCACTTAGCCAAGTTTAGTTGCAATAGGATTAACTGATCCTGAAATATAAGCTGAGAAGTTTTGCTAAAGCAAAAACATAACATTGTTGACGGCGTCGGAAAAGTGACACATAAGTCTCGTTTTCTGCTTCGCAGGCGAGACAAACACATATCTTATAGTGGTCTGCAAATAGATATTCACGGAGCAAATATTTCAATTGTCTTGAAAAATCTTGAGCAGTAAAGTGTGGTTATTTCAATATTAGACCATATATAAGAAATTCTTTTGTGACATTTCAATATTTTCCAGTAAAATTAGTTTCAAAATATTGAACAGATTCTTACCCATATATTTGCTTTGATTTCAGAGATGAAAGACTTAACTATCCGGATTCTGACCTTCTATTATTCAGTTCCATTGTCCATTCAATGATAACTAAAATTAACCTTTGAAATCTGATAAATATCCTTTTAAAACCTTTTAATTGTCAAAAACAGCTTCTGCAGTTATCTTGAGGAATGTCCATTTGGAGACCAGGATTATTTTTTGAAAATAAACCGATGGAATCACTGGATTGATATAACAGAGCCAGTCATTCCAGTGATAAATCTTCAAAATTAGTCTTCTCTTGGGACATTTTGAACAAATATGGCATTAAAGGGTTAATGTTTAAGAAAAAGCAATATTTCTTGTGAGTAAATGTCAATGTTTGAAATTACTTCCAGCTTTGCCCCTCCCAATTCAAGCTAAGGGATCGATTGAACCCCGAATACCAAATATCAAGGTAAAATAAGCTGTTGAATATTTTGAAGCTAATTTGACTGGGTGCTGTTGATGCTTATGGCAGCAACAGCGCTCAGTTAAATTAGCTTCAAAATATTCAACAGAATGTTTATTAAATAGTAAATCCATTAAAGACATACAATTTCGTACACCTAACGGACTATTCCAGCTTCATGACAGAGTATTGTCTGTCAACTATGATTGTGACATCAACCAATATGTGACGTAATTGATTATGACGTCAATAATTAAGTGACAGATTGGATTCATCAATTTGCTGGTCAAGACAATTAAAGCCACTATGACGTCTTCAAATAGTCAACCCTAGGCAGTATTGGTAGAATAGTTTGACCAATGCATGTCCATTTTCGATTATGCGATATTCGAATGCGGGTACCAGTATTGATATGTTAAGAGTAACGTCATAATCTCTCCTAGCCTTATATAAAAACATTCGGACAACACATTTATCATTTCATTTAGCCAGGAAAGATTTATCTGAATGCTATACAGGTAGTTAAAGAGACTGCTGCATTGCGCTCACGCCAACATACTGCTAGCATATTTTATATAAGGCTAGGAGAGATACCGAAGACAGGTATCGAAAACGGACATTGCAGCCACTATATTGCTGATATAGTGTACGGTTGACTATTTTAACATGTCATGACAGCTTTAAGTGTCCGCTACAGACGGACTTAACAGTAATATTATTGTCTAAGATGATGTGACCCCGGTGGCGATTATGACTAGTAAATGCATATAACAGGTAACAGCTTTTAGCAAAGCGTGTACCCAAAAACACTGGTTCCTAAATGAGCTTAAATTTGTGCATAATTAAGATAGACCTGAACAATTAAGGGCCTGATGTATCATTCACATATCTGATGTCAAATACGTTACATATTAGCGGACACCGCAATCGAAATAATGTACAGCACTCAGCCATGAAGGTAGAAGGATGCCAGGTGTATGAATTGCATGTGTTTGATAGATTTACAATTTAATAAACATTTTGTTGAATATTTTGAAACTAACGTGTCTGGAAGCTGTTGATAGGCAGCAAGAAACACAAGTGAAATTAGTTACAAAATATTCAACAGCTTACCTGTATAGTTAGCTTGAATTTGGGACTGGTAATTCATGGGTCAAAGTATATACATTGATTCAAACACACATACAAAGTGGGCGGAGCTTAGTTAGAAATGGAGCTCTATTCATGGTGAATACAATGGATAAATCCAGTTTTAGCTATGCCCCACCCATTCCTAGCTAAGCTCCATACACGCATTGTCCTCGATCGACCCCTGCACTACCTGAATCTCAATTTCCAGAAAACTTTACAGGTAAGCTGTTGAATATTTTGAAAACAATTTGATTGGGTGCTATTGCTGCCTATGGTTCCACTATTCAGCGACTAATCTTCATCTTACAGGCACTCTACAATGTTAGTGACAATTGTCAACTTTAATCCAGGTAAGAACACGAGCAATCAGAAATTGCAGACCCTCGCCTTCCCGTTTTTCCCACATTGTACAAACAGATTTCAGATTTTCCTTGATGATACCCACTGTTGTGTAATCTTGCTGTAATGTCGCACTCTTTACTGTGTTAAAATTTGAACCAAAACGGATCAGCAGTTTCTGAGATATCCACAGATCCAGAACTTGATCCGATTCAGGTACTCTTATCCGGATCATGGCCAACAACTGGAAATCCCATTGCACTGCAAGTTCATTCATTGTGTTAAAATTTGAGCCAAAACGGATCAGCAGTTTTTGTGATACAGGTTCGGACACACGCACAGACAGAGCAGATCGCAATACCCTCTCCCCCCTTACTGGGAAAGGTAATAAAGATGAACATAAACCAGGTGGTGGTACGAGTTTGTACATTAGGAGTGAGCACAGAGCAACACTTATAACAGTGCAGCACCATAACTGTGCACCAAGTCCAACTGATTAAGATAGATTACAGAAAATTAACCCTGTTCATTATGAATAATTAGAAAATTAGCTTCAGAGATGCTGAATATGAAATCTGTTGATTATGTTCAAAATAATTCGACTGACATCATTACTACCTTAGACAGTCAAATAGATTTTAAAATTATTCAGCATGGTTTTACACAGAAGCTTCTTAATACTATTGTACAGAGGATGCAATGAGGCTAACATTAGATTCTTTTGCTTTTGTACAGCTCATAAATAAGGTTCTAAAACAAAAACTGAAACATGTTAGTTAGTAAGAAATGTTCTGTTGAATACTTTTTGTTTTGGAAACATTCTACCTTATTTCTGAGCTGTACTGTATACAGGAAAACCTTTCAGACACTGCATCTATACAGAATATGTGCATAAAATGCTGGTCTTTAACTTCAATTGCAGCACTTTGTTTCTTCAATGAAGTCAGTATTTCTTGTAATGTCAGACATCTTTCTATATGGAAATGCCTCGATTGTCATTAAATATTTGCACCAAACTTGTATTATTTACTATGCACCACGGCTGCAATGTATGTACTAGCCGTAGCTCGCACCATTTGCCTTGGCAGTGGCAATGTAAAATATTAGTACTGTGTAATACATTCTACTTTTGCACTAAAATTCTTTCATATCTTGTCGGTTAACAATCCAATTGTGAATCCACTGAGGTAACGCGACGCGATGCAGCTTACGATTAGGCGATCAGATCCAATTTCCATGCTATATAACTATGTGCGATAATAAAGATCTATCATGCTATATAATGTGATTCGTTTCTCATCATAAGTGACACAAACTATCTTAATGTAGAATATACTATCACATGCGTTAAATTAATTCTTAAAATATGTTTGTATGAAACAAAATCGCTAATCCAGCAGCCAAGTTCTCCTACTCCTCATTTACAAGACATTAATATAATGAATTCATGGAGTGAAGCATTGCTGTGGCCAGCTTGGTTATCATCACACACATTAACAGCTGGCATACGTCTGCATGAGGCACATGGAAGACCTACAATGTGGCAGTACCTCTTAGATTACTGTCTGATATAATTATACACATCTTACACAGCCTCCTGTCATGTGGGGGCTCCGGGTATATTAGGCATCATACCCATGTATGCCGATTGTGACTGGGAGGCCATCATGCCACCCATTCCTGGGTGGGCACCCTGAGAAAACATTGTCTGTTGTTGTTGTTGAAACTGTTGAAATGGCGGCATACCACCTCCACTAGCACCATTAACATATCCTCCCATCATTTCCGGAGGGACACCACTGCTCATTGGTGGTCCAACACTGTTTCCTGGATGCATCATATGATGCATGGGATGTTGAGATCCGCCTGGTCCTGCCATACGCATTCCAGCAGGGTGTTGTAGTGGCATGCCAGGCTGACCACCAGGCGTCATATGCCCTGCATGTTGATGTTGACCCATGGAGTGCGGATGATAAGATGGGTGGGCATTCCGAACACCATAATGCATTTGTTGAGCTTGCATCATCATTGCCGGTCCTCCCACTCCACTGCTATGTGAAAATGGATTACCACCCGCTCCTGTACTATTTGGGGAGAAAGGACCACTACCAGCCATGGAAGACATCATACCATTCATTCCAGGTCCCATATGTCCAGGCCCTCCCATCATTGACACCCCCATTGGGTTATTCATGCCTATGGGCATATTCATTCCACCCGGGGGACTTCCCATTGTGCCTACAGGGCTACCCATTGGTGCCATATGTCCAGGACCCATGCCACCCATAGCGGAACTTGGACCAATGCCAGGACTGTGTACCATTCTACCCATAACAGGACTCGGTCCCATACCACTCATATAGACAGGTCCCGAGGACATAGGGTGGTTGGGTTGCGAATGAGATTGTGGTGGAGGGCCACTACCATGCATCATCATCATTTGCTGCTGTTGAGCAGACATATGTGAAACTTGTGGGAAAGGTGAGCCCATTCTAGAGCCTGGATGCATAGGAGGCCCATTTGGGTTCCCTTGACTGGCCATGCTTGGAGGCAAGGTCATATTGTATCCCTGCTGTAGTTTGGACATAGACACTGGTGGCATACCCACAGGCATGTTGTTTTCCATTGGGGAGGGAAAGCGTTGTAGAAACTCTATATCGGGACCGCCCATCTTTTTCCCAGGAAGAGGATTCTGTTGTGTAGCAGGTGGGTCTGCGGGAAGATACTGGATTGTGTTTGGTGCTTTAGATTGAATTTGGATATTTGCATTTCCTACAGCATTGGGATTAAAGTTCATGGAAGGACTCATTCTACCTTGCTGCAAAACCGGCATTGCTCCAGGCATTACAGATCCTGGACCCGGTGCCATACCAGGACCCTGTCCAGACCCAGCTAGCATACCTCCACCCAGCCCTGAACCCACTAGCATATTTCCACCCGGTCCTGACCCAGGTAGCATACCTAGACCTGGCCCTGAGCCAGGCACCATACCCTGTACTGGCCCAGGAGATCTGGGAAACTGTGGAGATTTTTCTAACATCTGCATAGGATTAGCGACCGTCCTCTGCATAGCATTAATATTTGGTCCTGCTTGAGGTATCATATTGGGTGACACTGGATTATTAGCCATTGCACCAGCTGATGATTGCATAGGTCCCATACGCGACATTTGCTGAGTGGCCATTGATGTCTGAGATTGCTGCATATTACCACTTGCTGGATTACTCTCCATACTCATTTGTTGCACTTGCATAGAAGGGTGACAATTTGGAGCATTAACACTTTGTATATTAACTTGACCTATTGACATTGTGGCATTCACATACGTATTATTCACACCTCCCGAGGTCTGTGTTTGTGTCGTAGAACTATTGTTTACAGGTGTACTGATAGGTGTTCCAGGAGCATCATTAAGCTCTGTATTGTTCACACTAACCAAAGTACCATTGTTAGGAGCTATCTGAGCGCCTGGCATTTGCCCCTGAATTTGGATACTATGAAAAGGTCCACCCTGCATCATATTTTGTTGCATCTGACTCGAGAGATGTTCTACACCTTTGGCTAAATTTGCTAAACTGGATGAGGTAATATTAGACAGCACTTTCGCTGTTGGCGTCGACGGACCACTGGATACACTACCGTGTGAAGGAGGGTTGTAATGTGAGAGTCTCATGTTAGCACCTGATGATAATGGCGACGGACCAGGGCCAGAGATCGATCCGGGACTGGACATTGGTGGTCCACCTGCAGGAGCACCAGTCGGTGGAGGGCCTGATGCACCATTAGATGTCTGGCTCGAATTTGACATGGGCTGTTTATTCGATGGTGGACCGGTGGTCATGGGTGATTGAACTTGCTGTTGCACTGTTTTATGTTGCTGTGTATTATGATTATGTGGTGCAAACTGATTTGTGTTAGTGCTGGAGTGTAATGATGCTGGTGTTTCACGAGGAGGACCAGAATTAACTTCCTGAAATGCAGCATTTATCTGCTTTGTTATAGTCAATTCTTGACCTTCAAACTGATTCAAATAGTTCATTTGCTGTGGTGAAGGTGTTGGTTGTAAGTTTTTATATAACTCATCTATGTCATCAAATTTCCGCTTTTGTGACTGTGCATAACTAGGCGGTGGTTTATTGTCCAATCCAGGTCTTTGACCAGGGCCACGCAGTAGCATTTCTGGCTGAAACTGTTCTGGATTTCCCGCTGTTTGTAGAGGTGGGATTTGTACACCTTTACCTGATAAACTGTTCATACTGTTACCATTAGACCCGCCGAATGGGCCCAATGATCCTGCACTTAATGGTGTCATAGGACCATGAGGGCTACAAACCATTGGCCCAGCAGTGGAATCCATTGGTGACATTCGCATATGCGCCATAACAGCTCCAGGTGGCATTCCCATTGGTGACATTACACTTCCAGGAGGCATTCCCATAGGTGGCATACCGTTACCAGGTGGCATACCGCTTCCAGGTGGCATACCGCTTCCAGGTGGCATAACTGCTGGATTCATTTCAGGACTCATCATACCAGAACTTCCATGAAAACTGTTCCTCCGTAGTGCAGCGGGCGAGGCACCTGGCCCTGGGGGATACAATCCTAATGGGTCATGTGGATCAACTCCCATAGGCAGACCAGTCGGAGAAGCAAGAGGCCCATTCATTGCAATAGGTGAGGTAGGTGATTTATTCATGTTTGCAAGGCTAGCTAGATTACTTATTGGACCACCTGGTCCAGTCATTGATGCCATTACCACAGATGAAGGTTCAGGATGCCGTTTTTGTGACATGGATGTATAGTATGAGGGTGGTGGGCCTTGTGAGCCAAACTGGGCACCCATCACATGATGTTGCTGCTGTTGCATTTGCCGTTTTTCAACAAAGAATTCCTGCTGAAGTCGAAGCCATTCCCGCTGAGCTGGTGTCATATTTTGCATATTTTGTGGACTAGGGCTTGGCATTCTGGGCATTCCATTTGGTCCCATTGCTGCTTGCTGTTGTGCCATCAGCTGTTTCTGTTGCAGTGGTGTTAGTGGTCCACTTGTGAGAATATCATGAGGAGACATACCTGGCATGAGTGCACCGGGGCCAGCCGGTCCTCCCATCATACCTGGCATAAACATGCCACCCACTCCTCCATCACCTCCTGGCATCATACCACACATAATCACACCTGGGCCGACATTCTGAGATTGTTGCTGATGCTGATCCTGAAACAACATATGTTGAATTTTCCGCAATGTTGCCAACTGCTCCTCTCGTCGCTGTAATTGTTCTGGTGTTAAGTTTTCATTTGGCACTTTATTCTCCATAAGGTTGGGGCCCATGTGACTGAATTGATCCATCATATCAAAGGTCATGTTCCCCGGCATCATCCCCGGCATATTCGGACTGGTCATCATCCCCGGTGACATTGTATGAGGATTTGGCATACCTTGGCGGTCACCAGACATCATTCTTTGCTGCATTTCGGGAGATATGTTTGAACCCATGTTTGGAAATCGTGGCCTTGGTCCACATGGCATTGGCCCTTGAAAGCCGGCTATCATTCTCTGCTCCTGAAGGTGTGCATTCTGCTGCTGTACCCATTGTGCTACTGTTGAATTTGGGCTGTGAGTGGTCCCGGGGCGCGTGTTTGTCGGTTTACTCGCGCTCATGCCAGGTGGCTGCATATTCGCCATACTGTGTAGAGGTAGGCTCTGACTTCGATTGAACTGGGCACCTTTAAGCGGTTGTTTCTGAAATGAAATGAAAGTATATATTTACTAGGAGACAAACTGCCTACCTACAGACAAAAATGTGTAAAGATAACCATACTGATTTTGTTGTCTTTTGTATGTTAACTTGTGCCTATTTTGAAAACAGTCTTATTGGACGTTGTTGTCGTCAAAGAAAGCAACAACTTTCAGTAGCAGTTTTCAAACTGAGCACCAGTCTATCTTCGAGCAAGGTATATAATGTCAATGTGAGCTAGTCCCTGAAATTTAATATAAAAAGCACCGCAACAGACATTATTTTTCAGCAGATTGAGGCATAAAAATGAACCCTTGTCACACTTTATTCTCCATAAGGTTGGGCCCATGTGACTGAGTTGATAAATCATGTTAAAATAACAGCTTTGTTACATGTAACAAATTATTTTCGTAGTGAATGTCCATTTGGAGGTGAAAAGAAAAGTATATTTGAAAATTAACCAGTGAAATGACTGACTCGACTAAAAGTCCTATTTTTGTCTTCAAATGGACGTTTCTCAAGACCACTGCATTTTGCAGCTTGATCATTCACCCTTTCACGATGAAGCCGGCCTCTGGAGTGGTCATGGGGAATGTGCATTTGCAAGCTAAAAAGACTATTTTTGACAATTTACCACTGGATTGACAAGCTCGATAACGGAATTTTCAAAAATAGTCTTCTCTTGGTCTGCAAATGGACATTCAATAAGTAAATATTTTAATACTTAGACCAAATTTAGTCATTAAAGGTTTAAACAGAGAATACAAGTGTTTTCATTCATGTTATACCGACTACAGAGCTGGGAGCAATGGACGGATCTGATCAGTCACTCAAGTATATGATGTCATACTCAATGGACCTTTCCAGTTTACCCATCCATTATATACTATAATCAGTTTATAAATAACAGCTTATCTGCACATGTAGTTTTTTGGAAACTGATAGTCGAGCGTGTTGTAGGTGGAGCTTAGCTAGAGATGGGCATGGCATAGCTAAAACTGGAAAGGTCCATTACATCACATGTACAATGTATTCTGACATCACACTACAATGACATATCTAACTCTGTCATGAACATTGAAAAGTGTACGAATTGTACATCTTTGATGGAATTACTATTCAATAAACATCCCATTGAATATTTTGAAACTACTTTGTCTGGTGGCTGCTGCTGCTATAGGCTTATGTGTATAGTTACCTTGAAATTGGTATTATGAGAATTCAGGATTTCAAGTATATAAATTGATTCCAACATGAGCAAGAGGGTGGGCGGCGTTTTGTTAGAAATGGACAGGTATAGTTAGAAATGTATCCATTTATTGTTTGCGAGAAAAACAAGGAAATTTCATTAAAGGCTGAGCTGCATACTCAACGTATGTACTTCCTGCATGGGTGATGTCTATGAGTGTATATATTCGAGAATGAATAGAAATTAAAATACTAATTAATTACTAAATGAGACAAATACATGTGGAATAGAGCACAGATCAGTACTATTTTGGACTTAATTCGATTGGAAGCTATTGTTACATAAGGCAGCAATGGTTTCCAATCAAATAAATTCCAACATATTCACCAGGATATTTCCTACATCCTACATCGTCTTCAAAGTTATACTCGATATAACTAACATGTTTTAGTTTTTGTTTTGGAACCATGTTAACTTATATTCATGAGCAGTAGTGTATATAACACATGCTGTGTCGATTCACGGTTACAGAGTATCCATCTATCATCCGACGTCATATGACATCATAATCAGCTAAATGGAGAGTAGGATGATGACACAATCATTACATCATAAATGACTCTATTTGGCCGGTCTTTAACTCTTAATAGTTCGACACGTTTCAGCAGCAGTGTTGAAAATACAACTCTAAGAACACATAAAATTAACATATTGTCTTGTAATGGGGCTGTTTTGGAATGGAAGTATGCAGGTTCCTCGCCAGTACATGTAGGATTCAAAATAACAGCAATAGCACTCAGACAAAGTCTCAATAGCTTAGTATGAATTTAGAAAGTTTGGACTTGGGTTGATTAAAGCGAACCTGCATATGACTCATGAGATGTGGACTATAAATAGTGAATGAGAATAATAAAATGATGAAAGATCTGTTAAGAAAACAAAAGTTTGCATTTGTATGCAGTCTAATAATGTCAATTTTGCAGTGTTTGGAAGTTACATTCTAATGACAATACAATTATATACTATTCTATAAAGCATGCACTCATGATTCAGGCATTCAACTCAAGTCAGTACAGATTAGCGTTCAAAAAGCTATATACATGTCATAATGGTTAGATCTCATGAATAATGTACATTGTACATGTATGTAACTTTATTGATTGACATGTGGCCAGCACCACTACGAAACCATCACAACCGTCATAATGTGACCTGAAAGCACCATGTGAGCACAAGCACAACTAACCTGTCATGACCATCACCATGTGACCACCAACTACACCAACACGTGACCACTACATCATAAGCATAACCACTACCACCACCATGCGACCAGTTACACCAACATGTGACAACTATCACCTGACCATAATCACCACCACTACATGACCACGACCACCACCATGTTACCACAACCACCACCATGTGACCATGAGCATCACCATGTGACCACGACCACCACCATGACCATCACCATGCGACCATGACCACCACCATGTTACCACAACCACCACCATGTGACCATGACCATCATCATGTGACCACAACCACCACCATGTGACCATGACCATCACCATGTGACCATGACCATCAGCATGTGACCATGGCCACCACCATGTGACCACGACCACCACCATGTGACCACGACCATCATCATGTTACCACAACCACATGACCACCACCATGTTACCACAACCCCCACCATGTGACCATGACCACCACCATGTGACCTTGACCATCACCATGTGACCACAACCATCACCATGTGACCACGACCACCACGTGACCATGACCATGTGACCATGACCACCACCATGTCACCACGACCACCACCATGTGACCACAACCATCACCATGTTACCACAACCACCGCCACCACATGAACACGACCACCACCATGTTAACACAACCACCACCATGTGACCATGACCATCACCATGTGACCACAACCATCACCATGTGACCACGACCACCACGTGACCATGACCATCACCATGTGACCATGACCACCACCATGTGACCACGACCACCACCATGTGACCACAACCATCACCATGTTACCACAACCACCGCCACCACATGAACACGACCACCACCATGTTAACACAACCACCACCATGTGACCATGACCATCACCATGTGACCATGGCCACCACCATGTGACCGCCATCAACACCACACACGAACATTTGACCACGACAAACATATGACCACGACCACCACCATGTGACAACCACCACCACCACCATATGACCACAATCACCACAATGTGACCACCACCACCATGTGACCACGAACACCGACATATGATCACGACCACCACCATTTGACCATAATCACCACCACTATGTGACCACAACCACCAACACCACCACCATATGACCATAACAACCACCATGTGACCACAACCACCACCATGTGATCACGACCACCAACACCACAACCATATGACCATAACAGCCACCATGTGACCACCACCACCACCATGTGATCACGACCACCACCATATGACCATAACACCACCATGTGACCACGACTACCACCACCATGCGACCATGACCACCAACACCATAACCACCACCATGTGACCACAACCACCACCATGTGATCACCACCACCACCAAGTGACCATGACCATCATAACCACCAACATGTGACCCCCAACCAACACAATCACTGTGAAAATGCCCATCACCAACCTGTGACTCCCAATACACTAAAGTTACCATGAGACAACCAACAGGACCATATGACAACTGCCATGATGTGACCACGACCACTACCACAACCATATGACTACAAGCATCATCATAATGTGGCCACAACCACCATATAAACATCAACACAATGTGGGTGTGTGTGTGTGCACGCTTCGTTTCATAGGAAAAGATCTTTAATAAGGTTTAACCGCAGTGATTTTCAGATCCTGCACTAATTGTCATTAATTTTACCTGTAAAAGTTTCTTTGTATCCGGCTGTTCAAGATGATAGTCCAGGATGTTCTTAAATTGTCCATGCATAACCGAATCCGCGCCTTGATTGGCAAGATTTGTGGAGAACACAAGAACTTGGCTTTGTTGTTGCATAAATGGAACATTATCCTGCAAGGAAAAGATTATACTTATTCAGACTTATATTTTTGAATTCCAATGAAGATTGTTTCCATACACTATGCACAAAATATTTTGAAAACAACTGACTGCGAATCATTCTCAGACTTTCAGTCAAATTACAAATAATTCACATAATTTTAACTGTAGCATAAACTTTACCACTCAGGTTGGCCAAAAATATCTTCTGAAGTGATCTTGAGAAATATTGATTTGCAGACCAAGAGAAGACTATTTTAGAAAATTTACTACGGTCTTGATAAATGAACCACTTATTCCAGTGGTAAACCTTTCAAAAATAATCTCATACTCTGCAAACAGACATTTTCTCTGAGAAAATAGAAATTCTTTTTGGACAATTTTGAGGGCTAACGGGTTAAAATACATCCGTTATAAATATTTATCTACAAATAAATTTAAAACAAATTCACAAATCGAAATACATGTGACTCTGCAAGTGAATTATATGCAATGATATTAGACAATCCTTTGTAGTTATCTCCCTTGAGCACAAATGTGTCCTGCACGTGAACAAAGGCATAGTATGTTTCTCTACATGTATCAAGCAGCAGTATGTCTAATGGTGGGAAACAAAATATGCTAGATGCTGCATTGTGAATCACAATGTGCGGAAACAGGTTAAAAATTCAGTTAGTCTTAAAGGTTAACCACATTTGAACCAATGATATCTTTCAGAAATCTAATTCTTGATTTCCCATTTTCAGGAAACCCATACACATAAGTTGTTAAACACTTTAAAGTGTAGATTTCGGCTACCAAGAGTAATAGTTATTTTAGGTAAATAAACCTCCTCTACTCGAAAATTGTATTAGTTAATAATATAAATGCCGTTTTAAAAAAGTATAGGCAAATTATCATTAATTTCCGAGGATTGCCGAACAAAAACTCTGATTTCTGGGAAGCGGGAAATCCCTCGTACTTGTGACGTCACAAGTGGAACCCGTGAAAAAAGTAGACACGCCGTCGTTTCCCGATAGACTACTCGGTCTCAGACGTGACAGATTTGTATGGAAATTGGGAATATGATATTTGGATGTCGATTGGGGCTAATAAGCGTATAGAATTAAAATATTGATCAATACTGCATCTGAAGCGGAGAATGTAATACACATTTTCGGACGATCGCTTAGCGAGGCCGCTCAAAGGCAATTAGCGGGTACTCGGGTACTGGTATATAAGAATCGGTTCCTCACGATGTTTATTTGTTTTTGTGAAAATTTTGTTTGTAAACACGCATTTATCAGGTTATAGAAAGTCAAAATGAAGAAATACTGTGTATCGTAGATCACTAAAAGTCACATTGGACGGAATATACCAATTAATTCTTTTGATAGTCCAACGATTGGAGTACACCTGAAAAGCTGGCTTGTAGGGATGAGCAGGTGATTGACGAGCCATGACTGAGTCAGTGCAGGACAACGTGGGGCCATGAAATGATACTTTACACTCAGAGGTGTCAATTCGCTTTCAAGTTATAAAGGTATAATCATAAATTTATTATTTACATATTGTAATTGTTCAAACAATTAGTTTTATTTTATTAATCCTATTAGAAGGTAATTAATTTCATTAATTTCACTCAACCAAACCAATCGTCAACTGTTTAGCATGCTGGAAATCGACATTAGCACGCTTATGGTGGTTTACTTTTGTTCACACACATAAGCGTAATGGATATTTCCAATTTATCCATCCATCGTATGACATCATAATCAACTACGTGACGCATAGTATGACGTCGTAATCAATTACAGCAAGAATGACTCAAATTAGTCCATTTAAATGTTTAACAGTCCGACACATTGCATGAATTGTATGTATTTGCTATTTAATAATAGTCACATTAGTTTCAAAATATTCAACAGCTTCCCTGAATAGTTTTCTGGAAATTGATAGTCAAGAAGTGCAGGGATCGATCGATCCCCACACAAGCATTGTGTTGGTGTAGCTTAGCTGGAGATGAGTGGGGGGCATGGCTAAAACTGGAAAGGTGTGTTGTAAGAAAACTATAATAATGATGTATATTGATTTAGTTACTGTTAAAACATCTTGCTGTTGTGTATGTTTGGTGTGCATTATGTTATTTTGCTACATGTACAAACCGGCATGAGAATTATCCGAGCAGTGTAATGATTACTATCGTCATAAATTAAAATTTCTTTAAAAAAAATCAATAGAGGACTTAAATAATATCAGATATATTGCACACAATCTTCTCTAAGGCCAAAAAAAAAAAAAAAGGTCATACTGCCAGTCTATACTGGCATCTGTCATGTTAGTTCTCTCTATTTTTAATGAGCAGGCATAGATAAAGACAATGACCACCACTAACTGGTCCCTTAGCCTCTTCGATGAATGGTTGAGTTTAGAATCGATGAATGGTTGAGTTTAGATTTCCATTTAATTTTGAAATGCCTCCAAGTTAATCAGTAATATTATCACAGAGTGGAAATTATATGCCTATGAAGAGACCACCTTATGGAACACAAACAAGTAGCCATACTGTATACAGTCTCCTCACCCTTTAACCCTTGAATTTCTTTTAAATTTCGATTTACTGATGCAAGAGATTAATATTTGAAATTTTACCACTGGAATGACTGGCTCGCTTATCGATCCAGTCGTTCCAATGGTAAATTTTCAAAAGTGGCCTTCTTGGTCTGCAAATTATGGACATTTCTCAAGACCACTGCAGAAGCTGTTTTTAAAGGTGACCTCACTGAACCTGAAGGTTTCATTGAAGTTAGAAAATGGGCTTTAACATAAACAAAGTAGTGGAATTAGTGTACAATCTCTCCTCTCCCCCCCCCCCCCCCACCAGTATCTTCTGGGATATCCGTAACACCATTATTTGTTTTGTAGGCCATGTACATCTGAATTTTTCACGGGTGGTCGGATCGCGGCCAAAGTCTGAACGATCCTTTGTTTGTTGCTAAGATTTGAGCCAACTCAGCTCAGTAGTAGATACAAAAGGTTTTGTTTATGTCAAGAGAGATCTCGTCTGTCTGGATAAATGTTTGAATATTTAACACTTTAATGGTTAAATTTGGTAACAAAAATCAGCATATCTCCTTACTGCATGTTCATCTGCAGGTCATGAGAATTATATTTTTGAAAATTTACCACTAGAATGACGGGCTCCATTATCAAGTCATCCAGTCCAGTGATAAGTTTTCAAAAATTAATCTCTTGACCATCATGCATGCTAGAACCCCATATTGACTCGGTTATTGCTGTACAAGAAACATGAACTTTCAGTCTGATAAGCAAACATTTGCTTACCAGTAAATATTAACTACAGAGCGAGCAAGATCACCCTCCACCTAATGACGGATTTTCTGTATGAAACATGGCCATGTTGTGGAAGCTTAATGTATGGTTACAAACTTTCCTATTAAAATTTGAGCCACATTGGTTGACTGATCACAGCCAACATCTGAAAATTCTCTTCACAGTATCAGCCTTTATTGTGTTAAAATTTTATCCAAATTTGATCAGTAAATTTTAGCACACCCATTCTGAAGGGACAAGTGACTAAGCGGGCTTATACCATGGTGACCTTTGCCTCTGTCGCCTGCCCATCTATAATTCTTTTTATGAAAATACTTCTGGCCATTAACCACCGATATTAATCAAATTGTGCTTAGATAGCTCTATGATAGTAGGGTTCCCAGAATTTATCCAGAAATTTGATTGGTAAATTTTCCAATGGCCACCTGAAGATTTGACCTGGACATCTTGGATTTTACTATAATTTTTTTAGTCTTTCAAAACGTATAATTAAAGCTTCTTAAAAATGACACAATTTTAACCAAGCTTGGCTGGCATGACCTTAAACCGCATGGAATTTTTTGATACAAACTATTACTTGATTGGTTGATTTTTACAATGGCTATCTAGGATTTCAAAACTCTTTCAAAACACATTTTTGTCTTAAAGATGACAGTATGTTTCAACAAGCCCTGTATGTAATTACCTCTAAGATGCTACATTATATGATCATGACTTATGGAGAGGCGAATGGTTGCTCTCCTCTTGCCTAAGGTTAATTCTAGGCGAACATCTCACAGATTGCCTATATTGTTTAGTAATGATGATAGAATATAGAGGCGAGTACTAACACTACTCGCTTCACTGATTTAAATTCAGGAGAGCAGGTGATTACTCCGCTTCGAAATTCTCCTGGAGAGACATGTATGATTCTTGACATTTATACAGAATCTGGTTGTTAAATCCTTTGTGCTCATTTTGGATTTCTGAAATTATGAATGAAATTTGGTAAAAAATACTTATCAGTAATTAATACATTTTACTACTGGGCCGATTTCAATCAAACTTGGCTACTATAGTGTTAGGCATCCGAATAGAATATACATAAAATTGATTGGTGGATTTATTTCAGCAGCTATCTTGGGTTTCCAGAAATCCCACCAAAATTGTTTAACCCTTTAATGGTCATGCCAGCCAAAACCGGCCTCTGTTATGGTCTTGAGGAATGTCCATTTACAGACCAAGAGAAGACAATTTTGAAAATTTACCACTGGAATGACTGGCTTTATACCCGAGCCAGTCATTCCAGTGATAAATTTTCAAAAGTTGTATTCTCTTGGCCTGTAAATAGACATTCAATAGGCAGATATTAAAATTTTTTGACCAAATTTGACCATTAAAGGGTTAACAGGTTACTCTTACAAATGTCTGGCCACAATGTGTGCTTTTAAAACTAAAAACTATTGCTGGCAACAGTACTCCAGGTGAGCGATACTGAGCTCCAGACACTATCAGATCTGAATGCAATACCTTATTCCCTCTACAGGGCAAGGGTAATGAGACAATCATGATAAGCCTACAGGTACAATAACTGAAGCACTAGTGTCTCCATATTTTGAAAGTAAAACGACTAAAGGTGACAAGATGATTAAATTCTGTTTAGTCAAAGCATAATAATTAGGATATTAATCCTTTATCTCTCACAGACCAGCTATTACCGATTGTTATAATGTAGGGGAGATTCTATTGAATATTTTGAAACTAATTTGACTGGGAACTTTTGCTCTCTATGGCAACAACTTCCAGTCAAATTATTAGCTTCAAAACATTCACAACATCATTATTGAGTAGCTCTTGATATCGAGAGGCTGTAATTAAAAAGGTCAGATCTTTATGAAAGTAGATACACCGATGTATATTTTAGAAAGAATAATGCTGTAAGCTATTCAAGACAATAACAGTTTAAAAGCAGTATTATTTCAAAATATGTCTGTTTGAATTCTTGTTCACTTAAAGAGTATACTTCTGAAAGTGCTTCAATATCCTTCATATCAATTCAACAAACTCGGGGAACATGCTTCATACATGTATTTCAACATCTCTCTTTAACTGTCCTTTCTTTTGCAGGTCTGTGACAGTCGTGTTACTCATGTACTGAAGTCTTCTCTAGCAGAGTGTCAGTCTTACCCTGAGAGTGACACTGCCCTTGAGGAAATCTATGTGATTTTAAGTGCTTTAACCATTTATCTAGAGGACTAGACCCACTTTCTGAGATAACGACGTGTCATGTTCATAACTTTGCTCAGTTGAATATGTGATGTTATAGTGTGTGCTTTAGTAAGAACTGCTGTAATCCCCTGGCAGGATGAGAACTATCGCCATGTCGGACACTCCGTGTGGAGGCTTCCTTCAGTGACACACACCTATTATTGATAACCTACTGTGAACAATATGTAGTATTCACACATGCGGCTACATTTCACTCACTGTCTGCAGATTTGATTTATATGGGACAAAATTCGGTACATATTGTGCTTTAATCACCAGGCGGAATTCTACTGTCTATGACTCTATGTTCTGAGAATATTATCATATATATATACTGTTGCGATACAACAGATTTAATAATCTTTCACAATAAAAACTTTTATTATTGCTTAAATGGTCAAATTTCATTATTAGTCATTTGAAATTGTTGAAATTATCATTAATTTCAAAGATTTGTGTCAATCAACGCTACCTCCAGAACAGCCACCATAATATATTATAATTTAAAGAAAATGAAAAGATGAACATCGAAATGTTGTTGATTGGTACCATCATAGAGGAATAAAACTATTAACTCCAGTAAAATACCAGAGATGAATAAGAATAATCATAGAAGATTGTTGTTGCATCAACTATTGAAATTACTATGATTCTTGTGCATGACTAGATTTCTATAGACTGAGAATATTCGGAATATCAGATCATTATTAACTCGCCTGACCTGAAGGCCCAAGTGAGCCTATGCCATGGTGTTCGTCCGTCAGTCAACTTGCATATCCTGGGTCAGCTTATGCAATGGTAATTCGGTTGTAATGAGTAACCTGGACAAATTTGCACAATATTCATGTCGTTGATACATGTATATTTTTCAATTGGACCGCTATGGCGTCAAAAGTGTGTTTTTGAAGCAATGTTGCCAACTGAAAGCTTTTACTGTTTGAGATTTAGCTTTGACCTCAAAATTGGTGCACATATTCAGGACCCCATAGACAAACAATCGGCCAGTAGAACCAGAGTTATTCACAGTGTCCAATTTGAAGAAATTGTTGTTGAAAGCTGTTGCATTGTGATTTTTACCCAAAAGAAGTTGAAGCACTCCATTCTCATATTAACCCTTGCGTCTGGCGATGCAGGTAAAAAATCATGACAATTATGGCCGATTATGAGATAAATGCTGACAAATTGAGCTTATGCCGTGGTGGTCGTGACTCAGCTGTCTGTCAAATCGCATCTTCTATGACCAATTTCAGGCAAATTTGTCTGGGAGAATTATAAGACTAACCTGTTAACCTGAGGATAGTAGAATTTCATATGGGCTAGTAAAACTGCACCTGCACTAACCTGTCTGGGTTAGTTGCTCTCAAAAGAGGAAATACAAAAAATACTATTCTAATGTCATTATGTTGAGTACCCACCAAAGGCAGCAACGGCTTTCCAGACAAACTAATTTCAAAATATTCAACAGCTTCTCTGTATCAGTGATTGGATTAAAGAAGTGATCAGCTTTGAGCTTACAAACATTGGGTTAGTGAAGTTTGCTGCGGGATAGTAAAATCAATGATGCACTGTCTAGGTTAGTAGAACAAATCCTTAAAATCTACCCCTGGGTGTTAGGCTCCAGAACATCTCTAGAATTCTGATTGATCCATAAACTGATCGGTGAAAATCTTAGATTTTGTAAATGATTTACTGGAAATTGTCAAAATGCATCTCCTTGGTGGATTTCAACAAAATTTGGCCATAAGAACCGTATGGTGCTATGCTTCTGAGTTCAGAACTTCGATTAGTCAGTTTTGTGGTGAAAATCTTGGATTCTATGAAAAAGTTCCCGGAAATTGTCAAAATGCATCCCTCAGCCGCTTGGTTGGTTTTAACCAAGTTTAACTAGATGGACTCTATGGTGGTACGCTCCAGAAGTTCTATTCAGAAATTTGATTGGTCAGATGTCTCATCCGTAACCATTTACACCTCAAATTCTTCAAAATAAGTATCAATTTTCTCATAGAAAATGTCCATTTGCAGGTTGAGATTATTTTTGAAAATTTATCACTGGAATGACTGGCTTGATTATCGAGCCAGTCATTCCAGTAGTAAATTTACAAAATAGTATTCTACTGGAGTCCTGGTCTGAAAATGGACATTTCTCAGATCTACCACAGAAGCAATTTTTTGGTTGGCACGAGTATTATTGGGTTAATCAATTAACGGTTTTAACCAAATTCGGCCAGGAGTACCCCATATTGAGTGCCTTGTTCTTGAAAATGACATCACAGGAAGTGCTTACGGTTCAGGCTGAAACTCCTGATATTTCATCGATAACTAAGGGTGATTAAAGTTTGTTCAAAAGAAATTGATCAGTGATAAAACATGGCTGTCATGGACCAATCATAATTTACTGTTTGGTGGCCATGTTGGTTCTTTATTGGTTCAATGGAACCTTTCATTCGATCTGATTGTGCATTATCAGTGTTCACTACAGGTAGGCAACTATTGGGTGCATGAGAGAAGAGTCAAGAAGATTGCCAATGTTTCCTCCTGTGGTAAGATAATCCACCACTGAGCCGTGAACTGGGTTTGTCGTTTAAGTAGTCCATTGTTGAGAACCATGCCACTCCCTTAAATTTGATTTTAAATTATTTGTTTGATATATTTATCATGTCGATATTTTCAAGGTAACATTCATGATTTATGCCAGGTTTACAATTCTATCAGTGTTCACTCAAGGAGCTTAAACTTATATAAGCATATAGGCTCAGCTTTAGCCCATTTCCCAGATGTGTTGGCTTTCAAGATTCAAAATTATTATCATAACAGCTAAATTTTTTTCATAGGCTTTTATCTTTAGAAAGGAAATAGTGTATGATGTCCAAAAATTTAAAAGCCAAATCATACTTGAGAAATGGGATATCTATAAAGAAATCCATAAGTTTTAAGTCTATGAAAAGTCAGTTATTGACCCATTCACTACTGGTAAGCAACTATCCCATTTAATTACTAAATGCCAATTTATCAATGTTCAAACAGTTTGGACACATTGACAAATTGGTATTTAATAACTACATAATATTTTAATGGCAATTTGATATAAATGTGTTGCTGCCGATGATTTTGACAGATTTCATTTTTACAGAACCTCAAGAAAGTTTATTTCAGATAAAGGGGTTTCCTTCTTTCGTGTTTATTATTGCTCATTAATATGTATGAGCTGAAAGAATGCGGGTTTTATCCAATCATTATCGCGATTCGGGCATTCCTGTGAAGGAATCGTTTAGTGGACTCGATTTACCCGTTTGTTGCTGGAAAGAATATACGACGAACCTCCGATTCGCGCAATGCTAAATGCTTGCGGGATGGATTGGCGATTGAGCTGTCGCTAAAAATCGTTTACTATTAGAAAATATATTCTAATATGTACAGCGGGATTTTAGAACACGATTCACAATTCTTTTTTTATATGAGAATCAATAGTACGACGCATTTTTCTAGCGTTGAATGTGAAAATTCATGTATGTTTAACACATGATCATGATCATGTATGCCTACCACCGAGACCCCCGAAATCTCAATACTATCGCTCGGCAAACATTGACAAAGTTTAATCTGATGGAAATTAATCAAAGGATAAATTATTCACGTGTGTTTCGATATCGTACTACGCATCTTTGTGTCATTTTAACAAAATTAATTGCATAAATATATCTAAATGCAACTCTTTTCTCCTTGCCAGTCGGACTAAATAACACGTTAACACTAGAGGGAATTCCCTCGTCCCTTCCACTTGTGACGTGTGTCACGTGGTGAGTTTCACCGGTTTTACGGAACTTGCCGAGTGATATTTGGAAGCAGCAAATGGCATAATTTTCAACATTTATGATCACATTCTTCTAGCATACACGTTTTCAAAAGAATAAAAGTGCATGATAACATGTTAATCTAGCATCACTCTATCTGTTTTCAAAAGAAAATGCCAGCCATGATCTACACTTTAACAAACAAGAAAATTTGGACACATTAAGTCTGTCAACTTGGGAGATATATCTGACAAATATGGACAGATTGTACTGACAATGAACCTGGGTGCCCCGCCCATCACTAGCTAAGCTCCATCCATATGTTGCTCGTGTTGAGATCACTCGATCCCTGAACTCCCGTACTATCAATTTCCAGAAAACTAGACAGGTATGCTATTGAATATTTTGGAACTAATTTGACTGGACGCTGTTGCTGCCAGAGGCAGCATATGGCAGCAACATTGTCCAGTCAAATTAGTTTCAAGATATTCAACAGCATGTTTATTAACCCTTACCATTCTGATGTCAATATTCTATCTTTTACTGCATCAATAGCTAAGAAACTGGCGTACAGTTTTGGTGAAAGATGTTGCTGTCTACGACAGCATCATATCCCACCAAATTTGTTGAAAAATGTACACCAGTTCATCTTTCAATTTAATTTGAAAATTTTGACATCAGAGTGGTAAGGGTTAAATAGTAGACATACAATTCGTACGTGTCAGACTATTAAGAGTTAAAGACTGGCAAAATAGAATCATTTATGATGTAATAATTATGATGTCATCCTATACGCCACTTAGCTCATTATGACATCATATGACGTTAGATTGATAGATGGATACTCTGGAAAGGTGAAGTGTCCCAAACTCAACACCACCCCCTCCACCCACCCCACCTCCACCCTCACATGATCTGATGATAGAGATTCCACTTTGGGCAAACCTAATGATAACTCATTAACACACTTAATTAATATAGTCCACATGTCTATAGAAAACTTAACTATGTCATGGTCAGTCAAGCATTTGTATTGTGCTTGAGAAATGTCCATTTGCAGACCAAGTGAAGACTGGCTCAGTTATCGAGCCAATCATTCCAGCGGTAAATTATCAGTCTTCTCTTGGCCTAAAAATGGACATTTTCTGAAGAGCTTTTGATTTTCTCGACAGATCTTCATAAGTAAAAAGGTTAATTGGTTAACCCTTTAAGGCGTCAAATTTTTTTCAGGAAAATTTCAATTTTCTCATAGAAAATGTCCATTTGCAGACCAAGAGACTATTTAAAAAAATTTAACAGTGGAATGACTGGCTCGACAACCGATCCAGTAATTCCAATGGTGAATTTTCAAAACTGGTCTTCTCTTGGACATTTCACCAGACCACTGCAGAAGCCATTTTTTGCTGATATGTGTTAACAGGTTAATACTAATATTTGGCTGACCTGCTGGGATGGTGTTCCATTGGACGGGGCCACAGTAGTCGGTACTGATACAGTGTTTGCCCCAGGATGTGATGCAGGGTTCCCACTGCCGGCTGTGGAAACATTGGGTGTGGCAGGTTTTGCTGGTATATTGTTCGCCTGTGTGTTATTAGCAATGGGAACTTCTTGCTTAATCGTGGGCTCGACTGAAGCAGGTTTGGATTCAACACCTGAAAATGACAGAGAATTAATATTTGCATGACAAGTGATTAAGGAGAATAAGTATTACACACATAGTTACGCTTACTAATTAATTAACCCTTTGACTTCTAAGTTTATTTCGGCGGTGGCTATTCATACCACATGTTTATAGCAAAAAACCCAACAACTTGACAAAATCACATGGTAACTGTAGCTATATTGATGGGTGCCATGATAGATGGATGAACTGATGGTTAGCAAGACATATGGGGGGGGGGGGAGGGGGGCGGGGGAAGACTGACCAAACAAATAATACGCTTCTCCCTAACCACATCAGATCACTAAACTATCCATGAACACATTCGAGTAGACTTAGTTATTGAATGATAACCAAAGATAAATGAACAAAATACTTAATGACCCACAAATTAACCTGCATTTCCCTACTACCACAGCCAAACTATCAATTCAGCTTTTATGCACCACCTTCCTATCGACGCTGTAGGCCAAGGCATCCTTATTGCACTACCCAAGCCCAAGAAGGCACCTGGAAACCTCACCCCCCCCCACCAATCTGCGGCCCATTGTGCTCCTTAAAAGCATACGGAAAATCCTATCCAATGTTACTCTATGCCGCATCCGAGACAAGATTGACGACTTCACCGGATCATGTCAGTGGCCTCAAACGTGGACGAAGCTGTGCAGACATTGCATGGGCTCAACGCATGCATGTGTCGGTAGCAATGTTCAAACACTGGGATTTCCACAAAATGGGCATTGACATGTCACGAGCCTTCGACACAATTAAACGCTCATAGATCCTAGACGTACTACGCCAGGCCAGTTGCAATGAAGATGAGCTAAGGCTAGTGAGACTACTGCTTGCAGACACCAAGCGGAGAGTACGAGTCAAGTCATTGAAGTCTGTAGAGTTTGAGACATCAATCGGCTCCCTACAGTCTGATGGTCTATCCCCTGCGCTCTTCACCTGTTACCTGGCTGCTGCATTGAAATCCGTGCAGGAAAACTCCACAAGACCAACCAACCCCCCTCCCCGTGTCAATACTGGGCATGCCGCTAGAGATGGAATATGCCGACGATGTGGACTTTATAGATGAGGAAAAGAAACCTCTTGACGAACTTCTCCCAATAGCTGCAAGCAAACTAAAAATTGAGAATTTCTTTATGAATGAATCCAAAACAGAGTTCACCCACATATACCTATCTACAAAGCATGAAACTAAAGAAAATGACGATCCACTCTGTGGCAGCGAACCATGGAGGAAAAGTAAAATCTTGGGCTCACTGTTTTGCAGTACCGCTGACATTGCTGCACGCTGCATCACGGGGAACATAGCTTTCCAGTCCTTCTGGAAGCTATGGATTCGTGGATCAAAATGCCCTTGGTAAAAAGACCGTTTATACAATGCAACCTGCGTATCCTTGATGATGTATAACTGTAACAGCTGGACAGTTCCAAAGGCAGCTCTAGACAAACTTGACGACTGCCACCGCAAACACCTATGCACCATCACTGGACACCGATGGCCAGAGAGCATAATTTCCAATGATGCACTATACAAGATGTGAAATACGTCGCCGCTGTCTGTAAGTCGCCAGCAAAGATGGTCCATGTTTGGCCATGTGCTAAGGATGCCAGAAGAGACACCAGCACAGAGAGCTTTGGAATTCGCCCTACTCGTAGCCAGCAAATACAGAGCCAGGAGAGGACGTCATTGCATAAATCTGCTAAGCGTGCTACGAGGTGACCTCAAGAAAGCAGGATTAGGTACACTCAAGTCAAGAATGGACCTCAGGAAGCTAAGGATTTTGACTGAGGACAAGACACAGTGGGCAAAAGCGAAGAAGGACTGATTGCAGCTGTAGGATGTTTCTACTACTACAGCTGCAGAATACAGTAATCATATATAAATACATACATACATACAGCCAAACTTCCCATGAGGTTTCATCACGAAACTCCAAGTAAAAATAGTTATCGAATGAACACCCAAAATTTGCATGCATGGATGGACACACAGTCAAAAAGACAGATGGATGAACTGATTGCCCGACAGACAAAATAACCTGCATTTCCCTACCACTATAGCCAACCTTTCCATGAAGCTTTATCATGATACTTCAAGCAAACGTAGCTATCTAACGCAAACCTGAGTCACGGATGGATGGATGGAAGCAAAAAAGATTTAAAAAACTTGTTTTTCAGGAAAGTGGGTGGGATAATTAAAATTTGAATTTTTACCATTTCACTTTCAAACCCAGAGGTTTGAAAGGCTGGTATTCAGCCCTCAGTAAGCAAGTACATGTAGAGTAACTTATACGGCCAGAAAATCAGCTTGTACACGCATACACATGTTTATGCTTTTTATGAAGTCAGCTTATACATATAGGTTCATGCAGGGCCGCACTTCTGGTCTTTCAAGCTATTGCGCTTACTAGCTGATGCCGCCAGTATTTCAGACTTTCAGGTTCAAAGGGGTCATGGTCGTCATCCAAAAATGGCCTCTGCAGTATTCTTGAGTAATGTACATTTGCAAGCAAAGTGAAGATAATTTCTGAGAATTTATCTATTGGAATTCCTGGCTCCAGACAGCTATTCCAGTGGTCAATTAAAAAAAATAGTCTTCTCTGGAGATTGCAAATGGAAATTAATTAAGCAAATATTTAGTTCTTTCTTCCAAAATATGCCCACTAAAGGGTTAAACAATCACCTTAGAGACCGCTATTTAAATACAAAATGGTCAATAAAGACAGATGATGGTTTAATAGGCTTTTTAATAGTTCGAGTCATCCTCTTGGTCGTCACAAGACTGGCTAATAAGGGGCTGCAGGGACATTTTGAACCAGAGCTTGACGGGATATTTGACTTCAAAACTTAATCTGGTCAACTAGCTAGTGTGACAACATTGTGAAAAACAATTTATCCCTTACCCACTTCGTTGTCGGCAAGACTACAAAATAATAAATTTTCCGATATTAAAAATAAGTTAAAGTGTTTCCAGAACAAAAGCAGAAACATGTTGGTACAGTTTTGAAAATGATGTAGGAAATATTTTGTTGAATATTTGGACTTAATTTGATTGGAAGCCATTGCTGCCTTAGCAGTCAAATTAAGCCCAAATTTTTCAACAGTATGTTTTATTTTTTGTTTTGGAAACCTGTTAAGTTATTGCAGAGCTGTACTGTAGAGTTCATTTTGAAAGTGGCATTGTTGCAAGTTGTTGCTGTCAAGGCCCGCAGATGCGTCCTGCAGTAAATGGTATATATATATATATTTTAAACAATGAACATCGGCTTCCTGTACAACGACCTGTTCAAGCGACGTATCTTATTTTGGTACAGAAGTGCTAAATGTCAATTGAGAAACAACAATTAATACAAACAAACCTTTCTGGTCAGGCTGACCATTATTTTCTGTATTATTCTCCTTCTTTATAACTCCAGGATCTGTAAGATGAAAAAAAAAGCACAGATTTAAAACTAACGAATATCGAGATACAGATTTATATACGGATATTGAATTTAACAAGAGGTCAGTAAGTCAGAAGACTAGGAAAGCGATTTTCACAGTAGATTAAAACATGAAGCTTCCTGACTATTTCAAAACTATTCGTTTGAAAGTTGTTCTAGCTGGGACTTTTTGAAACTTTCAACAAGTTTAACCTAAAACTTGTACTAAACCAGACAACATAATTACAGAATCACCAGCAACATACGGTGGCCATAAACGACCCCCAAATCAGTATGATTCCTCAGAGCCTTTTACTGGGGCCAAGTATTTGACAAATTTTCTGAAGATGCTGTCAGTAGAAGTTATCATCTCAAAACACAATTTCTGTAATTCTGTCACCATAACCTTGATGATCAAATTAATAGTATTCTTTCGGGTTCCAAGCAAATCAAGTGTAATCAAAATCCATGTAGTAGAAATGGCCTTGGCATGACAGGAAGAACAAGTGCCGCAGGCGCACGCTACAGTACTGATCAGAAACAATTGACTATGTTTACAAAACAAAACGTACTGTCGAGTATTTTTGACTTAATTTAATTGGAAGGCATTAAGGCAGCAATGGCTTCCAATCAAATTAAGTTAAAAGTATTCAACAGAACACTTCTTCCTATGTGTTCAAAATTATCCTAACATGTTTGTTTTGGGAACATGTAAACTTATTTCTGAGCTGTAGTGTAATAGCCAGCTTTGTCAGAAATGTTAAAATATTTGAGACAGTTGTGCATCGCAACTAAAAATCAGATGTTATATAACGTTCAATTATTTATATGGCGCCACAAATACAACACCATGGCATAATAATATTACTGCCTATAAACATATATAAGTACAACAAGAGCTCCGCAAACGACCCATAATACCCCGCCGTTAGGCTTGCACAATTTTTGCTTTGAAACATCGCGATCGATTTTACCCAAAAAATCGCGATTTTCGATTAAATCGTAGGTCCAAATTCCCACAATGAATAATCCGGGGTAACGTGACTTGTTTCTAGAAAAAGTTGAAATAAATGATACCAAAATAGCACAAAATTAGAACACATTTTCATGCGATGAATTCTTACCATCCTACATTTATGCTTAATGTATACCTTATACCCATCATCGCGGGAGTGAAATTATTAATTGGGACCGCCTAAATATTGCGTATAATTTAATAAACATTATTTATTTCATCAAAATTTTGAGATAAAATGTCGGAAAAAAATAAATAAAATTACATGATGTATCAGCTTCCACTTATAGCCTCCCTTTGCATGACGAGTTTAGGTCATTACCTGAGTAACACGAAGACGCTAATATTAGTACCCGGGGAGATACTGCGCAATCCACTTACATAGGACAGTAGCTTTGAGTAGGTACGAGTGTAACGGCGTAAACTCGTCCTATAGTGCAGTTTATAGTTGCTTTCAGAATGTACGATTTACATTTAAGATTAATCAACAGAACGCACAGTTCAAAATCAAACAATCTGGAATGCTGTTGCTTTCTTTTCTTTAATCTGACATGACAACCAAACCAAAAAGGAAAAATTATTACACCGTCTGAAATTGCTAACTCTAGAATTAAAAAGAAGTATGTTCACTGATTGCCTAACACTCTGCAGCGAAAGAAAGAAAATTATATGGCGATTCGACGGAGTAACTAGCTGGTTTTCTCAATGATAAAGGTGTTACCTGGTTATTGTTAGCTTGTTTATTGTAGCGCTTTGCGTTGTGCTTAGTAATTATTCGACACATGCATGGCACGGCGGGATATAAACACAATGAACACAGGCGTGAATCGATTATAATTGTACTCATGTACTGATAAAATGTGACGGAAAAGCATACACTTCAGATTTTAAACAAACATGAAATTTTTGACAATTTTCCGATTTTTCGTCAATTACATCGTAAAAATCGCAATTTAAAAAATAAATCAAACCTCACAATTAAATCGAAAAATCGCGCAAGACTACCCGCCATGATGACAAACTAATGAATGACAGCTATCAGAAAATATTTATTTCTTCCTCAGACCCATCAGACTAGTAATCCTTATGACGTGTCAAAGCGATCCGTTTAGAAGCGATCCGCTAAACGGTCAAGGAGGTATCGTCCGGAAACCAATTTTTAAGATGGCTGCCACTGACTGGTGGCCATATTGGATTTCGGATTATCGTAAACTTCGATACCTTTCTTCACCAGACATATTCCACCAAGCCTAGGAAGTGATCCGATAAATGGTAACAGAGACATCATCCAGAAACCAACTTTCAAGATGGCAGCCGATGGCTGGCGGCCATCATGGATTGCGAATCAGTGTCAATCTCAATAAGTTTCTTCGTCAGACCTAGTCCAATCACTCTATGAAGTTTCAAAGCGATGCGATAAACGGTAACAGTTATCATCTGGAAACGAATTTTCAAGATGGACGCCAGTGGCTGGCGGCCATCTTGGACTTCGGATCATTGTCGATTTCGATAGCTTTCTTCCTCAGACCTAGTCCAACAACTCTATAAAGTTTCAGTGATCCGATAAACAGTAACGGAGTTATCATCCGGAAACCAATTTTCAAGATGGTGGCCATCTTGGAATTTGGATCACCATTGATTTGGATAGGTTTCTTCCCCAGGCCTAGTCCAGCCACTCTATACAGTTTCAAAGCGATGCGATAAACGGTAACTGAGTTATTATCCGGAAACCAATTTTCAAGATGGCCACCAGTGGCTG
Organism: Chaetoderma sp. LZ-2023a; assembly: GCA_034401795.1. Taxonomy (NCBI): domain Eukaryota; kingdom Metazoa; phylum Mollusca; class Caudofoveata; order Chaetodermatida; family Chaetodermatidae; genus Chaetoderma; species Chaetoderma sp. LZ-2023a. The sequence goes on along the minus strand of CM067370.1, from coordinate 128,914,250 downwards.
GTGGCCATTTTGGATTTTGGATCATTGTCAATTTCGATAGGTTTCTTCCCCAGACATAGTCTAACCACCCCATGAAGTTTCAAAGCGATCCGATAAACGGTAACAGAGTTAACATCCGGAAACCAATTTTCAAGATGGACGCCAGGGGCTGGCGGCCATCTTGGATTTCGGATCATCGTCGATTTCAATAGGTTTTAGCTAGCATTCTAATAATTGTATATCATTTGTACACAGGATATAATACATGTATGTAAACTTTTGACTAATAACTGACTATTTCTACTTGTAATATGTTATATATATTTGTACATAGTATGATTTGTGTGTAAGTGTACTTGCAGTGTTTTTCTCTGTCAGTTTGTCTGTGTGCGTGCGTGTGTATGTATGTGTGTGCATTCTTTCTGAGGGCCTCCGGAAGATCAGATTTTACTGACGTTGTTTACCCTCATTAAAAAAAGATTATTATTATTATTATCGTCGATTTCGATAGGTTTCTTCCCAAGACCTAGTCTAACCACCCTGTGTGTGATCCGACAAACGGTAACGGTGTCATCATCCGGAAACCACTCTGCCGCCCGCATGCCCAATCGCCCGCCCGGACAGACGGCGCCATTACATAATAGCCGGCAATATTTTTTGGCGGGGTATAAGAGGGAGACAAATCTTAGTAGTTAATTCTTTTTTATGAATTCTTTCCCTTTACAAAAAAGTTACATTCCACGGAACGAGCATTCCAGATAATTCCAAGTTTCCTCCACCCACCCTGTTAGATAGAGAACATCAAGGTACCACAATCAATACAACTCTTTAACCATCTCTACAATCTCTTTAATAGAACAGAGTTATTATACTGGACAAACACGTGCTTGCATGTGCGCACGCACGGACACCTACACACACAAGCGCATGCATGCATAGACAGACGCACTTGTCTATGATAGATCTCGCAATGCTTTATGGCAAGATTAAAAAAACATTTGATAGTCACTAACGAAGTATTCAGAGAATTCTGTCTCGTCTGCCCACCCTTTTCGATGACATTATTAACCTCTGATCATTTGACCCCAAAAGAAATAAGATTCTTCAAGGACCAATAGGGCAATTCTCGTGCCAAGTTTTTGGAAGATCTCTCCAGTAGCCCTGGAGTACTGAAGCATTAAACCCTACCTCCCGCATCTCCATTGGTTACTGGAGTTGGTGCATTCGAGTGATTTTTGTTGTCCAAACTGGCCGGCCCATTGCTGATGAGTTTATCATTAAGAATATCAGCAGCGGCTTTGTCTGATTTCGTGGTTGTCTCCAGTTTAAGAGCATTGAGATTAGCGCTCGTTACTTCATGCTTCATAGTGAGATCATTCTCTTTTAGCATCGCTTTGACGGAGATCTCTTCACGAAGCAGCAGCGAGTCTTTATCAAATCTACCACACACTGTCGTCGCCGTCTCGTCACTTGATTCTTCTTCTTTGGCTATATTCTAAATTAAACAAAATATAAAAAAAGAAATAAAACCTATTGATGTGTAAACAGACGACGTTAATCCATTAATGGTTGTGTCAGGCAAAAATGGCCTTTGCAGTGGCTTTGTGGAATCCATTTTCAGGCAAGAAGACTCTTTTTGAGATTTTAACACTGAAATGACTGGCATGGTTACTCAACCACTATTCCAGTGGTAAAATTTCAAAAATTGTCTTCTCATGTATATTCTGTAAGCAAAAATTTCAATTTTCTTGACAAATCATGATGATTATAGCCTTTATAGGGTCAACAAACGTTCCGTTTTAGCTTGGGTAAATTTGATTTGCAGTGAGATTTAGTGAATCGCATAGAAAATCTACTAAATTAACATGGCTAAAGAAAGTTTCTTCCACATACTGTCACGTCAACATGCATTTTCACATGTTTGACCAGGTTTGTGTTGACTTTTTAACCCTTTAAAAGCAAAACTTTTGAAAAAAAATTCAAATTTTCTCATAGAAAAGGTTCATTTATAGACCAAGAGAAGACTATTAAAAAAAATTTATCACTGGAATGACTGGCTCGATAAACGAGCCAGTCATTCCAGTGATAAATTTTCAAAAGTAGTCTTCTCTTCGTCTACAAATGGCCATTTCTGGCTGTTTTTGGCTGATATAAGGGTTAAAGGCTTAATAAATAAGAAGTGGCACCATTGTATACCTTATATCACTCAGAGACAGACAGACTGATGGACAAAGGTCAGTGCTATATGAATTAACTCTTTAACACTCAAATTTTTTCAAGAAAATTTAAATTTTCTCATGGAAAATTGCCATTTGTATACCAACAAGCCTATTTTAAAAATTTTACCGCTGAAATGACTCTTCTCTTGGTCTGCAAATGAGGATTTCTCAAGACCACTGCAGAAGCTGTTTTTGGTTGATAAGAGTGTTAATGGATTAAAGAACATCATGTTTTGGCTCCAAAATACAGGTAATCTATTATTGTGCAGGTTTGACAATACTGTTTGTAAATATAATTTAAAGGTGTTTCTAACCTAACTGATTACCTCTAGCTGTATTTCAACCAAGGGGAATAACTCTTGCTTGAGGTAGTCATACAGCAGTATCTCTTGGGCATTAGTTGACTTGCGGAACTGACGTAGCAGTGACTGCCAGTCGTCAATAGTTACGCACACTGTCTCCCACTCGTGGTTATTGTTGTTCTTCTTGCTAGCATATTCCTTATACAAACGTAAATCTGGAAAATACATAAATGCAATCTTTACAATACAACTATAACACTCAAGGCACATATAGTGGTCTGCAAATGGACATTTTCTGAAAATTAAAATTTTCTGCAACAAATTTGAGGGTTAAAGGGGAACACAAGAAGGGTCACCATCGTTTGCATAAAACACGCAGTTCTATTGTAGAGCCCACATTTAAGCTACTGTGTAAAGCTTATCCCCGACATTTGTACATAAATCCGAGTAAAATGGTGTTAAAAAACGCTATGTTACTATAATTTTCTGCGAATTAATTAAACCTATGACGTCATAGGTTGAATCCCATCCGACAAGAACCATAATAACGGCACTCTGAAGACATGAGTGCATGCATTTGGATGGTGATATCTCTATCGGTGATAATGCTATCGACATCATTTATATATGTACAGATTGAAGAGATTAAGACGTGTATCACACTATCGCAAATTTAGGGAATGTATTTGTTATTTTCACACATTAATTGCCGAACCGTAAGATGGCCATTTTCTATGAAGATACCTGCCAATTACATTAACATTGCAAAATCTCAGGAAGTTTTGAGGCTAGTATGAAAACATAAGTACCTAAAGATGGACTGGATGTATGTACAAACTATTTAAACTCTCATATTAATGGATGAAACTTTAATAACATTATCTGCCGTAGCCCCAGTGAGAGTGTTGATTCAATAGTGCCAATTATATTGAATTGCCTATACTATCGCGTCATTCATTTATCTCAAGATCAAAACTTCATGTCAAAATTGGCACCACCAGAGAAATCAGACAAAGGACTGTTAGTATATATTCCTCAACATTTCTGCAAATATAGTTTATATATTCCTAAAATCGCTGAAAAAAATCCCCTGATAAAAACGCAATTCGCAATTTTATTGCGATAGCGTTGGATGACAGCGAGAAAAATGTTCAACTTATGACGTCATACGCCTCATCCGGGAATAGAAATTTAACCCATGTACCACATATTTAAATAACGAAGATATACATTTCTAATTTGAGCACAGATCTTACAATTATATTTTTGAAAACGTTACGGTCTGTAGATTCATTTTATACACAGTAGTATAGAGGGTCTGCTGATTCCCTTTAAGGGGTTAAATAATAAGAATGGTCATATTATAGCTTGCAAAGAAGACACACATACATGCAGCATTTATAGGCAAGCAACAGGAGTGTGACGGTGTAATATATGAACAGACTCTTATATCATTAATAGCGCACTATGAATTTTATTATTATTAAATAATAATTATGTCATGCTAGTGTTGTGGATTCAATTTGATGTGCATTTGGCGCTTCTTAACAATAGTGGATATCATTAATTTCATGTGTGTGTGCGTGCGTGCGTGTGTGCATGCATGTGGGGGTGGGGGTTAGCAGCTTCAGGATATCTGGACCGGGAGTTAGTGGTTATGTTATGTAATGAGCATGCAGGCTTTTTAACACACCCATGTTCTACATTCATGAAATCTGCTTTCAATAGCGCTATGTGATTAACCAACAGCTTACAGACTAGAAACAATAAATGCATGGACATCTGCTTACATTACTGATACATGATTAACCCTAGCAGGTAGGAAATATTCTTTTGAATATTTTGAACCTAATTTGACTGGGAGCTATTGCTGCCTATCAGTGACAGGTTCCAGTGAAATTAGATTTTCAAAATATTCAGCAGCTTTTCTGCATGTCTTGAAATTGAGACACGCACAACCTCCCACCCAAGATTGGTCACTGTGACCTTGACCGTTGACCCGAAAATCGATAGGGTTTTTCAAAACACCAAGGACAACTTCCCACCCAAGATTAGTAATGATTCCTTTAATCGAACTTGGGAGTTATCGTCTGGAAACATAAAATTACATCATTAATTACATCAATGACCTTGACATTTGACTTCAAATTGATAGGGTTCTTCGGAGGCTGCACCCCATACACCCACCCTGCCCCCCCCCCCCCCCCCCCCCAAATTGGTAACAATCCCTTCAATGGAACTCGAGTTATCATCCGGAAACACAATATTACATCATTAATTAGGTCACCATGGCCGTGACCACCAAAATCGATAGGGTACTTCGGACCACCAAGCTCTCATGCCAGATTGGTAACGATCCCTTCAATAGAAATCGAGTTATCATCCTGAAACGCACTATTATGTCATTAATTAGGTTACTGTGACCTTGACCGTTGACACCAAATTTGATAGGGTTCTTCGGACCACCAAGGAAAATGCTCCCACACCAAATTTAACTTGAGTTATCATCCAGAAATGCAATATTACATAATTTAAATTAGGTCACCAAGTCTTTGACATTTGACCCAAAAATCGATCGGTTCCAAGGGACCACCAAGGACAAGCTCCCATGCCAGATTGGTAACGATCCCTTTAATAGAACTCCAGTTATCATCCGGAAATGCAATATTACGTCATTTATTAGGTCACTGTGACCTTGACCGTTGACACCAAAATCAATAGGGTTCTTCGGACCACCAAGGACAAGCTCCCACGCCAGATTAGTAACGATCCCTTCAATAGAACTTGAGTTATCACACGGAAATGAAAGCACAAACGGACGCGGACAGTACAGCAAAGCAACCGCTATATACCCACACACCCCAACTCTATATTTATCAGCCCTATATTTATCGGGGGTGTGTGTGGATCATAATAAGATAATTTTAACAAAAGTGACATGTTTTTTGCTAGTCAAATTATTTTCACACTGTACCACCATTATGCCATGTTGTACATACTATATCTCCAACTCAAGTCAAATGGAATAGTTAACCTCATTAACCCTACAAACCAAGTACAACTAATTATTGAATCATAAACTGAGTTGTTGCTGCAATGGTGTTTAGTCAAATAATTTTCAAAAAAATTCATCAGATTCTCTGTAGATCGACTTAGAATGGAGATATTAATAATGTAGGCTTAATCCATCAACGCTGAAGTCTGCAAAAAACTGCTTCTGCTGTGGTTTTGAGGAAAGTTAATTTGCAGGCCAAGAGAAGACTACTCTTGCTGATTTATCACTGGAATGAGCACTTGATAATAGAGTCAGTGATTGTGGTGATAAATTTTCAAAAATAATCTCTTGGCCTAGATATTCACTAAGCCAAATAAATTAATTTTTCTAGACAGATGTTGCCCATTAAAGAATTAAAATCTGGAATACATAAAGCCTGTAAGACATATTTACATTGCTTAAGCCTTTACCACGCAGGTTGAACGAAAAAGACTTCTGCAGTGGTCTTGAGAAATCTCCATTTCCAGACTAAGAGAAGACTACTTTTGAAAATTTATCACTAGAATGAACGACCAGTCATTCCAGTGATGAATTTTCAAAAATTGGATATGTTGTATGAGAAATTGCAAATTTTCTTGAACAAATTTTAGGCGTAACTTTAAGTCTAAAACTTGTTCAAGAAAATTTCCATTTTCTCATAGAAAATTTCCATTTGCAGACCAATAGTTTATTTTTTAAAAAGATTTATCACTAGAATGATTATGGAATGGCTATCGAGTCAGTCATTCTAGTGCTAAATTTTCAAAAATAGCATTCTCTTGGTCTGCAAATGTGCATTTATCAGGACCACTAAAGGCGTTTTTTGGCTGTCTTGAGTGTTATAGTGTTAAATGGCTATGGTGGTGGTGAGGTGTGCGAACCTCTTAAACTAGTGTCAGCTTACACCCAGAATTATAGTCATTTTAACCATAATGGAAAGATAAACTCCCTATGTATGATACCATAGATATTTTTGTAAACATCTCACAAATAATTTGACAATAAATATTTCTGCACCAACATTCCATCAAATTGTTTCCAAAACATTTAAAAGTTGTCCTGTATGCCATTTTCCTATCTCAAGGACTCATAACACGAAATCCTGGTTGATAGAGTTAAACTGTGAGGTGCAGGAGGGGTGTGTTTATAACTGATCATGATGGGAACATAAAACTTTCTGTATAATTTATGAATTATTTACTCAGACAGTTAGCTTTGAGGTCAAAGCTACAGGTAGACATAGAAGCCCTAGGTGTGTCTACTGTCACAGCTAAATGGCTTACAAATGTCAGATACAGTCAACTATGTCAATAACAAACACCTACTTTTGGGCCCAAACCCTGACGCTTCCTTAAAACGAGTGGTTGCAAAATCATCCATTTTAAGGAACCACAATGGCTTGAGCCCAAAAAACAAAGAAAGCAAATGAGTTACGCTAAGCTACCACCACCTGTATTTAGTGACCACCTCTTGATGGCCCCCTTACCATGCCCTTTGTAGACAAGTTTGACAGGACCATAGTTCTATGTACAAACATTAATACTTCCAGTCTTACAGGCTAGATACAAAACTCCTTACAATGCAACAAGTATTATATTGATTATTTTGGAACTAATTTAACTGGCAGGCTGTTGCTGAACTGATTTCACTCGAAGTAGTTTCGCAAAGTTTGACTGATTTCCTTCATGGTTGCTGCGGAATTGAGACAATGGGTATCCAGAATGAAGACTTGACCCAAATAAGTATAATACCCTACATGTCCAGGCATTCTATGACAATCTTTTTGATTTATCTGTACACCGGCACCATACATCCTAAAATGTTTCTGTAGTGCTCAGGATGAAAAGGGTTAATCCCAATGAATGTACCGACTGACCCCTCTACCCACTTTTAACCATTTAGTGGCCAAGCCGGCCAAAACCATCCTCTGCAGTGGTCCTGAGGAATGTCCATTTGGATGTCCAGATAAGACAATTTTGGAGAATTCATCACTGAAGTGAGAGCCAGTCATTCATTAAAAAAAATAGAAGAAAAAAATACACCGAGGACAAATTTCAACTTTTGTGAAAAAGCTTGAACATTAACCCTTACAACTCTGATGTCAATATTCTATCTTTTACTCTGTCAATAGCAAAGAAACTGGTGTACATTTTTCAACAATTTTGGTGGACGATGTTGCTGTGTACGACAGCACCATCTCCCACCAAATTTGTTGAAAAATGAATACTGGGTCATCTTTTAATTTAATTTGAAAATTAAAAATTTTGATGTCAGAGTGGTAAGGGTTAAAGGATTAAGCTACAGCTCGCTAAATCAATTTCTCTGCAAGATGGTGAAAAACACTAGTGTGTAACTCTTTAACTGTCTCGCTGCTATAGGCCACCAGACAATAATTTCAATGAACTTCCTGAATGTTTTGAAAACAATTTGACTGAAAGTTGTTGGTGGCTTAGCCACGCACCCAGTCAGTTGGCATTCAAGATTGGTAGAGTATTTTTCAAAATTTAACACTGAATTGACTGGTTCAATAACCGAGGCAGTCATTCCTGTTTTAACTTAAATATTCATCAGTTCCAAAGTTATTGCCTATTGAAATTATTGTTTGGTGGCTTGCACCAGCCTACAGTTAATAATGCTCAAAGTACAGTACAGCTGACTTAACCCTTTAAGCCTCAAATTTGTTCAAGCAAATTTCAACTTTCTCATGAAAAATTTCCATTTGCAGACAAAGATTATTTCTGAAAATTTACCACTGACTGGCTCGGTTACCGAGGCAGTCATTCCAGTGGTAAAATTTTTTTAAATCTCTTGCTCTGCAGATGGATATTTTCAAAGACAACTGCAGAAGATGTTTTGGCTGGTTTTGAGTCTTAAGTGTTTTACTATTTGACGCTATGCCAGCCAAAAATGGCTTCTGCAATGTTCTTGAAAAATGTCCATTTACAGACCAAGAAGACTTTTTGAAAATTTATCAATGGAATGACTGGCTCAATAAACGAGCCAGTCATTCCAGTGAAAAAATTTCAAAAATAGTCTTCTCTTTGTCTGTAAATGGACATTTTCTAAGAGAAAATCAAAATTTTCTTGAACAAATTTGAGTGTTACGTGGTTAATGGAACATTGTTTTCCTCTCTACCATGGCACACAAACTCACACAGGCAATGTATAAAGTGATTATTTTTAGCAGGGCAATAAACATCCTGTGACATTGGTTCATGTTATAGTGAATTATCACTTCAACCCCTCAAACATATCTAATAAATTATGAAAAAATGTGTTTTTTATTAATAAATAACTTTTTGAGCAAATAAAGGTATATAGTTTTAGAGGGTATATAACACAAGCGTGTATATGCTCTCGTAAAAATATAAAAATAACAAATAGGTAGACGGTCTAGCTAGATCTATGCTAAATATGTGTAGGTAATTATATTGAGGCATACAGGTAGACATGTAAGAAGGTACAGGTTCAATGTAATATGAAGATTAGATGATATTTAGGGGCTTTAGAATTGTTGCTGGGAAATTTTAAAATAATTTGACTCACGTATTGATGTCTATACAATCAGCAACAATCAGTAAAATTTATTTCCAAAATATTCATTAAATGATATAATAACCCTTAGATCAGTGAAAAACAAAATTCTTAAATTTTATTCATCTTTATATGCTATAATCTGAACTACAGTCTTAGATAGCAACATTATTTTCAAAATACATGCCTTATTGTTTGCTAAGGTGCTAGATAAAAACATTATTATTACGAAAAAGTTATACATGGGGAAAGCTACATCTTTCCAGTATATACTTTTAATGGTCAAGACTTTTGGCGATTATCCATTTGCAGACCAACATTTATTTTTGTAAATTTACAATTTTACAAATTTATGGCCTCTGCAGTAGTCTTGAGAAACGTCCATTTACAGACCAAGAGAAGACTATTTTTTTTAATTTACCACTGGAATTCCAGAGGTAAAGTAAAAAAAATAGATGTCTGTAAATGGACATTTCGATTGAAAAAAATTAAATTTTCATGAACAAACTTAAGTGTTAAAGGGTTGAGAACATGTTGGTGCTGTTGTACTAATAGTTTCAAGTCAAACTAGTAAAACAAAACATTCAATAAAATTTTCTTGTAAATAATTTCTTGTATTTGGTTTATGGTGTTGGACGTGTTGCTTGTTGATGATCTTATAGATGATTTGGCTGGCTATAATAGTGGATAAAAATAGACCTTAAACATACACACTAAAATCAAAAGTCTGTACGGAACAAAATGCTGGGGAAAATTGCTCCGATAATAGCCTCATTTTCTCTGAATGCCTGGAAGTGAAAATCTCGTCATCCCCTTTTTTCCTAAAGAGCATTTTGCAGTGCCTTGTCCAAATTGTGTCAGTTCACAGCATGAGAGTGAGCGAAGGAGTCATGGCCCTTTTTAAGTATAAGTGGCAGATTAACAGCAGCAGCATCATCAGCGCCAACTTTCAACAATTCATCACGCAGAAGACAGGCAAAATGCTAGCTCAAACTCCCAGCACTGTTGATGTTGGTGACTACGCTATCTCATGAAGAGGTTCTTCGTGTAATGATTATTGAATTCTGCCTGATCGCTTCCATGCCAAATGCTACAGCTATAATGGTGCTGCCCCTCCAGCCAGCCAAAGACACAATGAGCTCACCCATGTCATCCTAAATGATATATGTACTCATATTATAGTGGCTAAGTGAGAAAGTTAAGCGTCTTCTGATTAAATGAACGATTACAAAAGTAGCAACAAATTTCGGTAAAACTGCATAAAATATTTAAATGGTTTTAAATTTCACTGGCTTGAAAGTTGAAATGAAATGATTGGGAATTCAGGAAGAAAATTACTCTCACACTAGCCAAATACACAGCTTGACAATGACCAATGATGATGTGGTGGTGTGTATGTATGTGTGTGAGCTTGTCCCTGTAGTCATCCTTGTCGCTTCTGAAAATTGCTAAGACAGTGAAAGCATTAAGCACCGTCTTCGATTTTCCAGGCAACTGATTCCTGTGTATGGCGATCAGAGTATTGATGTTCTAATCAACAGCAGTGCGTTAACTAACATGGCCAGCAATGTTAGCATTGCCACTGTAACTGTCAATGCTCCCTCCAGCGGTCAGCCAGATGTGGTCACAGACTACAAGGTGACCAAACAGATTAACAGATACAGTTAGTGTCAAACTCGTGACCAGATGTCTGTAGAAGCAGATTATAATGTTGGAGAAGAACAATGGTGATAAAGTAAAACCCGACTACAATGGACACTTTTTACAACTTTTTAAAAGTGACTAATAAATCAGAGTCTACACTAATACACTTACAGTCCAGCTCATAAATAATTGTAAAATGTTTCCACTTGAACAAAATAAAACGTACTGTTGAATAGTTTGACCGTAATTTGATTGGAAACCATTGCCGTCTAAGGTAACAGCAATGGCTTGCAATCTAATTAGGTCCAAAATATTTAACAGAACATTTCTTACAGCGTGTTCAAAATTGTACTAACTAATGTTTCTCTGTTTGTTTTGAAAACATGTTCAGTTATTTATGAGCTGTACTGTAATACCCTAAGGTTGGCTGCCAGATGAACTGTCTTTTGGGGCCACATGCAAATGGACATTCAATAAAGAAATATTTTGATTTTTGTTACCAAATTTGACCATTAAAGGGTTAATTGGCCTGCAAATGGACATTCATTAAGATATTAAATTTTTTTTAACCACTTTGGACCCTTAAGTGAAAAGACAAGAGCACCATACCTTTCAAATTTTTATGAACCCTGTTCAATAAGTTAATATTAAAAATCTTCTCATTAATCCCGACTATTTATGTTTTCTGCGACTAAGAGACAAGAGATTCCACCATCCATCCCAGTTGATGAAGTTTGAACCTGTGCATGGTTTATGGGGCATTATTGTCTATGACATCTAACTTGATGCCACAGGGAATTATTGTCAATGACATCTAACTTGTTGCCAATGGACATCTATTCCGTCCCCACTTATCACATATAGCTGCTATAAAATTGATAAGAAATGTGAACTGTCTGTTTGCCAAGTCAGCTAGTCAAAGAGGTTTACAAACATAATAGCATTGGTCAATTATTTGCAAGGAAATAAAATTGCGATAAAGTTAGATGACGAAGAAAAGAAATCCTAAACTTATGTCGAAAAAGAATTTCTGAAGTTAAGACGGAAATCTTTGAAGGTTATAGTAATTATTCTCATTCGCCTTGGGGAGTTTGCCATCTAATACAAACATAGCGGTAGGACACGATTTTACAGGGATACACCAAATACCGGGATTACCATAACTACAGACAGGATAAATTATCTATGAAAGCATACAGAATTCCTGATGATAGGCATTTGAAAAGCAACTCAATCAGACCAGTTAGACTCCGCTAGCATTTGATGCACGCTTCGAACTAAAACCTGTGATATTATTATGCTTGGATGATGCTGGCTGAGTGAATAGATATGGAGAAATTGTCATATATGTGGTCGATAGAATTAACCCTTATCATACCGATGTCAAGGAAGATCAATTTTTGCGCAGTCATTAAAAGCAAGACGGTTGCACATTTTTTACGCAATGTTGCTAAAAACCTGTGGCTGTTATTGACAGCAACAGCTTACAGCAACATGGTTTCCAAAATGATCAATTGCCGAAGATCTATGAAAGGAAATGAAAATCTAAAATTTCAGCGTTGTGTGGGTTAACGCATAATATTGATGCATTTTACATTCCATTAGTCTAATCACTGTACACTATGTCATGTAATGTTCATTTTGAAACTAGATTATATAATCCCGTGATCACTCCCCAAACCACTCCCATGGAGAGCCATATTAACTGGCTCGCTGTTACAAGCGACCAGTTAATAATTCAAATGAGGGAAAAACCCCAACAGACCCCCCTTTGCGGGTTGGTCTGTAGTTTTATTAACCACTATAAAACATACTTACCGTTCAATCACTACTTGGTAAATCAACTTCTCTGCATTTAGCTACCAGAATAAGATTTTTATGCTTGCTTACATTCCTCCATATGCCTATTCCATATTAATATATACCCTCAACCAGGCTACTGGTAGGGTACACCCGCAGCATATATCTTGATAAAGACTGGCACCAGTGTGTACTCACTCCTTGGTGACGCCTGTCACTAAGCATGCCCGTGCATGCGCAATGGAGCCCAAATAGGAAACAGATTAAGTTTTCTAAATTTAAGTGCCAAATATTACAAACAGATTCTCAAATCATTCCCACACAGGGTGGTTGAGGCCAGCTCGTAGTGATTGAACGGTAAGTACGTTTTATAGTGAATAATAAAACTACAGACCAACCCGCAAGGGGGGGGGGTGTCTGTTGGGGGTTGTTATTACGCCACAAAAACATCGATTACCGTTCAATCACTACTTGCTAAACCTGTAGATTTGGTCACTGCCCCACTTAAAACCATTGGTTGGAGATTTGAGAATCGATAAACAAGGATAAAAATAAAACAAACCATATTCAAATGTTAATAACATAACATAATAGTGCACCTTAATCAATCACACAGTGATTATCAAACAAGGAAAGCTTTAAATAAATAAAACCAAAGAAAACTCTCACCATTTCTCACAGTCTTAACGAAAATGGCGGGATATGCTTGGTAAATGGACTTCGCCTTTTTTAAAGTTAAAATCGTGATATTACGAAAAAAGGAGGCCGCTGCACTCAGATCCTTTAAATAAAATGAAGTAAAAGTGGACTCAGATTTCCAGCCTGCGACCTGCATGACTTCATCTAAAGAAGAACCAGCGAAAAGAGCAAAGGAGGTAGCCATTCCCCTAACATTGTGAGCTTTTATATGAGATAGATTAGCTTGTTCAGGAGATGCAATCTCATAACAAAGTTTGATGGTCTCACAAATCCATCTGGCAATTGTAGCCTTAGAGACTGGTCTGGCTACCGCCTCAGCATACGGAACCCATAAATGGGACGGATCAGACCTTTTAAAATAAGTTCGTTGCTTGTAAGCCTTTAATGCCCTGACAGGACACCAAAATTTGTCAGATGGCAAAAAAGAAGATAATGATCTATGATCGGTTTAGCTGGGAGGCGGTTAGACTGTGTCTTCGATAAAAAATCCCTTCTGGGATATAAGACTAAACCGTCCCCAGATACGATAAATCTATCCTTTTCGGCGGAAAGAGCATGAATTTCTGATCGTCTTCTAGCAGAAGCAGATGCAACAAGAAAAACAGCCGTAAGAGTTAAAAGTTTTATATTAATAGCAGCATTAGGTTCAAAATGGTGACCTGCCAAAACCTGAAGAACCAAGGCCAAATTCCAGGAAGGCAAAGGCTTAGCTACTGGAGGACAACTATTGCCCAAACCTTTGATAAGACCATTAAGAATCTTCGTATCCTTGACGCCAGCATTCAAAAGACATGGAAGCGAAGAAGCCAAAGAAAATCTATAACCCCTGACTGTGTTAGCAGATAACTGTAAAGAATCAAAGATAGGATAACAAATCTAAAACCTGGGGAATACAAACAGAATCGGGCATGAGACCATGTTCTGAACGTCATTCTCCAAAAATTTTAAGTCGACGCTTGTAAACTCGACGGGTCGACTCCCTCCTGACCGAATCAATAATCTCCTGAGATCTTGAAGAAACTTTGATCTCAGGGACTTGAGGCTTGATATCCTCCAAACACACAGGCTGAAGATTTTCGGTGTTTGGATGAAGACACGTTCCCCTTACTTGACAAAGAAGATCTGGGGAGACTGGAAGGAGATGAGGGAAGTCTACCAGAAGATCGAGACGATCTACGAACCAGATCCGCTTTGGCCAAAAGGGAGCTATCAGAAGAATATTTCAGAACTGGTCACTGACCTTCTTCAAGACTAAAGGAATCAGAATCGTTAGAGGGAACGCATAAGCGAACATTCCTGTCCATGACTGAGACAGGGCATTCACAGCCAGCGCCCGACTGTCCGATAAAGGAGACATGAAAGAGGAGATCTGGGCATTTAGACAAGTCGCAAACAGATCTACGTGGGGACGATCCACGAGATTGAAAATCGCTCTGGCAACCAACCTCTTTAACTGCCACTCTGTGTGGGCAAGAAAATTCAGACTGGCTGGGACATGAGTGGACACTAGAAAAATCTGATTCTTGCGCGGCACCACAAGAGAAGGTTCCAAACCTCCATACAAAGGAGGGAGGATCTCGTTCCCCCCTGTCTGTTGATGTAGGAAACCACCGTCGAATTGTTCGATCGAATCGAGATTTTGAAGCCCTTTAATCAATCCGACCATGCTAGGAGACTTCTTGACAGTCCACAATTCCAAGATGTTGATATGAGCTGTCAACTCCTCCAGAGACCAAAGACCTGAGACTGACAGGGAATCCCAGACCACTCCCCATCCCTCCTGGGAAGCGTCTGTGAAGATAATCACCTGAGGGGAGGACTTGACCAGAGGGACACCCCTCAGAAGCAGAGAACGATCTTTCCAAAATTCTAGATGAGGAATTAAGTGATCTCTTATGGGAATCTGAAGATAAATGGAGTGAATTGGCTGCTTCCAAAGGGACATCAAATACTTTGAAAGGGTCTTCTCATCAGCGCCACCCAAGGAATGACATTCTCGATGCTGACCATCAAGCCTATCACTCTGAGGAAGAATCTTGCTCTGACCGAGGGAGAAGTTGACAGAATGTCCATTGCCAAAAAATAGTCTCTACTCTTGGATCTGAAGGAAAGACTAGGCCCTGAGCCAGATCGAAAGAAATGCCTAGGTGCATGGAGACTTGAGAGGGAACTAGACTTGATTTCTTGAGATTTCAAATCGAACCTAGGCTGCATGCTAGACTGCACACCTCTGAAATGACTTCTGAAAGAATTGAGGAAGACTGCTTTTATTAACCAATCGTCTATATAAACATGAAGATGGATAGAACGACGGTGCAAGATTCCTGCCACGGCTGAAACTAGATGAGTGAAGAGGAAGGGGGCCGTGGTCAGGCCGAAGGGCATGGCTCGAAATTGCCATACCCGACCCGTGTAGGCAAACCTCATGAACTTTCGGAATGACGGGTGAATAAGCACATGGAAGTAGGCATCCTTGAGAGCTATGGAGGAAGTCCACATGTCTGGATCTAGACTGGCTATGATCTGGGAGATGGGTTCCATTTTGAACTTCGGGGTTAAAATAAGGAGGTTCAACCTTTTCAGATTGATGATAGGATGCCAACCTCCTGTTTTCTTGGAAACTAAGAAAAAGGTTGAGTAGTAGCCCGGGTCTACACTCCAAAGGGGAACCTCTTCTATGACCTCTTTAACAATCATGGACTCCAACTCCTCCTCTAGGGCCACCAACTTCTCAGGATTGGAAGGAACTGGTGTCCACTTGGTGATAAGAGACAGGAGGATGATGAAGGATCCAAGAAGGTGCATACCCCCCAGCGAATCTGATTTACTGGTCAGGAGTCCTGAACGAGGGAATGCCAAGTCTCCCAGAACAGAGACAGGTGCCCTCCAACTGGCAAGCTGGGCAGAAGGCACTGGACAGACGGATCCGAAGGCATGAGAAGAGGAAGGGAAGAGACTGAAAGAGGAAAGAGAGCTGGACCTACCCGGGTGGTGGCCACACCTTCAAACTATCTTACTCTGAAAACCTTTGAAACACGACCGACCTCTGGACCTTGAACTAGGTCTACGCAAATAAGCTTGACACCCCTCTTTCCCTAAGAGCAGGGGGCTGCCGAACCTGGGATCTAGACCGGTGGGCGGAGATTGACTCAAACCGATCCTCCTCCGCGGATCGATCTTGGAAGTTGGAAGAAGATATGTTAGAGTTAGTAACTATCCTGGAGGGATACGCACAAAACTCATCTGGTCTAAGACTCTTCCTCCTAGGGGAGGAATTGGGGCTCTTAACAGAGGAGGAGTCTCTTTTCAACGACGGTTTAGAAACAGAGATCTGAGCCTGAAGATCGCTAGATGATCTCAGATGCTCAGACTCTGACCGAATGAGACTAAAGGAAGACTGACCAAAAATATCCTGCCCGAAAGGAGGAGCCGAAATAAGACTACTCTTGAGATTACTCGAAATATTCACCTCAACAAGCTTCCTAGACCTTCTCTTTGAGGTAATAAAAGCTAAAGATCTGCAGACGGAATTAAGAGAACCTCTCGAAATACCGGCCATAGTGCGAAGAAACCCTCTCTTGGGACTTAAGAACTGCCTCTGAAAGGCAAGAAAATTTGCTGACTTGAGCTGTGATCTACACACTGACTCCCATTTAAAAAGATCAGAATAGGCCTTAACTTTCGCAGAATCCTTTAAATTAAAGACTTCCTAAGCAGGAACATTGACCGAGTGAGGGGTGGCAACTTGCAAATAATTGTCATTTGGAATCTGAACAGGAGCATCGAATTTGGGAGTAAGAGAAACGTCCTTAGAATGAACATCATTCACAAAGAAGTCTAACATGTCAACTACCAAATTATCAACCGGAAGGACCAGAGGAGACAAAGAGGAGTCGTCGGATGATGAAAGAGCAGACCCAAAGAAGGAGGGTCTATAGAGAATTCACCCTTAAGAGGAAGAGAAAGAATAGAAGCAATCCACCTATGAGCCAGGGACCAGTCGTCCGATGAGGCCCTGACTGGACAAAACCTCTTCAGATCGCTGGCCCCGACTGATTTGGGAATTGAAGACATAGAAGGATTAGGAGAGCAAGAAGATTGAAGAGAAGAGTCACCAGATTCAAGAGTTCTTGAAGATAGAGGAGAGCAAGGCCTCCTAGACGATTGAAGAGAAAACACAGGCAAAGAACCGGAAAGAGGAAAATTGATCAGAAAGAATGGGGTCAATGTCATTCTGCTGACCAGAAGACAAGGGAAAATGAACCAGACCACTAGCTGAAAACCTAGATAGAATGGAAAAACGAGCCGACACGAAAGAACGATCAAGGGAGGGATCCCATACCACAGAAAACACAGAAAAAGCCAGACCCGAATCAACAATTTGAAATGCTAACTCAGAGGAGAGCACAACAGATACTATCGGGTCAAGATGAACAAAGGAGTAAGAAGCAGAAGAGGAGGAAGGAGGAAGAGAAGAATTAAGATGAAACGAAGAAGAGGAAGAATGAGCAGGATCCGAAGATCCATGGAGGGAATTGATACCAGAAGGGAGGGAAAACCCCGGAGGAGGGATAGAAGAGGACTGAAAAAGAGAAGAATGAGAAACATGACAAAGAAAAATCTCTCGCCAAAAGAGAAGAGGAAGAAGGAAGAGACTTATGACCTTGAACTTGAGAAGAATGAGAAAACGGGAGCCTAGCATCAGAAGAGCCAAAAACTGCATCACGAAAGGAGGGAGTAAAGGGACCTGAAGACGCATCAATATTAACTACTTGAGGAGACTGAGAAGATCCAAAATCCTGAACCAAATGATCACGAAAATAATACGAGTCAGAAACATCCCTAAGACAAGGAGAAAAACCAGAGCTAACCAAATTTCTATCAACAGAAACCACACTCTTATCAACCAAATGCGAGTCCGAAAAAATTGACCGACTAGAAGAGGAACCTGTAAGTCCAGGAAACTCTTGACTGGATGTGCAAAATCTAATCCCGGAAGGAGAACCGGAAACCGGAAGTTGGCGCTGGGATAAGGCCTTAACTCGATCTTGCAGACCCTGGAAACTGACCAAACCGGAAGTCTCATCAAAACCGGAAGCCGAAACCGGATCTTGAAGACCCGGAAGTGCACCCCTCAAAACGGAAGCAGAAGAGAAAACACCGGGATCCAAAACGGAAATGGAAGTGCGCCTACGGGAAGTCGGAAAATTAATCGGGTCCCGAGGACCACCCCCTCCGTTGATGGTGTTTTAGATACAGAAGTATTAGCAAGAGCTTTAGGCTTTGAAGCAACTGAGTGGAAGCGATCAGTGGGCAACGCGGACGTTGCCAAAAAATCCGTAAACTATGCTTTAGACACGGTTGAAGACCATCCTTTGCATACCCCGCACATCGTTAAGGAAGTACACGTAGTGCATTTTAGGCAAACATGGCCGCCAAACTCCACGGAGTGGACTCGATCGCACTTAGACGACGTGCACATGATCTTCTCGACCGATTTAACAGACTAAAAATAGAGAATGAAGCACGCAGTTTCGAAAAACTTAGAACTCTAAAATATTGAGTCTGAGATAAAGCAAACAAACGCATGCTTAGAAAAGGCGGGAAACTTCAAATTCAAATAACAAAAATCCCTAAAGAAAAAAGGGCAAACTTTCTAAGGATATAAAATGTTTTCCTTCTTTTGCACTAAAACATGATTAGAAATAAGTGAATAAAAGGCTCCTAGAGCAATTGAGGATTTGAAATGATGATGATGACTTAGGCATTTTGATTGATTACCACGAAAACGAGATACATCAAGAAAACTGGTAACACATTTATACAGAGTATAAATAGCAATAAAACCACAAAATATTCCATAAACATAACTTAGGGAGGATAGACTTCATATTAGGCATAATCCTGGATTTAAGCACTCTCAAATAAGTAAGCTGAACTCAGCACAAAGCTATAAAAACTTAGCTGGAATATTTGCAGACTGTACTGCTTGCAGAATATTTGAAAAGTGAATCCGTTTCCTATTTGGGCTCCATTGCGCATGCTTAGCGACAGGCGTCACCAAGGAGTCAGTACAGACTGGTGCCAGTCTTTATCAGGCCATATGCTGGGGGTGTATCCTACCAGTAGCCTGGTTGAGGGTATATATTGATATGGAATAGCCATATGGAGGAATGTAAGCAAGCATAAAAATCTTATTCTGGTGGCTAAATGCAGAGAAGTTGATTTAGCAAGTAGTGATTGAACGGTAATGGATGTTTTTGTCGTGTAATAACAACTCCTGACATGCTGAATATTTTTAAAACAATTTGATTGAAAGTTGTTTGTGGCTTAGCCACTAACAACTTTCACTCACAATGTTTAAAAAATATTTAGCAGGTCCAGAGATATAACCCTTGGAATATACTGTCTGCAGAAGTTAGACAGTAAAAATCCCACTGGTAGAACTAACTTTATCATATGTGAAGATGTAAGTCTATTTTTAGTAATGCTGAATGTGGCATTGAGTGGAACTCTCAAAATGGAAGCAATACACACAATATGATCAGAATCCGTTTGCTATAGGGATTACCTTGAAATAAAAGCTGTATCGTTAGCAATGGTCAGTGGTGTCCTTGATATTTAATCATCCAGAAGCGGGCAAGAATATTTTAATTTCGCCTTACTTCTTTAATGTCCATTTGTAGGCCAGGACAGGTGAATATTTTTAAATAGGTACTATTTAAATGACTGCTTACAGAACTAGTCATTATAGTCGAAAATTAAGTCTTCACATCTTCTGCAAATGTATTTTTCCCTAGATGACTGATGGCACTTAGACTATTAAAGGATTAAGATTAAACCACAACACAACCCCCCCCCCCCTCCCCTCAACCAGTAGTAGGAGTCTTCCTCTTGCCAAAGGAGTCATTAACAATAGCTCATCATATAACAATACTGCTAAAATCTGCTTGCTAGAATAATTATAAACCATTTAATATTTATATGTATCCATCTACAGATGCTCAAAATTGGTTAAGAAAAATTAAGTTTAGTCATTTAAAATGTTCAAAGGACTGTTCCAGTTTTAGCTACGTCCTGCCCATCTATAGCTAAGCTCCACCCACACCTTGTTTGTGTTGTGATTGATCGATCCCTGAACTCCCTGCCCATCAATTTTCAGAAAACTATACAGGTGAGCTGTTGAATATTTAAAAATAACTTTACTGGGTGCTGCTGCTGCCATTAGGCAGCAGTAGCGCCTAGTGAAATTAGTTTGAAAATATTTGAGAGAATGTTTATAAAATAGTAAAGACAATTTGTACAACGTGTCGGACTATTAAGCGTTTAAGATGGACTAAATCGAGTCATCCATGCTGTAATTGATTAGGACGTCATCTTACGTGTCACATAGTTGTTTATGACATCATATTGATGGATGGATAAACTGGAAAGATCCTTTGCAAACAAAGTTGACTATTTAAAAAATTTAGTAGTGGAATGACTAGCGCCATTATCCACACAGTCATTGAAGTGGTCATTTTTACCAAAAATAGTCATCTTGAGCTGTAAAGAGACACTCGTTAAAACAACTACAGAGGCCAGTTTTGACCACCATGACCATTTAATGGGAAAAGTTATCAATAAGAGATGAAAATGCTACATGTATGTGTAGCAACACTCACCTTCAAGTTTTGACTCCAACATAATAGTCTTCT
Organism: Chaetoderma sp. LZ-2023a; assembly: GCA_034401795.1. Lineage (NCBI taxonomy): Eukaryota > Metazoa > Mollusca > Caudofoveata > Chaetodermatida > Chaetodermatidae > Chaetoderma > Chaetoderma sp. LZ-2023a. Next base: position 128,893,342 of record CM067370.1, on the reverse strand, counting down.
TCCAAACCCCTTGGCAAACTATCTAAGGCCGTGTTTTCACTAGAGACTTAACCGGCGTAGCGCCATACTGAGGTATGGCGTTATTCCCGACTACCACTCCAGCGAGAACACGGCCTTAGTTTAGTGTAATTAATCTACTCCATGTAGTTAAATTATTTAACAAACAGCAAAATCTGCATGCATGAATAGAGGGAAAAAATTGTTGTCTTTTAAGCTATCATCAGCTTTCAACAACACCGCTCTCAGAACAAACATTAGTCTTCAATTGTCTAAATCTTGCCATTCAGGTACTGCAGGATTCAACCATTTATCCCTTTAACCCGCAAATTCATTCAAGGAAATTTCAATTTTCAGATTTTTCTCATAGAAAATGTCAACATTTGCAGACCAAGAGAAGACTATTTTTGAAGATTTACCACTGGAATGACTGGCTCGGTTATCGAGCCAGTCATTCCAGTGGTAAAATTTCCAAAATAGGCTTCTCTTGGTCTGAAAATTGACATTTCTCAAGACGAGTACAGAAGATCTTTTTGGCTGATATGAGGGTTAAACGGTTAATCGTCCAGCTGGTCAAGGGTTGGCCTGAACTATGGTATTGAGCAATATTCATTTGAAATTTATGACTGCCTCGATCGAGCCTATCACTCCAGTTGTACAGGTAAACTTTCAATGGCTCATTTGAAATTGGAGGTACACCCAAGAGATCTGTTCATGAAGCGAAATTATAAACATAGATACAGCCTGACTGGTTAAGTGTAAACTGTGTAATTTTTATTTGCCAGGCCTTAAGTTATGCACGCTTTACAGTCTTGGGAATGAAACCAGAGGCCCTTTGGGCCTCTATCGCTCACCTGGAAGTATAGGCCACTGGCACAAAAGAACAAAATGAGATAACCACTGGAAAATTCTTGATTCTAATTTCTGTGAAGAATGTTCAGTCAAGATTGATTAAAATTTGTCCTGTGATTAAGAAGTAGTCTTATCTTATATTCTCAGAAATTTTCAGAAAATCCAAGAGGCCCGCCAAACACGCTAAATTGTCATTGATCCATAGCAGCCATAGTTTTTTTACGCATCAACTTTCCATGGACAAACTTTACTGGCCCTTAGTCCCTAATCATAACTCCCAAATTTCAGCCTGATCTGTTTACTGGTACTGGAGGTCGTTTTCACGAAAACTAGGTCATCCAAGATGGCCACCAAAACCCTGGGCCACCGTGAACAAACTTGGTTCAGCTGTTGCGCTAGATGATGTTTCACGAGTTTTAAATCTATCCCCCAAATTGTTAGGTTCCTTTGAACAAACTTAGAGCTCTATATCCTAAGGATGCTTCCTGCCAAAAGACGTTTTTAAAAATCTGCCCAAATCCAAGATGGTCGCCGCCTGCATCCTTTGAACAAACTTGGATTTCTATGCCATAGGGATGCTTCCTGTCAAATATATTTGAAATACGTCCAGTAGTTCTCCAGAAGAAGTCATTTAAAGAAAACGATGATGCCAGACGGTCACCATGTCATAAGCTTACTTGGCCATTCTGGCCAGGTGACTGAATAATGAAAAAACAGGCCAACATGCAACAACAGCAAACCTGCAGAGAAAGCAAAATCAGCAAAAGCAAAGCTGCAGTCAATGAAAGTGATACACGTTTGTGAAATCATAGGCATATGGAAAACACACAACTGCAAATTAAAACATGTATAAATCATCGCGCTGGTGAAAGTAGCATAAAACCAAGCAACAACAGCATAGCGAAAAAATAGTGTATAAGACTGTTAGAATTGTGTCATCACAAGCACTGTAGGACAGACACAGGAAGCGTGTGTTCATGATGAATGATTGTAATGGGCATGAAAACAAAAGATGAAACAAACTAGTTGCATCAATTTTATGTTCACTCTGGCGAATGTGGATAGGTTACGCAGAAACACTACCTCAACTATGTCTTGTGACCGGGCATTGAAGTACAGTAACAGTAGGCTTGTGCGATTATTGCATTGGGTGATGGTGATCGATTATTAAAAGATAATCATGATTACTCGATTAATCAGCCTGGATATAAATTACATAATAACAAAAGAATATTAATGACGAAAACTGCAAGTGTTTAGAAGTCCATTTGCACGGCAAGAGACTATTTTTGAAAATGTATCACTGGAATGCCTGGCTCGAGAAGGCTCGATTTGGCTCGAGAATCGAGCCAGGCATTCCAGTCATACATTTTCAAAAATAGTCTTCTCTTACCATGCAAATGGGCATACATTCAGTAAGCAAAATGTCATTTTTCATGACCGATCGTATTAAAAAGTAATTGAACACTAGGTTTTGAAATATTTTATGCACTAGAAAATATTCACGATTATTCGGTTATTTAATTTTTAATCATATAAATTCAGGATTTAAAACATGATCACGATTTTCGATTTAATCACATAATCGTGCAAGCCTAAGTAACAGGCTTGATACGAATTCATGCATACATTCTACAGCTACATGTATGCAAACAAATAGGGGGTGTGTACACACTATCACAGTTTAATATGAGATCTGGGGGAGGGGTGGAGAATATTTGTTATGATGGTGACTGTGGTGACAGTAATGATAATGACTAAGATGCTAATGGAAGGTGATGCACCAGTTGCTGTGTGTTATAGCAAGCCATCACAGATAAGTGAGCTGACAGACAAGCTGATGTCTCACCTCCAAAGTACCAATAACCGTTATTAAAGGCGTCATGTCCAATCTTCACAGCGCGCTAGAAAAGAGAAAATATACCAAACTGCAACAGATAGCTACAAGGTATTGAGACACAATCATTTACTGACCTGAAATTCAAATGATTAAGACGATATAGTGCTGACAAATAACCTGAGCATTCAAAATTTATTATTTACAAAGCTGATAAATTTAAAGGCAAGCTTTTGTCATAGACATTTATGGCCAGTGTTCAAGACCTGTGAGCTCAAAGATCACCCAGAGCTCCTGACATGTGGTTCAAAAGTGAAGTGTTCCATATGTGCATGCTTATCAATATCGTGTGCGTGCGTGCGTGCGTGCGTGTGTGTAAAAATGCCAATTATGGTCAGTATTTTAAGATATAACTTCTGATATCTCATCCTTCCGTGAAAGCAATATAAAAATTGACTGCAATAATCATCAATATAATGTTAGTATCTTACTGAATAGATGGTCAGTAATAATATGCGAGCGAGTATAAAACTGAGTTTACAATGGGTCATATCACTTACATGTACATAGCAGATAAATTGCAGAAACTTATGCCCCCAACCACCTGATGGATTAATGTTGCCTGACTGACCCTGCACTCAAAACAAGGACAATCAGGGATGGCCCACTCACCACGATGGATGAGTTTTGACACTGTAAGAACAGGTGCATGCTCGCACGCACACATATGCAGAAAAAGCAAACAGTATGCTGTATATACATGCATATACCCAACAGATCCATTTACATGGGGCATAATAATGAGGTATCACAAAGCAGTGTACAGATGTTCCACCAAAGGTAAAGCATATATGGTGAATTGAGTGGATATTCAAAAGTGAAGACCTTCAATAATTTGGGCTTGTATACATGTAGCTCAATTGCAACATAAATATTGAACCAAAAACATGTAAAATATGAAAATTTAGCATGGAAATACAAACATTTCTGCATGAGGTAACAAACACACAATTTTGATAGGTAATTTAAAGATTTAGATCAGAAATGTCAATATTTTATAATGGCCACTGATCCAATCGGACCATTAATAGAAAAGAATCAAATTCCTACTCAGCAAAACCATTTTGCCATCTTTGCTGTCAAAAGCAAACAGAATTTATTTAACCACAATAACAAAAGCTAAATTTTAATTGGAACATAGTGGCCATGTTTTTCATGCAGAGGTTTTGTATGGGAGTTTGAGTTTACGGTTCCGAAGGTGTCTCAATTTTGTGGTCAAAAGCTTTTAGGTTAACTACGTAAAGGGCTGGATTGTGAAACTGTTTTCAGATTACTCATAGGCTCAACAAAACCTGAAATGTAAGCTAGACCGATTTTCTAAATGCAAACCAAAGTTTTCGATGCAGCCACCATCGGAAAAGTGATAGCCAAGTCTGACCTCTGCTTCGCAGGCATGACAAACAACCAACAGCTTTGAGCAATATTGTTTGTAACAATGGATACTGATATACTATATATCTGTCACTTGGTAGAGAATCATTTCTTTCAGGTTACACTACTTTCAGAAATAAATAGTACATGGTAATATCTAAATTTTTCTACACAGTTGTGCATGCACAGATTATAATCTTTGAATTCTTAACATCAATAATTTACAAGATAGATATCCGAAACTGGCTTTGGGAAATGTTAATCTTCAGACCTGACCATTAGCTTCAAGGTATTCGAGCAATCTAACCAATGAAATGGAGGATTCCAGTTTCTCAGTCAATCATATGACATCATACCAACAGTGACGTGTAGGACGACATGAAAATAAATTAATACGTCATGAATGACGTAGCTAAGTTCATCACAAACGATTAATTATGACGGACTAAGCGTTGTTGTACGAATTGTATGTCTTTACTATTTAATAAATATACTGTAGAATATTTTAAAAACTAATTTCACTACGCGCTGCCTATCAACAGCTGGGCACCCAGTCAAATTAGTTCCAACAGCTTACTTATATCGTTTTCTGGAAATTAATAGTCAAGGAGTTCAGAGATCGATCCCAACACGGGCAAAATGTGGGTGCAGCTTAACTGGAGATGGGCGGGCATAGATAAAACTGGATTCCTCCATTATTGGCTTAGGAACAGCCCTTTCAATCGTACATTTAAAGCTGTAAAAATGGAGTTATCTGGCCCATGCAATGGGATATTCTTTGAGAAATCTTTTGTCATCTTCTTGTCTAATTTTGATTGCTAGAGTTAAGCAAGGTACTAAGTGCACCAATCTAACTTCTAAGCAATACAAGGAATAGACCTTTCCCACATTAACATATTTTGGGAAAATACCTTCCCAGAATGCATCGTGCATACCACATCTGGTTGGTACAGTGAGAGCCGATGCACAAACAGCATTAATTTACTATTGGAATCAGGTACAATGCCCTTTAAGCAGTTTATATGAAGAACTAATTTCATAATATTATTGAAGCCATACATCATTGGAAAGCTAAGCCAATTTCCTATACATATCTGTATTCATTTTTATAGTTTTGTAAAATTCAATACAGTTGATTGCAATTTTAAAATAAATCCCTATTGTTCACTTGGTTTAATGAATCTAGGTAAAATGGTGTATTTTATATACACAAATAAGCCAGTGAAAATTTTGCAAATATATAAACAAGAGGCCCAAGGGGCTTGTGTCGCTCGCCTGGAGCACCATCAATTTTTGTCAAAATGTTGGTGGGTGGTTTAGCAGTCTTTTTAATGAGTTTGTGGACATTTGAGCAAGTGCAATATGGCCGCCAAACACCCTACATTTTGATTGCCCCACGGTGCCCATGTCTTTTTGATGAATCAACTTCCTTGAGCAAATTTTAATGGCCCAAATTTCAGCCTGATCCCTTCAGCGGTTCTGGAGGAGTCATTTTCGTGAAAACCAGGTCATCCAAGATGGTCACCGAACCATTTGGTTAATCAAGTTCTCTTGAACAAACATGGCTTACCTCTTGGCCCAGATGAAGATTCCCCAAGTGGTTTCTGAGAAGATTTTAAGACATTTCCTGAAATTGCCCGAAATCCAAAATGGCCGTTGGGAAAATTGGCCGATCTTGTTCATTTGAACAAAATTGGATCCTTATGCCCTAAGGATGCTTCCTGCCAAATATAATTGAAATCGGCCTGGTAGTTCTCGAGAAGACATTTTAAATTTCCCATTACTTTAGCATGGGAGCCTTTGATGAGAAAATTATCCAAGATGGCCGCCAAACCATTTATCCGACAGTTTCAAAAATTGTAAATTTGAGCTCAGAATACCCAAAAACATATATAGAACCAACTTTGGCCTCAAAATCCATAAAATAAAAAAATCCAATATGTCCGCCAAACATACTACATATTTATTGGCCCACGGCGGCCATGTTTTTTGATGGAGCAACTTCCCTTTACCAAACTTTAATGGCCCTTAGTCCCTAATTATATCTCCCAAATTTCGGCCTGATCCATTCAGCTGTTTTGGAGAAGTCGTTTTCAGGAAAACTAGGCCATCCAAGATGACCGCCGAACCATTCGGTCAATCAAGTCGTCTTGAACAAACTTGGCTTACGCCTTTGCCTAGATGAGGTTACATAAGTTTTGAATCAATTCCCCAAGCCGTTTTGGAGCACGAGATTTTTCCTAAAATCCTTTAGATACATTGCTGGTCAAATTAGCGGATCGGCTTCATTTGAACACACTTGGATCCCTAAGCCCTAAGGATGCTTCCTGCCAAATATAATTTAAATCGGCCCAGTAGTTCTCCAGAAGAAGACATTAAAAATTTCCCATTGCTTTAGTATGGGCACCTTTGCCGGGAAAATAATCCAAGATGGTCGCCAAACCATTTATCCGATAGTTTCGAAAATGGCAAATTTGAGATCAGAATACCAAAAAAACACATATAACACCAATTTCGGCCTCAAAATCCATCAAATAAAAAAATCCAATATGGCCACCAAACACGCCATATTTTGATTGGCCCATGGCGGCCATGTTTTTTGACTGTTGAACTTCCCTTGAATAAACTTTATTGGCCCTTAATCCCTAATCATATCTGCCAAATTTCGCTAAAACTAGGTCAACCAAGATGGCCACTGAACCATTTAACCAATCAAGTTCCCTTGAACACAGTTGGTTCAGCTCTTGCCCTAGATCATATTTCATGAGTTTTGCATCAATCCCCATAATGGTTTCGGAGAACAGTTTTAAAGATGTTTCCTAAAAATCGGCCGAAATCCAAGATGGCCGCCAGTCAAATTGCTCATTCAGCTTCATTTGAACAAACTTGAATCCCTATGCCCTAAGGATGCTTCCTGCCAAATATAATTGAAATCGGCCCAGTGGTTCTTGAGAAGTCGTTTAAAGGAAAAGTTGATGGATGGACGGACAACGGATGGTTGCCACAGCATAAGCTCACTATAATAATAATAATAATAATAATATATTAACATTTATGAAATTGAATGCGCTTTCATATGATGTATGATGTAAACAATATAGTGATTTTAGTTTATCATAGGAAAGGTTTAGATTGCGGTATATTTTAGTGCAATAGTAACTGAATGCGGGCCAGCTGCTTGTTAGCGGCATTACCAGCCAGCAGTTCTGCCCTTATCGTTGATTTAGGGGAGTCCCAGCGGCCAGCGTAATGATATCAATGTGGGAAAGGTGTAATAAAAACATTCACTTAGTGCACTACAGTACAGATCACATATATCTAAAATGTAGAGTATTTTGGACTTAATTTGATTGGAAGCCTTTGGCAGAAATGTTTTCCAATCCAATTAAGTTCAACGTTTCTTGCATCATGTTCCGAATTGTACTTACTTAACACATTATGTATCTGTCTTAGAAATGTCATCACTTATTTATGCGCTGTACTGTATACCATCTATTATCCTTCAGATACATACAGATATCTTGCTTTAACACGCTAGTTTTTCTCACACTCAAATAATGAAATGATACATAACATTATTGTACATAATTTCAGATAGCTTATAAATAATTTCTTCGACACTCCCTCGTGTTCAGACATTAATCAATTTCATTCTACATAAACTATATAGACATATGTTTGGACAATAATCTTTCTCATTATATTGCTGTCACATAAATTGATAATCATTTGAATCAAAGTAGTTGGCGTCTCAGACAGCAAAAATATTCAGTTAAATTCTTCTCACTATATTTAGTTTGTGTCATATTTAGGTTGAATATTGAAAGGAAGGTTTAAGATATGCCGAATGAAATGTGTTAAAACCTAGCTAGGAGATGGGATAGAAGTGGATCAATAGTGACATGGCCATGCAAAGGTTTCATCAAAACAAAACTATGAAGAGTTTGTATATTCTTCATCTTTCCGCATACGACGAAAGGAACTACATGTATTCTTGATTTAATAATAGCACAAACGTGCGAGATGCCTCTCCTACATCAGCGTGGATAGTGAAATTTATAAACGAAATCATATTAATGGTTCAGATGTATTCAAGAACAAGCATTTGTGCATAATTTGTCCAAGAAAAAGCATTATGCAAGAGCCATCAGAAAATGGCATATCCCTCTGGACCTAAACACAGCAGATAAACGCACTTCAAGAGGTGACACATCATTGATGGTAAACGAAAAAATAATCACAAAATGACGAACCTAATCATGACACGTCTCCTAATAACATATCCTCTGAAAAAGAATTGCATGCGTATGTATAAAGTTTTCAGGTTATCATATGTAACTCTGGCGAATATGAACAATATAACCCTTAGCATTTTGATGTCAATATTCTATCATTTACTATGCCAATAGCAAAGAATCTGGTGTACATTTTTCGACAATTTTGATGGATGATGTTGCTGTCTTCGACAGCACCATCTTCCACCAAATTTGTTGAAAGATGTACAACAGTTCATCTTTTAATTTAATTAGAAAATTTAAAAGTCTGACATCAGTCTGGTAAGGGTTAAGAAAACACCCTGAAATTGTAGCACTGCATCTCCCCCCCCAGAATACATCCATTAAAAAGAATGAGTGTAGATTAAAAACTCTGCAATCTCGCGGAGGCAAGAAAATTTGACTAATTCTTACACTTTTTTATGGGAGATAATTTTGGAGAATATGGACAGATTTGAGTGAATGACTTCACCTCCACATAATATAACCACTGAAAAAGATTTGTGCATGTAGGTTCAAAACTCTTCAAGATCTACTATGTACAATGTACAAGAAACTGATGGATGCTTATCTTCAGAGGAGATAATTTCGGCAAATATGGACCCCCATCTTCAGGTGGTATTGGCATCGCTGACCAAGTTGAGGAGAATGGTAACTAAACTAGAAGTTGCATTGACAAGAAATAATTACAGACAAAATGACGGGCCGCAAAAATATGGATGGATAGACAGACAGAAATGCTGATGCTACAGTATATATAATATATATCCCTCTGCATTTCATGATCATAGTACCTAAGTGCGTCCATACACAAAATTTTGTGATCCCAAATGAATGAGGGTCAAACAACGAATCTGACCAAAATGGATGAATCCACTTTTAACTATGCCCCGCCGCTCTTTAGCTAAGCTCCACCCATGACTTGCATGTGTTGGGATCGATTATATACTCTGAATCCTAAACTACCAGAATCCAAATTTAACGGGTAACTATACAATAATCTGTTGAGTATTTTGAAACTAATTTGAATTGGGGTTGTTTCTCCCTAAGGCAGCAACAACACCCAGTTAAATTATCTTCAAAATATTCAACAGAATGTTTAAATGGTACAGACATACAATTCGTACAACTGACGGACTATTCAAGTTTCATGACCGACCTGGTTATGCCATTTATCAAGCATTTTGATTGTGACGTCAGTGTTACGTGTAATGTAATTGATCATGACGTCATTACCTGAGGGATAGATGGGATTCATCCATTAACATTGATGCTCAGCAGTGAGCCATGAAAAGTAGGTCAGCATGACCTTTCCTCTAAGATACGTCCATATTCAAACTTTTGTGATTATATGTAAAGCATTGATGAATTGGAAGCTGAACAACATTGATATAAATGTGGTTACTACAATTTGAACAAAATCATGAACATGCACAGGAATGCAAAACTGTTCAGACAAACTTATTCTTTTAACTGTTTTAATCATCAAGAAAATTATACGGTGATTATTAATGACTGGCCATTTGCTGACCAATAAAACTTAATTATCATGTCAGTCATTCCAGTGATAAATTTTCAAAAACAGACTTCTCTTGGTCTGCAAATGGACATTTATGAAGTCCAATATAGAAGCTGTTTTGATTAGCTTGGCCATTTAAGGGTTGACCACTAAACCAAGTGTGATAGACTATAGTTGCTACACAGGCAGCTTTGTCAAAAATGTAACAGATTTCACAGACAAAGATGACAAACTTGTATTAATTAATGCATCCAGTTTCTCAGTCAATCATATGACGTCATAATCAACTATGCCACATGTAGGCTGACATCATAATCAATTACGTCATGAATGACCTAGTTCACGAATGCCTAATTGATGACAGACTAAGCATTGTTATATGAATTCTATGTCTAAGATTTAATAAACATTCTGTTAAATATTTTGAAACTAATTTCATTGGACGCTTGGTAGCAACAGCACGCAGTGAAATTAGTTTCAAAATATTCAACAGCTTACCTGTATTGTTTTCTGGAAATTGGGATTCAGAGTCCAGGGATCGATTGGTCTCAACATGGCCAAAGGTTGGGTTGAGCTTAGCTAGAGATGGGCAGGGCATAGTTAAACCTGGATTTGCCACTAAAAATCACCAGATTTCATTTTAAGCTGAATTGAAATATAAATCTTTGGTAATTCAGAAGAAACTGTGATAAAGTAAGAAATAGTATTTGTCCATAAATGTTCAGAACTATGAACAGTGTCTCAATGTGTAGTGAAGATAATATTGTCAATGGCACCACTGCTGAAAAGCTCAACAACCCACACCGCATTGAATCTGATTCACAACTTAGAGAATTCAATTTCATTTTTTGCGGTGTAAAAAATCTGTTTGTCATGCTAACAAAGATGAAAAACAAGCCGTGCACAGCATCGGTGTAGGAGTTGAGAAATATTCTAAGAACTATCTTAGCACATCATTTATCAATATAATTGACAACACATTTTTTTCAAGCCACAACATTGTTATTGGGGCATCACCAGAGGCAGCATTATTTTCAGCGCACTGTTTACTGTATTAAGGGCATACAATACTGCGGAGTGATTCATGTTTCAGAGACCCAGTCTGACTTTCATAGTTCAAAGTACTGTTAGAAAATGCTATTATTTTTAAAATGTTTAACCCTCACAGACAGGAAGCAACGCCTTCTTACGATGTAAGAAATATTCTGTAGAATATTTGGAAAATGATTTGACTGGGAGCTGTTGCTGCCTCTATGCAGCAACAGTCTTGCCTTTATGGCCGCAACAGGTTCCAGTGAAATTAGTTTCAAAATATTTAACACATTTCTGGTATAGTAGACTTGAAATTGACACACTGGAATTTCAAGAGTTAAAGGGCGAACAATGGACCTTTCCATTTTTAGCTATGCCCTGCCCATCACTAGCTAAGCTCCACCCACACTGCGCCGTGTTTGGATTGATCGATCCCCGAATGCCCTAGCTATCAATTTCCTGAAAACTATACAGGGAAGCTGTTGAATATTTTGTAACTAATTAGACTGGGTGCTGTTGCTGCCATAGGCAGCAACAGCGCCCAGTCAAATTAGTTTCAAAATATTCAACAGAATATTTATTAAATAGTAAAAGCAAACAATTTGTACAACAGCCCATAGACCGTCATCAAATATGCATTCGTGACGTACCTATCGACGTCATTCATTATGATGTCATTGTACACACCACGCAGTTCATTATGACGTCATATGATGGGTGGGTACTCTGGAAAGGTGAATTAACTGACCATTTGCAGTAAGGGAGATATAACTCTGATGGCCTATATTCAGTTATTTTGAATGGAATATGTCTTTTGACAACTCCAATTAGTGGGCTCTACAAAGACTTTTTAAGTAAACAAGGTCCACAGAATCTTGGTAGCTGCGGGTCAAGCTGAAAAATAGGTCAGTGGAAAAAGTAGGTCACAATGAACTACTTTTGGTACGCTACATACCATAAGCCTACAAGGTATGCATACATAACTGTACATGTATATGGAAAACTCTTGAAACTACAGCCCAGAATAAACCTTTGTAACTGACTGACCAACTAACCAAATGATTAAACTAACTAAGGGACATCATGGTTTAATGAGCCGCAATCCGTACGACCTGTCGACAACCTAACGTGACAAGTGACCTCTCTACACGTGAAAATAAGCACAAATTCCTGCAATACTCATGTTGTCAATACTAGAGTTATTTAGTATTAGTTTGCATTTTGAAGGATTTTTAAATGTGTCAGTGATAGTGTAACCTTGATATTTGACTTTTTTACATCAAATTCATCCCACTTCTTGAAGACCCATGGGCAACCTTCCACCCATGACTAGGCAAATATCGCGAGTAGAGCCAGTTATTGACAAATTGTGTCTTTCAATCACATAGTTTTCAAAGTATAACATTATTTAATCATTATCTGGTCTCCATGGCCTTGACCGTTGACCTTAGATTTGTCATACATATTCAGGACTCCACGATCAACCTTTCCTACAACCTTGATTACTGTATACACAAGTCTTAAAACTACGGCTTGGAATAAGCGTGTGTGACTGACTGACTAATGGACGGACTGACTGATTAAAGGATATGGTGGTTTATTGAACCGCTACATGCAACCATGGCTAAAAATATCTCCTTGCCTGTAGTTAATGTGGCTGAGAGTTATCTCCCCTACCACTTAAAAAGCAGATATTTATTTTCACAAAACAAGTTGGCGTGTGTAGAAAAGTATCTGAAGAAATTGTTAATTAATGATTTTTGTGTAATCTTGGTAACAAATCTGTGACAGGACTAGTGGTGGCCAGTGATGGGCTGTCGAAACCTGCATTAGCAGGCGGATCGTACTAAAAGGTATGATCTAGCTATTATGAAAGCATCACAAATATCATTGATAAAATTAGTGGACACTGAATTAATATGTGCTTCTGCTAATATATCTCATGAGTTCTACTTTAACCCTGTAACAGACAGATAAGCCAAAAAGGTTTCTGCAGTGGTCTTGAGAAATGTCCATTTGCAGACCAAGAGAAGACTATTTTTGAAAATTTACCACTGGAATGACTGGCGTGATAACCGAGCCAGTCATTCCAGTGGTAAATTGTCAAAAATAGTCTTCTCTTGGTCTGCAAATGGACATTTTCTATGAGAAAATTGAAATTTTCTTGAACAATTTTGAGAGTTAAAGGGTTAATGGTAACAAATGGTTAAGAAAATCAAAATAGTTGCTTTTGAATGTCTATTTTTAGACCAAGTAGGCTACTATTGAGAATTTATCACTGGATTGACTGGCTCAGTTTTCGAGCCAGCCATTCCAATGATATATTTTCAAAAACACCCATTGCTTAGCCTGCAAATGGACATTACCCAAGACAACTGCATAGGCCAGTTTGGGCTGGACTAAACATCACCCCTTTCATCGATGAATTCCATATATCTTATTTTCAAGGCAACCATACAGGAAAACTGTTGAATATTTTGGATCGCCTTCCAATCCAGTTAATTCCCAAATTTTTAACAGAAGTTTTATTTCGTATAGAATTAACTTCTTCAGAGATTTGTCGGTGACATGGTTTGAGGGTTAAGAATTCATTTCATTCCATGTTGCAGATAATATTTTCTCAGAGACACCATAGACCTCACGAGGAGGCGGTAACGAGCAGAGCTGTGATACCGCCGACCCCGGGATCGTGTCTCTGTTCGGCCAACTGATGATCGGCGGAAACATAGGTATTCTCCTTAAGTCCTCGTTGCCTCTCCACCTAGGAGTATAAGTGGGCACCAGTACGCTGGAGAAGTTACCAATAATAGACTGAAACAAGTACACATATTTTGATGCAAGACATCAATGGCAAATAGCGTGTACGGAGATCATTATAATTCAAGTTCAGCTTCAAATTCATTTTTATATATAATATACAATTTTCAGTAGCACAACAAGTTGTCCACCAAAGACAGTGACTTCTTCGAAGATCATAACACCAGTCCTGTAAGTGACTATCGACGTGATCATAAGCATTAAGTGCGTGGATCCATGGTTTATTAGAGTGCGCCGTGCGGCCTGGAACCTCCGTCTTCAGCACTCGAGGTTTCTGTCAGGGTTACCTCACCCGTATCTCCTTTAGTCGCCTCTTACGACACGCAGAGGATACGGAAGGTGTATTCTAAGCCTATAGGGCAAAAAGACAGTGACTATATCTAGACCTTGGACCCCAAAAAATAAATTATACATGTAGAAATGGCACAGGCACTATATAATATAGGAAGACATGGGCTTCAAGTTAAAGTCAATGTACTATAAAGATATAGCCATTAGACATGTGATAAATTGACAACATATTTGCGGGAAAGAGAGAAATGTATTTATCTTGTTATATTAACATTCAATATTACATAGGTTCTACTATCATTTACAGTTTCTTACCTGTCCCATGTAGTGCTGATGGTGGTTGCGATTGTAATAATGATAGTTTCTTCATAGTGTCATATCCTTAAGATGGTTGTAATGGTATCGGCCTTGGATAGGATTAGCTATGGGCTACAGGAAGCAGATTATATTTTGGGGCAGTCCGTCCATCTTTCCATCCATCTTGTTGACCATATGCGTAAATTCTGGGGTTTTTTGTTTGATAATTCAGATTGTATTTGGAGCTAAATTATAGGATATATAGAAAGATTTTCACATTATTGCAAGAAATATTTGACGATAGAATCGTGCAATATCCAGTGAGTTTTAGATGGTATTATGTTCGAAAGCCTGGTTACAAACCGAGTACAGAGCTTCTGATGCTGAATATATATTAAATTATTAGCATTTGAAAACTAAGTTGCGACTAAATTGCGTATTTGGAAATTACTCCATAGTAGAATTTTTAAAAACTACTTTATTAGCACATTCATATATATCTATGTAAATATATGGGCGAAATTCTGGAGCCGAACCTATTACAAGTGATATGCCAGGACATATTGACATTTATCTGATTGTGGCTAATGTGAATCACCTATGTTTCAATGGGGACATATTGTGAATAAGTAACTACATGGACATACTTGGTAATTACGATATTATTTGATGGTAGAATCGTGCAATATTTCGTACAGCACTAGCACATAATAATACATATTGAGTTCTGCATGGCTAGATGTTAAAAAACTGGTTACAAACAGAGTACATCGATATTGGTACGTAAATTACTGGCATCTGACAACTTTTGGTCGCTACTAAGTTGCGTATTATAAAATTACTTTACGGTGGAATTTTATAAAATCAATATTTTATCAGCGTATTTATATACCTATCTGACATTTTGGTGCCAAACTTATTACAGAGAGTAGGCTACCGAAAACCATGGATCTGCCAAAACTTGTGCACACTTTTGCCATGGAATTGTGTATTACGAAATTACTTCATGGTAGACATTTTTAATCTTGATACTTCATTAATGTATTCATATACCAATCTGACCATATGTACCAAACTTATTGCAGACAGTATAGTACTGAAAATCACTGATCTGCTAAAATTTAAGTCAATTTTCGGTATGGAATTGCAGACGATGGAATTATTTCATTGTAGAATTTGTTTTAATTATGAATATAGATACATGTAGCAATGATATAATATCATATTGTTTACAGCTGAAAGTAATTTAGGCTAAATTATACTTTTTAAACTCAAGTTTATGTCGGTGAAATCTGGGGCCGAGCGTAACCTACAGACAATAGGGCAGTGAAGACTGTGAATTGGCTAAAATTTCAGCCAATTTGCGGTATGAAATCATGTACAACGAATTAAATTACTTCATGGTAAACCTTTTTTTAACTCAATACTTCATTAGCATATTCAGATAACCTATCTAACCATATGGGTGGAATTCTTAGGCCGAACACATTGCACACGACACGACGTCGTCATCATTGTGATTTAATACTTTCAACCGTAACTTCCCAAAATCCCATTTCCCAGGTAACCATAGAGGTAAGCTGTTGAATATTTTAAAACTAATTTGACTAGATACTGTCGGTGCTTATATCAGCAGCACAGTTAAATTAGTTTCAAAATATTCAACAGAATGTTTATTAAATAGTAGACATACAATTCGCACAGCTTATAGATTTTTCAACGTTCCTGATAGCCATAGCTACATCATTCATTACGTATTTTGACTGCGACATCAGCCTACCTGTGACATAATTGATTATGACGTCAACACTTTAGTGACAGGTTGGATAACTTATACCCTCTTTCCATAAGAGAATCGGTGCATTGCGATTGGATCTACATGCATCCAGCAGGGCAAAGCTAACTATCTGAATGCTCTTGCTAAAATGTGGTCACTTATTACAAGTGGTCCATGTTGGGTGGACCACACATTACTAAGTGGTATTGGCCGCTTAATGATCAAATTTGATCATGACAATTTCAAAGGTGGGATCCATTTCTAGCTAAGCCTTGTCCGTTCTTTCGGTGTGCTGGAATCAATTTATATACTTTGATTCACGACTTCCCAGAATCCCAATTTCAAGGTAACTATACAGGTAAGGTGTTGAATATCCTGAAACTAATTTGACTGGGTGCTCTTGCTGCCGTAACAGTGCCTGGTCAAAACTAATTTCAAAATATTCAACAGAATGTTGATTAAAAACTAAAAACATAAAATTTGTACACTTGACGGACTATTCAATATTCACGATGGAGCTAGAGACGTCATTCACTAAGCATTTTGACTATGACGCCTGTGAAGTTTTTATAGGACGCAATTGATAATGGTAAAAGCATACAATGCCCAGGAAAATTAGTTTCAAATTTTCAACAGAATGTTGATTAAATAGTAAGGTCATACAATTCGCACAATGCCCAGTCAAATTAGTATCAAAATATTCAACAGAATGTTGAATATTGTCTGTATGTCCACATGTTGGATTTGGCAATAAAGATTGCTTGCTTGCTTGGTAGGTAGGTAGGTAGGTATGCTTAGTTTTTTAACGCACTGGCAATTTCGATTTCTGTGCTAACCCCGCCTACGGAGTGCACCCATTAGTTTACTTTGTTGATCATCATTTCCCCGGTCGGGGATCGAACCGTCATCCTGCAATTCTGCATAGCATCAGCAACACAGACATCTTTCCACTGGACCACCGCACCAAGACAAGAACCATGGTTTAGCGAACCAGCTTTCACATATCGGATATACTGATACACTGGCGAATTCGTATGAGACTATCTTTTGGATGCACACTGTATGGTGTATGCTATGTCCTCACCCGGTCTCCACCGCGACACTGGCTGTAGTTGATTGATTGATTGATTAAATCCCGGGGATTAAATCGTAGACATAAAATTTGTAAACTTGATGGATTATTATTCAATGTTCCTGATGAAGCGATTTACATCATTCATCACATATTTTGATTGTGACGTCATCCTACATATGACGTAAATAATTATGACATCATATGCTTGGGTGACAGATCAGATCCATCCATTATCATAGAGATATCCTATAACCATTTGCAGATCAAGACAGGGAATATTTTGTTGGAAAAAAATTGCGTAGCAGTAACTGCTAAACAGATCGAATAATGCATAGCAGTCCATAACACTTGCATAGCAAACAAACTGTGTTGAAACCGGTTGGTGAAACGCTATGAGCAAGTGAATCCGAAAACAACCGAAAAGCATAATTTTCCGATTTCGCAAAATGTTTTCCCTATGGAATGCAGGACTGGTTCCAATGTAGCAGTCATTGATACATATACTATACCGGGAGCTAGTCAATATTTTCAAGCCGAGAGAATTCATGATTTTTATCATGTATTGCGCTTCGATCGTGTTGTTCAAGTCACGAACAGAATAAATATGGAATGTAGTCTTTTCTAATATGGTATCGAAATAATCTAGATGGAGATCAGTGTTAAAATGTGTAATATAACCAGGGTACGAAATTGGCAAAAAGTTGACTACCAGACTTGGCAAATCAGTAGTCCGTCTAAAAAATTAGTGGTCCATAAGGCGTGTAATATGCGACACGTAGTTTACACAAATTGCACAAATGTGACATGAACAGATGGTTGAATAATTAATATTGGACTTCTGAGAATGTTATTGAGGATAGTGTATCAGTCTTCAGGTCTACAGTAGCCTGCCAGTATTGTCATTTGTCAGTATAACATATTTCAGATTCAGAATATGCATGTACTGGCTCTGGCCAAAGTCAGGGAGTATAAGAAACCTAAAATAATACGTATTGGTAGATTTGGCAATTACATTGATTGGACGCTGTTGCTGCTTAAGGCAGCTACACAACTCAGTCAAATTATTCTTTAAAAAATCAATAACCCACCCATGAATACTGTGATTTCATTGACTAGGGGTAACATATATTTTGTAACTTACCAACCTACATCACACATCCCTTTCAACTGATAGGCTAAACAAAGTACACATCATTCAATACAATGTAAGAAGGCTGAATAGTGTTAGTGCTTAACTGGAAGCTGGTGCAGGCTATGGCACCTGCAAGCAACAGGGCCCCCTTAAAAACTTGCAACATATTCAACAGCTTATTAAGATGAAATTGAGTTTTTGCGATACTATAACTTCAGTTGAAATAGTTAACAATTTTTATTTAAAAATTACTAATGGTTGTTTTCTCTGGCTTAAATAGTGAATGATAAAAAGTTTCACTGTGATGAGCATATATCAATATCTACCTCGGAACACAAATTTGCGGTGAGGCCTTTACGGCCTGAATATGTGAATCTACAAATGTAGAGGCAGGATGTTCTTTGATGGATGATTCGCCGGATCTGCCAGCCACGCCTAAGTGGTATTTCAATCGTAGCCGCACTAATATCGTGTAGGTTCTTTCGACTTTCGACCGCAGCAAGTGAACTCTGCCCGGTGCTTCTTCAGAGCTGGCTGACGTACCCAGCACCGTGAAGCTTTGTTCCGTATCTTCATTTGCATCTGACAACCCCGGCTTGTGATCGGGTTGTTTACACCTTCCATCAGTGCCATCGGTGTACGGGAACTTTCTTCACCACATAGTACTATCGTATCTTTTGCCGACCGCTCGTTAGACATTCTATTAGGCACTGAGTGATGTACTCCCGCCATGAGTGTTCTTGCGGGAGTTTTGTTTGCAGAAAACAGCTTGCGGGAACCAACCTGCGGGAACTTTCTAGCTTCCGGAGAACACATCATCTCACGTCAAACTACGGAATGACATCTCAATTTCAGTAACACGGTAGCCTAACTTAAGAATGACTACCGAGTATTCAAGTAACTATACTTCGCAGTTTAATTATTTCTCTATTTGTATTTCGTTAATTATATTGTATCCGTAAGAACGGTCCCGATGACTAAAAGGAACCGAAACTGTCTTAGGACCGCTAGTTATAATTTCTGTATCTGTTTATAGTTATTCTCATTTTCCTCCATGTGTTGCTAACCGCACTATAGTAGGTTCGTTAACCTGTACTGAGATATATACCTTGATCATTTTATACCATATTGATTGTTCTGGTTAGATTATGTATGTATATGGCCAGTGGCCATCCGTTCATATGTTTTGCTTATTCATAGAAAATATAGGACTGCAGTGCACGTAGGAAACACTATACAGCAACACATATATGCAGCACTTTCTCCCGCCACCCACAATTTTTCACTGAGGTCGCTGTCCGTGCTATTACTCTGTTTAGCCCGGCATGCTACCGACTAAACCTTTTCTATGCAGCTCAATAGGATAGGTTCAAAATGATTAGAGACACTTTCTTCATTACGTACTTTGTAATATACTCTTCTCTTCCGGCAGTGCAATAATCTAGCCCCGCACTCCGGTAAGACTCATAACTCCAAGATTTTGTCTCTCTTCATGTTCCACTCAGCCTTGTGGCTTCTTAATTGTTTGGATGTCCCTATCCGCACCGTGGGCTGATCAGACTCTGGGGAACTATTGGGGTTTCTGAGCGGTGATGGCCAGGGGGTGGTGTCACATACATTTCCCTTGTATCTTTGGATACTTAGTAGTTAGCACTTTAGTCAATGTAGGAAAGCACTGCGAAAACATATATTAATTATTATTTTATTTACTGAACAAACCTCCCGCACCTCAGTGCAACTTGTATATAAACCTAACGACAGGTTAAACGGTTAGTTCCATAGGACCCGGTGACGGGCGAGATACGTAGCCCCACCGAATTCCATAAGAATGTCTGCGCATGATATTTAGATCTGTCACGCCCTTGCGGGAAGGACATTTACAATGGGCATTCGTCTCTCTTACCCCCACCACAACGATAGAACAATGGCCTAATAATGCCTTCGTGAAAAGTAACCCATGTCTTGTAACGTTTTATGTGGTTACGGGGCGGGATGTCCGGATTCTTATCCAGTTCGGAGATCTTGCTACGTAACATGTATGAGCGATGTCTTTAGTATTGATGTCTTAGGGCATCTGTTCTCCATGACAGCCGTGTCTAATAGCTATGTAGATATCAGCCATTTGCGGCCAAAAATAATTCTTGTTTTGAAAACAACTAACAGCTAATTAAGCAAAGCAGAAGGCCCGCATAAATAAAGCGGCAACTACTAATTCAGCATACAAAGAATCACATAAGATGGTAACAAGGGAATCCATCGGGAATCCCCCGTCCCGTCTTCACGTAAAACAGTATGCACCCGTATAGTCATAATCTCACTAGGTATGGTCTTTTCTTTCTAAAGCATTTTTGGTTGAAATATTAGTGGGCCCATCTTTGCCTACTATTCTTCTCCCACTTTAAGCAGTGGCAACACCTTCCCGAGACGGAGGCACGCGCGAGGCACTTGCCTCTCGCAAGGATTCAACGATGACGGTCCACGCCAGGATAATACTCCTCACCCAAACTAGCACTAGTAGTAGTGCCCGCGTGAGGCACATAACTTTTCGTCCGAGATAACCGTCCTCCTTTCGGCATAGAGGTATAATAACTTATATTAAGTTAATTAGTTAAGTCTCGTGTATGGGAGCCTCCCTTGCGGGGATACCTCTGCGGACCTACGAGTCTGTGTGGTACCTCCGGGAGCATGTTTAAAAGTTCATCTACCTGTCTCTATGTCTCGTATTTTCGTATGCTCTTACTGTAGTATTATCTAGCATATTTATAATTGTTTAGGTAAACTCATGAGATGAGTTTGGGATGAGACCGTTGTGTTTAATGTTCGCGACGATAGTTGCACGGCCCCACTGGAACGATTGAGTTCCACGGGCCTTAGGAGCCGGTTTTTGTTTCCCGCAGGGCAGTCTCGTACAAAGTCCGTCACCCCGAGACCGGATGCTAACCAGCGTCATCACTCGTCGTGCACTTGCGCGCGGCGAGTCGACATGATACACCGGAACGGCCCGACACTACCCGGCGAGCTACAGACCGCTCTTGGCTCTTGCTGAAATGTGCTCACTTATTACAAGTGATTCAACTGCTTAGGCTACATTATACAGCTCATAAATAAGTTAATATACTTGCAAAACATAAACAGAAATTCTGTCTTGTTTTGCAAACATATTAATTTATTCTTTAGATGTACTAAACCATCGAGTCTGCGGTTTTACAGTACAGCTCATACATGTAAATAAGTCACTATATTTTCAAAGAAAAACAGAAATTCTACCTTGTTTTGAAAACGTGTTAATTTATTTTTGAGGTCTTCTATACCAAACGGTGTCAGGTTTCGTGGAAACTGGGAGATAAAAATCGCTTTAACCATTATCTTGCTGCTTTCAAAGGCCAGGCCAAGTTGTTTCACAGTCAGTACAAGAAAGATTTGTGTAGATTATGTAAACAATGCTGAAAGTTGTCTACATGTGTGCAGCAACGGTTTACGACAGCAGTTTCCAAAATGAACAGAAGTTATCATATGTACATAAATGTTTGGAATTTCAGCGATGTATACCTTAGGTTTTAACGCATTTCTGTAATTTTTACTGCCTCTCCGTATTACCGTGTTTCCCCTATTTATTTTTACCCTAGTTTTGTAGCTCCGTATTTCTATTCCAATTAACAAAAAAGAATTTACTGACTTTTGGAGGCTATATACATGGCTGATCGTCTCCGTCAGATGTCAGTCAGTCAGTGAAGATACAGTGTTCGAGACATCGATCCCATTCCCCCATAGTGAGTGTATGCATATGAGCGATTTAGCCAATATATATATATCATAAATCTATGGTTCCAATCTAAAAATAGAGGTGCGCTCTATCTATCTTTTAGTTCTAGTTAGCTGTTGAAGACCACAATTCCTTGCGCACAATGGCCACGCCTATACTCAATTCTAGACACAAACCGAATATAAGCGTAGCCGTGAACGGCCACGCAATAAAACCAGCCTTGAATGGCATGAATTGGACCTGGAATCAGGGATAACTGCCAATCAAATCAATAACTATACAAATCAAGCTAAATTTGGAAAAACAGTTACTGCTTTATATGGTATTGTTGCTTCATGGCATGTAATATACTTTATATAGATCTTGTTGATAATCTGAGTGAAAATTATAAATTTCAGCTAGCATCATCCCTCCATCGTGAACCAGAGGTATATCACAGGGTCGAAACAAAGCTTTTTACCTGCATGATGCAGGTAGAAAATGGCTGGTGATGGCTGCTGCAAGCAAAGGTGTAATCCAGGGTTCACAGAGTGCATATGCACTTCTGGGTGATATGCTATAATGTCAACTTCTGTGCATGTAGATGCATTGATGTGCAGCTAAAATCCTCATGTTAGATTCACCGCATGTTATATACACATACAAACTTCTCATTTCTATGCCTGTTATCTAGATGGTACCTAGGTTATTGAGAACAGTTACATGTAATATCTTGCACATTTAGGTAGCTCCCGAAATCAGTTTCTTGACTACATTGCTTAGGGGAGATGACTTTGGTAAATATTTATGCTTTTCACTACAATGAGTTCGCAAACAAGATTTTCTCACCTGGTATTGATGTACCATATTTGAAGGAAATTCAAACAGAGGTACTAAAGTTACGCTCCGGAAGCTTATTCTGAGAGACAATTATAAACACAGTGGCACAATCTGTCCACAAGTCATTGCCAATCTCCAGAACTGATGTGGGACAATTAATTAATACAGTGAGTTTTTGGCTTTTTGCAGACATATTCCAAGGGTTATATCTCTGGATCTGCTAAATATTTTGGAAACAATTTGACTGAAGCCACCAACAACATTCGAATTGTTTTCAATATATTCAGCAAGTTAAGAGTTTTTGCTCACTGAAATTATTTCCGAGACAGTTAACGGTCATGATATGTCAAGAAAATTAAAATGTTTGTTTAATGAATGCCAATTTGCAGGCCTTGAGAATTACATTTTTTTTTTTTAATTTACCACTGAAATTACTGGCTGTTATCAATGCAGTGAGAAAATATTCATATCTTGGCATGCAAATGACATTCCTCACATCCATTGTAGATGCCAGTTCTGGCTGGTTTGACAATGAGTGTTAATAACAGGATCATTGGGAGAATGAGTCTGTAAATTTCAGTACTTACCAAATCATCAGAAGAGTAATTATCATTGAGGTAGTCGGCAAGGATTTCATCGTGTTCATGTATTACTGTATCGAGAACATCCTTCAGTAAAAATACCTACAGAAACAAACATACTAATAATCATGCGATTAAACCTTTCACCACTCAAGTCACCCTACCTACATGTACATTTCCAGACAAACACACAGGAAAGCTGCTGAATATCTTACAGATATTTGACTGAATTCAGTTCTAGTCAAAATAAAGAGACCCAACGCACCTGTATCGCTCACCTGGAACATAGGCATTTCAACTATAATGGTTATTACCTATAAGTAGAGCTCTTAATGGTAGGCCAGAACTGAACCACGAACAAGGCATTGCAAGCAATACAAATCTCCTCGACTCCCGCTTTTGTTGAAATGACATGTAAGGAATCTGGGCAATTCACTTGCCTGCTTGCTATAACTGATATGTGCTTAAATTACAGTGTTTGTTGTAAGGGGATGACGTCAAATTAATGACGTCTGTATTTTTCAAGGGTGATAACTCTGGCAAATATTGTCGAAAACTAATGGACCACGAACTTAACATTTGCCTCGGTAGTATTAAGCTAAACTGCAATTTGGTTTGACTTGGTTTAGTATAACAAGTTATTATATTTTTTAAACTCTAAACGTGACATAAATTGACCTATTCGTATTACTAAGCAGTATGCCAAAGCAGGTTCTAATCGGTGCAGGCAAACAAGTTATGGTTTGGAAATGGATAATTTTTTGAATTTCACTTTCAATGGCAAATAACTCTGGGTAAATTTGACATACATCGATGGAATTGGAACTTGGCCTCTGTATTCGTATTACTTTCAAATCGGTGCAGGCAAACACAAATTATTGTCCAGAAACTTAATTTTTTCAAATTTCATACTTTCAAGGGCAAATAAATAACTCTGGGTAAATTTAACGCTTGACAAAATTCGAACTTGGCCTCGGTATTTGCATTACTAAGTGATATGCCAAAGCTAATTTAAATCCATGCAGGCAAATACAAGTTATTGTCCAGAAACCAACCAGTATGAACATATGTACATACGAACGGGTGCATTCCTATATCCCCTCGAACTTTGTTTTCGAGGGGATAACAAGGAAGTGTCCTACCAAATCTGGTTAAAATTTGTCCAGTGGTTCTCGAGAACACATTTAACATTTCCTACTGCTTTAAGCATGATGGTTTTTGGCAGGAAAATGATCCAAGATGGCCAGCAAACGGTTTATCCGACACTTTCGAAAGTGCAGTTTGAAATCAGCATACTCAAAAAACATTATAAGACAAATTTCGGCTAAAATCTGTCAAATAAAAAAATGCAAAATGACAGTCAAACATGCCACATTTTGATTGTTCCAATTGACAGCCATGTTTCTAACTTCCGTTCAGCGGTTCTGGAAAAGTAATTTTCCCGAAAACTAGGCCATCCAATATGTATGCATATTATGTGGCGCATTGGGTCTGTTGGCAAAACGGTTGTGGTGCACGTGCTTGGAATTCCAATCCAAACAGCCAGGTTCAATCCCACGTTCAGGCATATGATCAAGGTGCAAAAACCTGGACCATTCCATACATCAATCAAATGACATGTTCTCCGGAGGGGACGTAAAGGGGTAACCAGGAACCTCACTGAGCAGTGACGCTGTCAGTCTGGGCAGTGCTCCTATATAAAGAAGGAAATTACGAAATACAATACAATATGGCCACTGAAGCATTTGGTCAATGAAGTTCCTTCAATCAAACTTTGTTCAGCTGTTGCCCTACATGATGTTTCATGAGTTTTGAATCGATTACTCAAGTGGTTTTGGAGATTTTTAAAGCGAGCTCTAAAAATCGTCCAAAATACAAGATGACCACAAGCCAAATTGGCCAATTGGGTTTGTTTGAACAACTTGGATCTCTAGGCCCTAAGGATACTTCCTGCCATATATACTTGAAATCAGCCCAGTGGTTCTTGAAGTCATTAGCAAAAGTCGATGGCTGGAGGACTGATGGATGGACAGTAACCACGACATAAGTCCACATGGCCTATTACGAGAAACATTTATGTTGAATGTTTTGAAATTATTAGCTCATCTGAAATAATAATTCCCAAACATTCAACATAATATTTCTGGGAATTTCAAACATTTCACTTACCCGGTCTGTGGGGCTACACATTGCTTAACAGTAACCTTTAAATTGGTTAATAAGGGTCAAGATTTCTCCAATAAAATAGGTATTTTTGCTTAGTGATTGTCCATATGTAGGACAAAAAAAGCTTCTGCGAAAATTTACCACTGGACTGCTTGGGTCAGTTATTAATTTCCAGTAATAGCAGAGGTAAAATTTCACAAATTGTTTTCACCCGACCGGCAAATGGTCATTTCTCACGACCACTGCAAAGGCCGGTTATGGCTGGCTTCACCATTAATGGGCTAATCAATTTACTGTCCACATGATATATTAATATACATGTATTGTCAATTTTGTTATTTGATCTTATTACAGTCAAGCTACATGATATTTCTCAGTCGGGTGGAGAATGGCTCTTTAAGACATTTGCTCAAAAAACCACCACCACCTTTCATCGACAAATCCTTGACAAGGTAAATTCTTTACGATATAAAATGTAATCTGTTGAATAGTTTGAAATTCTTTTGCCTGGAAGCCATTGCTGCCTAAGGCATCAATGGCTTCCAGACAAATTAATTTCAAAAAATTAACTATTTTCCTTTATCGTTGACGTAACCCTTTAATGACTAAATTTCTTTGAAAAATTTAATCATTTACTTGTTGAATGTCCATTTTGCAGGCCAAGAGAAGACTATTTTTGAAATTTTAACACTATAATGACTGGCTCGGTAACCGAGCCAGTCATTAAGTAGTAAATTTTCAAAAATAGTCTTCTCTTGGCCTGCACTTGGACATTACTCAAAACCAGTACAGATGCCGGTTTTGTCACGAAAGGGTTAAAAATGAGATCCAAGGAATTCATCGCTGAAAGGGTTAAGGTACCCGCATATCACACTACTTAACGCAGTTTCTACATGTTGTACATGTACGAATGGCCAGAAATTCACCACTCATCCTGTGGTAGGCAATTTTCACATAGCATTTACAGGATCACCGCTTTATGTAAATGTACATGTAACTGATCTGACTGACGCAAAGTGTTTTGAACACAAGTAGTAGTTTTAAAACACATTTCAAAAAGTATTTATTGCTTACTTTACTTTGATCAAGATGACCCCAAAAACAGCTTCTGGCAGTCAGTTATCTTTAGAAATGTCAATTTGCAGGCCAAGAGAAGACTATTTAAAAAATGTTTCCACTAGAATGACTCGCTCGATATACAAGCAGGTTATTTCAGTGTTAAATTTTCTATTAGGATTTTAGAGAACCACTGCATCACAGATGGTATCCAAACCCCATCTAAAAAAACAATGGCGGAATTAACTATGCCCTGCCCATCTCTAGCTAAGCTCCACCCAAGCTTTGCCAATGTTGGGATCAATCTATCTCTGTACTCTCTGAGTCTCAATCGCCAGTAAACTATAATACAGACAAGCTGTTGAATATTTTGCAACCAATTTGACTGCATGCCATTCCTTCCTATGGCAGCAACAGCGCCATGTTGCTTCCTAAAATATTCAACAGCATGTTTATTAAATAGTAAAGACACAATTCGTACAACAATAATTAGTCTGTCATCAATTAAGCATTTGTGATGAACTTAGCTACGTCATTCGTGATATATTAATAGATTATGATGTCGACCTACATGTCACGTAGTTGATTATGATGTCGTATGATTGATTGATAAACTGGAATCCTCCATTACCCCGTAATGTTGTATGAACCATGAACGTTACAGCACATTTGATAGACTTCACATATTTATCCAAAGATGGCCTATGTTTGGTGACCATAGGCAGGTATGGACCTTTCCAAGTTTAGCTATGCCCCACTCATCTCTAGCTAAGCTCCACCCAAACCTCTCTCATGTTGGGATCGATCACTCCCTGAACTCCCTGACTATCAATTTCCAGCAAACTATACAGGTAAGCTGTTGAACATTTTGAAACCAATTAGATTGGGTGCTGTTGCCACCATAGGCAGCAACAGCACCCAGTCGAATTAGTTTCAAAATATTTGAGAGAATATTTAAATAGTAAAGACATACCATTCGTACTTGTCATACTATTAAGCTTTTAAGAGCCATTCATGCTGTAATTGATTATGACATCATCCTACATGTACACATCACATGTAGTTAATTATTACATCATGATGGCTGGATAAGCTGGAATGGTCCATTGAGAAGACAGCCTGGACAGTAGTTTGTTTGCTATTCATTGAACTGTGATAAGTAGGTCAGTAACTTAGAAAAGAATTTAGCGCTTCTTGACCAATTTTGACCATTAAAGGATGAACAAGAGAAACCACAGATTGGAAACCTAGTTTTTGTCACATTGTAAGGATTAAAACCGTCTGACTGCCGAGTTTTTGCAGACGACATATTCCAAGGGTTATATCTCTGGACTTGCTAAATCTTTTCATGAGTGCTCTAGTTAAATTTTCAAGCAGCCAGTACTGTAATGATAGAATTCCTTTTTAGTCAGTACCTGCTCACTCAGATCAGTACCGATCTAGACTCGTAATTGTAGTAGTAGTAGTAGTAGTAGTAGTAGTAGTAGTAGCACCCAGTCAAATTAGAATCAAAATATTCAACAGCTTACCTGTACTACAGTACATTTTTGTCTTCTGGAAATTGAGATTGCATGAGTGCATAGATCGATTGATTCAGTGTGCGCGGAATTTAGCTACAGATGGGCAGGGCATAGCTAAAACTGGATTAGTAGCAGACAGATTTGGTAAAAGAGCACAGTATACACTGAAAAGTACAATTTTCTGATACTGATCAATTTGAAAACTGGCCAGTATCTTATGGCAAGAACGTGAACGCATGATATGTCTCGCCCCCGGATGGTCTTTAGTATTATTGATCCAGTTAATACCGGTACTTAAAACCCTATTGACTAATAACTGAAAAAATATTATCTAATGACGTTGCACAAAATCAACTTTTTAATGATAAATATTGCATCCCTACATGAGATAGAAACAGTTAGTAAGGTTTCAAAATCCGAAGAGCTCTTGTTAACTAATACAGTGATTATGTGATATATCTCACCCCACTATTTTCTTTCATGTTATAACCATTACCATTGACGGACCGACGGTACCGCATATACGAACGCATCCAATTCCACTTTTTACTGCCAGTGAAACCATCTAAATGGAATACTAACCTTATTCTGGATATAAAAATAATTTAAAAATGTAAATGTGCCTTGAAAATACATTAATTGTTTGTTTTGCTTTTTAACGCTCTTTTGTGAATTTCTTCCTCGTGTTGATCTTGGCCAAACATATCTTGTGAAAGGTCATCTTTAAGGCTTTTTGAAGCAACCACAGGAGTTGATACAAGTAGTTCAGATTCAGTGATGTCAAGTGGTACTTCACTGGCATCCAAAAATTCATCAGTAAAGCTGCTTAACATGGTTTGCGATGCATTCAGCTTTTCAGTGCTTTTATCTAACTCTATAAATTGAGTAATGAATTCTAGGACAAGAGATGTGAATTCTCCTTCAATAGTCTTTCAACTTTTGATTCCAGGGTCTTTAATTTTAAGTTTTAACTCACTTGTTTGTGATTCATTTGCACAAATGTGTTTTTTTTAGCTCAGTGCACTTATAATTCGCTGATGAAGCATTTGCCTTAATTTTAATTGCCGTGCTTTCCAACTCCTTTCGCGTTTCCTCAGTACAAGTGTTTCTAATTTTATACAAAGTTCCCAATATCCCACATTCTGTAGCCTTAATCTCAGAAATGTTCTTTCCTATCTGCTCACACAGTTTAATATTGTCTGACATTGTTGACTCTATCTTGAAAAGTAAAAGGGAATTGCATGATTATATTTTGGGCCTGTAGAAATTGCGTAACCTATTTCGCAAAGGCTATGCAAATATTTTTAGCAGAACACTTTTGCTAGAATACATAAAGATTAGAGTAATGAAAAATCGATGGATGTGCACCATAGCATAAGCTCAGATGGAGATATGACGGATGTGCACCACAGAATAAGAAATTATTTCAACATATTCAACAGAATACTAAGTAGTTTTATTAAATCGTAAAGAAAAACAATTCAAGGGTCAAGGAAAGTAAAGTGATACAGTTGAAACATTTCACGGAGTCTTAGCTATGCCCTGCCCATCTCTTGCTAAACTCCATGCACACTTTGCCCGTGTTGGGATTAATCGATCTACGTACTCAATTTCCAGAATATGAAAATGTACTATAATACAGGTAAGCTGTTGAATATTTTGATTCTGTGCTGTTGCTGCCATTCCCAGTCAAATTATTTCAACATATTCAACAGAATACTAAGTAGTTTTATTAAATCGTAAAGAAAAACAATTCGTCCTTGATGGACTATTAAGCATTTATGATGGACTATATCATGTGATTTATCACGTAATTGATTATGAAATCATCATACATGTGACGTTGTTGATTATGTCACATGATTGATCAATAAACTAGATTCCTCTATTGCGCATGAATCAGTAGAAGTTTTTTTTCTATATATTGAGCTGTATGGACAAACATAAATTTCTAGCTCTGGGACGACAAGAGACTAGAACAGCAAGATAGTCGCGAAACAACAAAGAGAACTAACTCATTACTTTATTAATTTAGCATGTACTGGGAGACCATACCTTAGAAAAATTCCTTTTGATCAATATCTTAGGCCAAGGTCAAAATAAGGCCTTTTTACATACACAATGCCACCAACATCTTTCAGTTAAATTGTTTTAAAAATATTCAACATGTCCAGAGTTAAACCGAATAGAAAATGTAGTCTGCAGAAATTTAGCAGACTGACAGTTAAGCTACACTGTGTTTACAGAATTGCACATAATTCTGTATGATATCAAATTATCTCCCTTGGCACCTATAACAATAATGCGTGGAAAGGAGAATAAAATGTGTAAGACAGTGTACATAATTTAACATACCTTGTTTTCCGGAGTCAAGTCCTCTATATGTTTGACATCGGAATACTTATTTCCCTTGTCGAATTTTGTAACCACATCAAATACATAGTCCTCAAAATTTGTCAGTCTTAAATAATAAAAAGAAAAGTGAACAAAGTTATTTATATTATTATTTTTATGCTATATGTACAAGTTAAAGTAGCATTATTGGTAACAGTTTTAGTAGAGGATGACCAGCTGAATTTCTGGTGACCAGTATTCCAAAGGTTCCAATCTGCATGTCATAAGTCATAACACATGCTACAATGGGTAATTCATGAATCTAGTTCCTCTGTCAATCATATGACGTCATAATCAACTACGTGACATGTAGGGTGATGTCATAATTAATTACGTCATGAATGACTCGATTTAGTCTGGCTTAAATGCTTAATAGTTTGTCAGTTTGTACGAATTGAATGTCTTTACTGTTTAATAAACATGCTGCTTGGCAGCATCAGCGTGGCAGTGTCGAGTCAAATTAGTTTCAAAATATTCAACAGCTTATCTGTATAGTTGTCTGGAAACTGAGATTCAGTGCAAGGATGGATTGATCTCAACATGGACAAAATGGGGCATAGTTAAATCTGGATTCATCTATTGAATGTATCAGAAACTGAGAATTAATCGGGACATGCTGGATAACAAGTAGAAAACACAACATGTATAAAATACAAATTATCTAACAACATTCGCATGCTAAATGAATGTCTGATAAAGTTATTTGCGTTTATACCGTGAGCAATCACTAAATGGCAGATAGATGAATGGAGAGGTGCCATAAGATAATACCAAATCAATAATAATTCATAAGTATATATTGAAGATGCAGCTATCTCCATGTCTACCATCTCACAATTAACCCGTAACCTCAACAAACCATAAACGACAAAATTGTATGATATCTGGAAAAGTCTGTTGACCATTTCAAAATTAATTTGATTGGAACCTGCTGCTGCTACAGCAAGCAACTTGTTGCTGGGTCATTCTGTCTCAAATCACCAAAAAAAAATTTCTGATTAACACACCCCCATCACACATTTCAACTAAACTTTGTGTGTATGGTCATTTGAGGTTAAAAATGCAATTTAAAATTTTTCCAAAATCCAACAAACAGATCAAGAGTTATGCCCCTTTAAAAATGTAAAAAATCGCAAAAGTGGGCGTGACCACTATCATTGGGCAAGCTGTAACTCAAAAAGGATCAGCCCGATTTTGATGAAATAACTGTTGTCTTACAGCTAATGTTATAAGGATTCCAAATCTGTGTTGAAATCCGACAATAATGACCATTTGACCTTTGCAATACCCTTGAAAATGACCTTGTGGAACTAGTGATCTGAAAAGGAAATTTACATCTGTAGGTTGTCTGTTAAGTTAGCTAAAACATATTATAAAAGCTAAGGTGTTTTTTCTTTCATTTGTTTATAATAAGTAATTGACTATAGGCTGTTGTCATGCAGATATGAAATGAAAATGCTACAGTAAAACCTATATGTAGACTTAATAATAGATCAAGAAATAAGGTCTTTGCCTGTTCCTGATGTCAAACTTTCACTTTATTCTACATTTGGGTTTTTCTTGAAGGCAACCACTATCTTGTCTTCATCATGTTTAGCGATTTTATATTTTCTGGATGATGATGAGGTAAGTGTGGGAGCGTCTACAATGCACAAGATGTCCGTCTCCGGAATCCAACATTTGTCATCCCTATCTGGCCAACGAAACTGCTTCACTGGTCCATTGGGATGCATGAAATTAAACATGTAGTCTCCGTATTCATCGGACACTTCATCAACCATCCCAACCCACCAGACACCTTCATACACACATGACACAAAATTATGCTGATGAATTTCAAATGGTTCATCAGCTTCACGGGCAGACATGACAGATATAGGCCTACTGTCAATTATATATACTTGTCTTGGCTCATCTTCCTGTATGTATGATTACTGTATTCTGCGGCTGTAGTAGTAGAAACATCCTACAGCTGCAATCAGTCCTTCTTCGCTTTTGCCCACTGTGTCTTGTCTTCAGCCGAAATCCTTAGCTTCCTCAGGTCCATTCTTGACTTGAGTGTACCGAGTCCTGCTTTCTTGAGGTCACATCGTAGCAAGCTTAGCAGATTTAGGCAATGACGTCCTCTTCTGGCTTTGTATTTGCTGGCTCCGAGTAGGGCAAATTCCAAGGCTCTCTGTGCTGGTGTCTCTTCTGGCATCCTTAGCACATGGCCAAACATGACCATCTTTGCTGGGAGACTTTTACAGACAGTGGCGACGTATTACACATCTTGTATAGTGCATCGTTGGAAATTATGTTGTCTGGCCATCGGTGTCCAGTGATGGTGCGTAGCTGTTTGCGGTGGCAGGCATCGAGATTGTCTAGAGCTGCCCAGGATATGCAGGTTGCATTGTATAAGTGTAGCCTTTTTATCAAGGGCATCTTTGGTCTATGAATCCATAGCTTCCAGAAGGACTGGAAAGCTATGTTCCCCATGATGCTGCATGCAAAGCAGTGAGCCTAGGATTTTACTTTTCCTCCATGGTTCGCCGCCACTAAGTGGGTCATCATTTTCTATAGTTTCATGCTTTGTCGATAGGTATATGTGGGTGAACTCTGTTTTGGATTCATTCAGAGATTCTCAATTTTTAGTTTGCTTGCAGCTATTGGGAGAAGTTCGTCAATGGGTTTCTTTTCCTTGTCTATGAAGTGCAAATCGTCAGCATATCCCATCTCTAGTGGCATGCCCAGTATTGACACTGGGGGGTTTGGTCTTGTGGAACTTTCCCGCAGATTTCAATGCAGCAGCACGGTAGCAGGTGAAAAGCACCGGAGATAGACCATCTCCCTGTGGGGAGCCGATTGATGTCTCAAACTATAAACTTCACTGACTTGACTCGTACTCTCAGCTTGGTGTCTGCAAGCAGTAGTCTCACTAGTCATAGCTCATCTTCATTGCAACTGGCCTGGCGTAGTACGTCTAGGATCTTTGACTGTTTAATTGTGTCGAAGGCTTGTAACATATCAATGCCCATTTTGTGGAAGTCCCAGTGTTTGGACATGACTACCGACACAAGCATGCGTTGAGCCCATACAATGTCTGCGCAGCTGCATCCACATTTGAAGCCACTTTGACATGAGCCAGTGAAATAATCGATCTTTTCTCAGATTTTCCTGTACACTTGTGTTATACACTAAGAGGGAACCATCTCTTTGTGGCACAAAACGATGAAGCGTGAGTGTCCTTTTGATGGTCTTGGCCTTGTTGAAACGCGATTCTAGATAATTTTCAGATTCACTTATTTATCTGCTTCAACATACAAAAACTTTATGCCTGTAATTTCTTTG
This sequence comes from Chaetoderma sp. LZ-2023a, assembly GCA_034401795.1. Classification (NCBI taxonomy): domain Eukaryota; kingdom Metazoa; phylum Mollusca; class Caudofoveata; order Chaetodermatida; family Chaetodermatidae; genus Chaetoderma; species Chaetoderma sp. LZ-2023a. Next base: position 128,859,382 of record CM067370.1, on the reverse strand, counting down.
TCACAGAATTTGAACATCTCAAGGCAAGTTAATCAATTTGATTATTTGTGGGACGCTTAAGGCTTTCTTTGGTAACTAGTGTTTTAGTAGTCCCCCCTATGCCATCACAAGGGCTCTTTCCATGGAATGTTGCAAAGAAGTTCCATTCAACGTCTAGGTCAAAATCCTCCTTATGAAAACACAAGTTGATAAAGTTAAATTTATTCTTATACTGACCTCCGCATTCATCAGTGAAATAATGAACCTTTTTCAGTTGTGGGTATTCACTTTGAAGAAATTCAAGAGCACTTTCTGAAATGTCCATACTGGTGTTGTTGAATGTTCTTTTGAGTCACTAATAACACAAATATTTTGATGTATTAGCTCTCCAGCATTATCCCGCATGTAGGCTACAAATGGATGTAAGGTGGCTTGTTTGTTTTCCCAGTGAAAACTTTGAATTTCATCTTGAACAACAAATGAGTAGTTTTCTGCAGTTGCACTGTAAGACCATTTCCTCAAATGGGATTAATGATGACCAGGGATTTCATATACGTACTTTGAGCTTTAGCTGTGTAACTGTGCCTTGTCAGCTTATGTAACTTATTTGCAAGATCATTGATAAACTCTTCTACCGATTGTTTGATAGTTATAAGTGTAGTGCAGTCTACTGTAACCCATTGCTTGTACTCCACTTCCTCAACTTCTAATTCTTCATGGCTAGAAAGAGTTTTTAATGCCACCAACTCCTGGACCGTTCTTACATTGTCCCATCATGCACTTTTCATTATCCACGGAGCAAATACTGTGGCTCATGAAATCATGTTAGTGTCGTTTTGCCAACTTCCACTTCCGGTTCTCCTTCCAGGTCTTGCGCGTCCGGTCATGAGTTTCCTGGTCATACAGGTTCCTCTTCTAACCGGACTCTAAACTCAGATTCAGTTTGTTAATAATGGTTCCTTTTCCAATGAGAGAAATTTAGTTATTACCGGTAATTCCCCTTCTCATGTTAAGGATTCTTCAGGCTTGTATTATTTTCACCCTCATCCGGATCAGAACTTAGTTATGGTAATCTTCCGGATTTTGGAACTTTTTCGTCTTTGTCGCCCCCCAGTTAATGTTGATGCTTCTTCAGGTTCCTTCTCTTCTTCTTTTCGTGATGTTGTGTCAGGTTTAGTTCTTCTGATTCTATTCCTCCCCTTTCTCGTTCTTCTCAGATTCAGGAAGTTAGGGCTTATCCTCTTTCTTCTTCTTCCTCTTCTTTGTCGGCTAGAGACTTTTCTTCCCAGCATGTCCCCAATTCCTCCTCTCTTTTTCAGTCTTCCTCCTCCTCCAGGGTTTTCCCGCCTTCCTTCTGCTAACAATTCCTTTCCAGGATCTTCGGATCCATCTTGCTCTTCCTCTTCTTTTTCTGCTCATCCTAATTCCTCTCTTCCTCCTTCCTCTTCTTCTGCTTCTTCCTCCTTTGACCATTTAGACCCTATAGTTTCTGTTGTTCTTTCCTCTGTATTAGTTTCAGATTGTAGACTCGGGTCTGGATTTTTCTTTGTTCTCTGTTGTTAGAGACCCCTCCCTTAGTCTTTCTTATCGATTCTTTCTCAGTTTTCAGCCAGTGGTCTAGATCAGATTCCCTTGGCTTCTGGTCAGCAGGATGATGTTAATCCCATTCTGGCTGATCAGTTTTCTTCTGTTTCAGATTCTTTAGCTGCGTCGGCTCCTCATGTGTCTCGGAAGTCTTTCTCTCCTCCTGCTTCTAGAATTCCAGTTTCTAATGCATCTTTCGATTCATCTCATCATTCCCCTTCCTCTCCTTTTCTTTCTTCTTCCTCCTCAGTTCCCAGTTCGGTCAGGGGCAGGGATTTGAAGAGGTTTTGCCTGGTTAGGTCCTCTTCGGATGACTGGTCCCTGGCTCATCAGTGGATTGCAGGTAAACTTTCTCTTCCACTTAAGGACGAGTTCTCTATAGGCCCGCCTTCTTTTGGGTCTGCTCTTTCTTCCTCTGACTCCTCCTCTTTGTCTCAGGTTCTTCCGGTTGACAATCTGGTAGTTGACATGTTGGACTTCTATGTTAATGATGTTCATTCTAGGGATTTTTTTCTCACCCCCAATTTTGATGCCCCTGTTCAGATTCCCAAGGATGATTATCTTCGAGTTGCTTCCACACAATCGGTCAATTGTTCTACTTGGGATATTCTTTCCACTAATTTGAAGGATTCTGCTAAAGTCGAGGGCTCTTCAGATCCTTTTAAATGGGAGTCGGTGTGCAGATACCAGCTTAAGTCAGCTAACTTTCTTGCCTTGCTTTCGGAAGTTGTTTTGAAGTCCTAGGAGCGAGATGAGCAGGTTCCTGCTGAGGTTTTTCGTACATTGGCCGATGTTTCGAGAGGCTCTCTTAATTCTGTCTTTAGGTCCTTAGGTTTTATTACGTCTAATAGAAGGTCTAGGAAACTGTTAGAGGTTAATGTTTCTAGTAATCTCAAGAGTAGTCCGATTTCTGCTCCTCCTTTCGGTAAGGATATTTTTGGGTCAGCCCTCCACTAGTCTTATTCTGACAGAGTCGGAGCATGTTAGATCTTCTAGGGATATTCAGTCTCAGATCTCTCTTTCCACAGACCTTCTATAAGAGAGACTCTTCCTCAGTTAAGAGCCCGAATTCCTCTCGGAGGAGTAAGAGCCGGGCGAGTTTGGGGAATATCCTTCCAGGATAATTACAAATTTGAATAGATCCGTTTCTAATTCCCAGGAAATATCCGCGGAGGAGGATCGTATTGAGTTAATCTCTTCCCATCGTTCTAGGTCCCAAGTTCGGGAGTCCACTTCGTTTCTTACTCTCGTAGACCCAGGTCAAGACCCAGAGGGCGTTCTTCTTACAGAGGTTTCCAGGGTAAGAGTTTGAAGGTCTGGCCTCTGCCCGGGTAGGTTCAGACCTCTTTCTTTCTCCAGTCTCAACCCCTCCTCTTCTTTCGCCTTTGTATCCATTGGTCCAGACAGTGTCTTCTGCCCAGGATGCCAGTAGGATGGCGTCTGTCTCTGTTCTGGGAGAGTTGACAAGCCCTCGCTTAGGATTCCTGGCTTGTAAACCAGATTCGCTGGGGGTACGCTCTTTCTTGGATCCGTCATCCTCCTCCTATTTCTCCTTCACAAGTGGACACCTGTTCCCTCCAATCCGGAGAAGTTGGTGGCCTTAGAAGAGGAGTTGGAGTCTATGATCGTCAAGGAGGCTATAGAAGAGGTTCCCCTTTGGAGAGTATACCCGGGCTACTATTCAAACATTTTCTCAGTCTCCAAGAAAACAGGAGGTTGGCGTCCTATCATCAATCTGAAGAAGTTAAATCTTCTTATTTTACCCCAAGTTAAAAATGGAGACCATCTCCCAGATCATTGCCACTCTAGATCCAGGCATGTGGACTTCTTCCATCGACCTAAAAGGCGCCTACTTTCATGTTCTTATCCACCCATCTTTCCGAAAGTTCATGAGGTTCGCCTACAATGATTGGGTATGGCAATTTCGAGCCATGCCCTTCGGCCTGACCACAGCCCCGTTCCTGTTTACTCGTCTGCTTTCAGCCGTGGCAGGAACCTTGGACAGTCGTTCTATCCATCTTCATGTGTACATAGATGGCTGGTTAATAAAAACAAGATCTTCCTCAATTCTTTCAGGAGTCATTCCAGAGGTTTGCAATCTGGCATGCAGCCTAGGTTAGATTTTAAACCTCAAAAAGTCAAGCCTAGTCCCCTCTCAAGTCTTCACCCACCTAGGCGTTTCCTTCGATCCGGCTCAGAGCCTAGTTTTTCCATCAGATCCAAGGGTAGAGGCAATTTCGTTGGCAATGGACAGTCTGTCAACTTCTTCCACGGGCAGAGCAAGATTCTTTCTCAGGGTGATAGGGTTGATGGTCAGCGTCGAGAATGTCATCCCTTAATTGGCGCTAATGAGAAGACCTTTTCAAATGTACTTGATGTCTCTTTGGAAGCAGTCAGTTCACCCCATTTACCATCAGATTCCCATAAGAGAACACTTAATTCCACATCCAAATTTTTGGAAAGATCATTCTCTGAAGATCGTCCTCTTCTTCAGATGGGTGTCCCTCTGGTCAAGTCCTCCCCTCAGGCGATTAACTTCACAGACGCTCCCCAACAGGGATGAGGAGCGGTCTGATCTTCCCTGTCTGTCTCTGGCCTTTGGTCCCTAGAGGAGTCGACAGCTCACATCAACATCTTCAAATTGTGGGCTGTCAAGAAGGCTCTCCTCTCATGGTCGGATTGAGTGAAAGGCCGCAAAGTCTCGATTCAATCAGACAATTCAACGGTGGTTTCCTACATCAACATACAAGAGGCCCAAGGGACCTGTATCGCTCACCTGGACCATAGGCATCTCAACTAGAATGGTCATTAACAATAAGTAGAACTCTAATGAGTTGAGCAGACTTGTAACAAGAAAACAGAGGCCATGTTTCTTTATGTATCAACTTCTCTTGAACAAACTTTATGGTCCTTAGTCATCAATATCAAATCTCCGAAATTTCGGCGCAATCCGTTCAGTGGCCCTAGAGACCAAGTTGCTTTCATGAAAACCAGCCCATTTAAGATGGCCGCCCAACCATTTGGCAAATCAAGTTCCCTTGAACAAACTTGGTTCAGCTCATGCCCTAAATGATATTTTATGACTTTTGAATCAATCGCTCAGTTTCGGTTAAATTTTTTAGACATTTCTAAAAATCGGCCAAATCCTAGATGGCCGCCAGACAAATTGGCTGATTGGCTTCGTTTGAACAAACTTGAATCTCTATAACCTAAGGATGCTTCCTGCCAAATATAATTGAAATCGGCCCAATAGTTCTAGAAAACATTTTAAATTTCCCATTGCTTTAGCATGGGAGCTTTTGACAGGAAAATGATCCAAGATGGCCGCCAAACCGTTTATCCGACAGGTTAAAAAATTGCAAATTTGAGAATACCCAAAAGCACATAGAAAACCAATTTCAGCCTCAAAATCCATCAAATAAACAAGAGGCCCAAGGGGCCTGTGTCGCTCACCTGGAGCACCATCAATTTTTGTCAAAATTGTTGGTGGGTGGTTTAGCAGTCTTTTAAATGACTTTGTGGACATTTTTGCAAGTGCAATATGGCTGCCAAACATGCTACATTTTAATTGCCCCATGGCGCCCATGTTTTTTTGATGGATCAACTTCCTGTGAACAAATTTTAATTGCCCAAATTTTGGCCTGATCCCTTCTGCGGTTCTGGAGGAGTCATTTTCGTAAAAAAACCCAGGTCATCCAAGATGGTCGCCGAACCATTTGGTCAATCAAGTCCTCTTGAACAAACTTGGCTTACCTCTTGGCCTAGATGAAAATTCCCCAAGTGGTTTCGAAGATTTTTACAGACATTTCCTGAAATTGGCCGAAATCCCAAATGCCCATTGGGCAAATTGGCCGATCGGGTTCATTTGATCAAACTTGGATCCTTATGCCCTAAGGATGCTTCCTCTCAAATATAATTGAAATCGGCCTGGCAGTTTTCGAGAAGACATTTAAAATCTTTTTAAAGCTTTTGACGAGAAAATTATCCAAGATGGCCACCAAACCGTTTATCCGACAGTTTAAAAAATTGCAAATTTGAGCTCAGAATACCCAAAAACATATATGGAACCAATTTTGGCCTCAAAATCCATCAAATAAAAAAGATCCAATATGTCTTCCAGACATGCTACATTTTGGTCGGCCCACGGCGGCCATGTTATTAGACAGAGCAACTTCCCTTCAACAGAATTTAATGGCCCTTAGTCCCTAATCATATCTCCCATATTTTGGCCTGATCCATTCAGCGGTTCTGGAGATCATTTTTGGGAAAACTAGGTCATCCAAGATGGCTGTCGAACCATTCAAGTCATCTTGGAACAAACTTGGCTTACCTATTTGCCTAGACGAGGTCCTTGCCTAGATGAGGTTTCATAAGTTTTGAATTGATTCCCCAAGCCGTTTCGGAGTACAAGATTTTTAAAGACATTTCTAAAAATCGGCCGAAATCCAAGATGGCCACCGGCCAAATTGGCCGATAGGCTTCGTTTGAACAAAATGAAATCTCTATGCCATAAGGATGCTTCCTGACAAATATAATTGAAATCAGCCAAGTGGTTCTTGAGAAGTCGTTCAAAGAAAAAGTTTACGGACGGACAGACGTACGCCGGACGGTCACCATGGCATAAGCTCACTTGGCCATTCTGGCCAGGTGAGCTAACAAGGGGGAACAAGGTCCTCTCTCCTTTGTATGGAGGTTTGGAACCTTCTCTTGTGGTGCCGCAAGAATCAAATTTTTCTAGTGTCCACTCATGTCACAGGCAGTCTGAATTTTATTGCGGACCAGCTGTCACGTCCCAGCAAATTCGCCCATACAGAGTGGCAGTTAAAGAGGTCGGTTGTCAGAGCGATTCTCAAGCTGATGGATCGTCCCCACGTAGATCTCTTTGCGACTTGTCTGAATGCCCAGATCTCCTCTTTCATGTCTCCTTTTCCGGACAGTCAGGCGCTGGCGGTGGATGCCCTGTCTCAGGACTTGAATGTTTGCTTACGCGTTCACTTCAACAATCCCGATTCCTTTGGTTCTGAGGGACCTGATCTGCGAAGATCTTCCGATAGCTCCTTTTGGGCAAAACGGATCTAGTTCGTAGACCTTCTCAATCTTCTGGTAGATTTCCCATGGCTTCTCCCAGATCTTCTCTCTCAAGTAAGGGGCACTTGTCTTCATCCAGACCCAGAAATCTTCAGTCTGTGTGTTTGGAGAATATCGAGTGTCCAGTCCCTGAGATGAAAGTTTCTTCAAGATCTCAAGAGATTATTGATTCTGCCAGGAGGGAGTCGACATGTCAAGTTATTTTTGGAGAATGGTGTTCAGACCATGGTTTCTTGCCCAATTTTGTTTCTATTCCCCAGGTGTTAGATTTTTTATCCTATCTTTGATTCTTTACATTTATCTGCTAACACTCTCAGGGGCTATAGTTTCTTTAGCTTCTTCGCTTCCTTGTCTTTTGAATGCTGGTATCAAGGATACAAAGATTCTCAATGGTTTTATCAGAGGATTGGGCAATATTCATCCTCCAGTGGCTAAGCCTTTGCCTTCCTGGATTTTGGCTCTGGCTCTTCAGGTTTTGGCAGGCCATCATTTTGAACCCATTGCTTCTATTAATATTAAACTTTTAACTCTTAAGGCTGTTTTTCTTGTCGCATCTGCTTCTGCTAGAAGACGATCAGAAATTCATGCTCTTTCCGCCGAAAAGGATAGATTTATCGAATCTGGGGACGGTTTAATTTTATATCACACGAGGGATTTTTTTTATCGAAAACCCAGTCTAACCCTTACCCAGCTAAGCCGATCATTTTAAAATCTTTATCTTCCTTTTCGCCGTCTGACAAATTTTGGTGTCCCGTCAGGGCATTAAAGGTTTACAAGCGCCGAACCGATTTTAAAACATCTGATCCGTCCCATTTATAGGTTCCGTATGCGCAGGTAGCCAGACCAGTCTCTAAGGTCACGATTGCCAGATGAATTTGTGAGAACATTTAACTTTGCTATAAGTTTTTTTCTCCTGAACAAATAAAATTATCTCATGTTAAGACCCACAATGTTAGGGGAATGGCTACCTATTTCGCTCTTTCCGCTGGCTCATCTTTAGAGGTCATGCAGGTCACACGCTGGAAATCTGAGTCAACTTTTACTTCTTTCTACATAAAGGATCAGAGTCCAGCGGCTTCCTTTTTTTTATAGAAATATTACGATTTTAACTAAAAAAGCCGAAGACCATCTACCAAGCACATCCCGTCATTTTCGCGTGCATCTGTGAGAAATGGTGAGTTTTTTCTTTTGTTTTCTTTATTTCTTTAAGTTTAAAGTTTTCCTCATTTGATAATCACTGTGTGATTGATTAGAGTGCACTATTATGTTATTTTATTAACATTTGGATATTTGTTTAAATTTTTATCCTTGTTTAATGATTCTCAAATCTCCACCCACCAAGGGTTTCAAGTGGGGCACTGACCAAATCTACGGGTTTAGTAATAGAAGACCCAAACCACACCCTTGATCCTCCACCCTGGGAAAACAAACTAGAGAACATAGCTATTCGCACCACAGTACCTCATCTCACAACCAAAGATGAACACAGTGATGTGAGCAAGAAGGCCCTGACCCTAGCCATGCTGGAAGAAATGTACCCTCAGGAGACATGGATAAGGATCTACACAGATGGATCAGCCAAAGATGCAATTAGGAGCGGAGGTGCCGGACTGCACATACAGTATCCAAACGGACAACATGAGTCAGCTGCAATACCGACACGCAAACACTGCACAAACTACAGAGCTGAAGTCGAAGCACTGGTTCATGCAGCTAATACCATCAGCAAAACAGCAGACCCTATTGCACAGATTGTCTTTTTATCTGATGCCCGCTCTGTCCTTGAGGCTATCACCAAAGGTAAGCTGCCACACCTTGGATAAGCACTACAAACCATCAAATGCTTTCGGATAGCACTGCAGTGGATCCCCTCACACTGTGGAGTCCAAGGAAATGAGGAAGCAGACAAGATGGCAAAGGTGGGTGCAGAAGAGAATCAGACAGAAAACATGGTTACCCATACAGAGATGAAGACTATCATCAAGTCACTCTATAGAACACCTCAATCAGAAGATGCCTACCATCATCTCTTGAGGCCAGAGCAAGTGACCATTTTTCGTCTCAGAACTGGACACAACAGACTAAACCAACACATGTACAGGCGGTTCCACCTCACGACATCGCCCGCTTGTTCTTGTGGAGAAGCAGAACAGACCACAGAGCACATATTTCAATGTTGCAGTACGTATCAGCTGCTGAGAGAAGAGATCTGGCCTTTGTCAACCTCTTTTCTTGAAAAGCTGTATGGGCCTGTGGAAGAACTGCAGAAAACCACAGATTTCATCTTGAGAACGGCTCTCCAAGTGTGATACCAGCGATCGAAAAGAAGAAGAAGTAAGTAGTGATTGAACGGTATAGATGTTTTTGTGGTGTAATAAAAAAACCCAACAGAACCCCCACCCCCTTGTGGGAAGGTCTGTAGTTTTATTAACCACTATAAAACATACTTACCGTTCAATCACTACGACCCAGCCTCAAACACCCCGCGTGGGAATGATTTGAGAATCTGTTTTTGATAGTTGGCACTTAAATTTAGAAAAGTGAATCTGTTTCCTATTTGGGTTTCATTGCGCATGCATGGTCATGTGATGTGACAGGTGTCACAAAGGAGTGAGTACAGACTGGTGCCAGTCTCTTTTAAGGCATAAGCTGGGGGTGCACCCTACCTGTAGCCTGGTTGAGGGTGTGATTAAGTGGAATAGGCATATGGGGGCATGTAAGCAAGCATAGAAATCCTATTTTGCTGGCTAAATGCAGAGTAGTTGATTTAGCAAGTAGTGATTGAATGGTATGTTTTATAGTGGTTAATAAAACTACAGACCATCGCACATGGGGGTCTGTTGGGGGGTTTTCACTGGGAAAACAAACAAGCCACCGTACATCGATTTGTAACCTACATACAGGATAATGCTGGAGAGCTGGACCATCAAAATATTTGTGTTATTAGTGACTCAAAAGAACATTCAACAACAACAGTATGGACATTTCAGAAAGTTGCTCTTGAATTTCTTCAAAGTGAATACCCACAACTAAAAAAGGTTCATTATTTCACTGATGGATGCCCAGGTCAGTATACGACTAAATTTAACGTTATCAACTTGTGTTTTCATAAGGAGGATTTTGACCTAGACGTTGAGTGGAACTTCTTTGCAACATTCCATGGAAAGAGCCCTTGTGATGGCATAGGGGGGACTACTAAAAGACTAGTTACCAAAGAAAGCCTTAAGCGTCCCACAAGTAATCAAATATAAACTTGCCTTGAGATGTTCAAATTCTGTGACAAAGAAATTACAGGCATAAAGTTTTTGTATGTGGAAGCAGATAAAGTAAGTGACAAAGGGACACTCAAGCTTCATCATTTTCTGCCACAAAGAGATGGTTCCCTCTTAGTGTATAGCACAAGTGTACAGATGAGCCAAGACAAGTATATAGAATTGACAATAGGCCTATATCTGTCATGTCTGCCCTTGAAGCTGATGAACCATTTGAAATTCATCATCATAATTTTGTGTCATTTGTGTATGATGGTGTCTGGTGGGTTGGGATGGTTGATGAAGTGTCCGATGAATTTGGAGACTACCTGGTTAATTTCATGCATCCCAATGGACCAGTGAAGCAGTTTCGTTGGCCAGATAGGGCTGACAAATGTTGGATTCCGGAGACGGACATCTTGTGCATTGTAGACGCTCCCACACTTACCTCATCATCATCCAGAAAATATAAAATCACTAAACATGATGACGACAAGATAGTGCCTGCCTTCAAGAAAAACTCAAATGTAGAATAAAGTGAAAGTTTGACATCAGGAACAGGCAAAAACCTTATTTCTTGATCTGTTATTAAGTCTACATATAGGTTTTACTGTAGCATTTTCGTTTCATATCTGCATGACAGCCTATAGTCAATTACTTATTATAAATAAACGAAAGAAAAAACACCTTAGCTTTTATAATATGTTTTAGCTAACTTAACAGACAATCTACAAATGTAAATTTCCTTTTCAGATCACGAGTTCCACAAGGTCATTGCAAACGTCAAAAGGTCATTTAATGGTCATAATTGTCAGATTTCAATTGGGAAAACAGAATTGGAATCCTTATCTTTAAGACATTTGTTTCATCAAAATCGGGCTGATACTTTTTGAGTTACAGCTTGCTCAATAATGGTCGTCACCCCCATTTTTACGATTTTTTAATATTTTTAAATGGCTATAACTCTTGATCCGTTTGTCGGATTTCAAAATTTATAATTTTGTATTTTTAACCTTAGATGACCATGTACACAGTTTGGTTGAAATCTGTGATGCGGTGTGTTTACCATTGGGTGATCGGACACGGAATGACTCTGCTGCTAGAGCAAGCAACAGGTTCCAGTCAAATTAGCTAAAAAAATTTCAACAGGTTTCCTGTATAGTTTGTCTTGAAATTGAGACTTGATCTCTGTCTATACTGCTATATTTCAGTCTTTCCATAAAGGAGAAAAATGAGTCCATAATTTAGCTTACCTTATGTCAGTGTTGTTCTTATGAAAGCGCAACAGTCTTGCAAAAATATCACAGATAAGCCAGCTTTGCTTTGCCAGAACATTTTTCTCAAGTTCCTGGAAAAGAAAGATAAATTTAGAATTTATGCTGCATCAAGATGTTGAAAAGATAAACAAGAGGCACAAAGGGCCTGTATCGCTCACCTGGAATTATTGACCACTGGCACAAACAAGAGCCATCAGAAGACAGTATATCTCCCCAGATCCAAACATTTCAGATATACATACACATGCACAGCTGCACATGATACTGATATTGTCGACAAAATTTTAAGTTAATCCATCAGGAGTTCGTTGACAAGAAATGATTGTCAGAGATGGACGGACCGACAGAGGGACATAAATACATTTTGGACAGACGGATGGACATACAGGTATACGGATAGCACATGCACACCTTCACGTCGCAATGATAACACTTACCAAGTTTCAAAAGAATCTGAGCTTAACTGTAGGAGTTGTTGCGTTGACAAGAAATGATTGGCAATGCAGTTTATGTATCAGCTTTAAGATATTTAAAGGGGGATAACTCTGCAGTGACAAATTTTTGGCTGTGAAAAAGGTACATGCACATCTGCACATGATACTGATAATGTGGGCAAAATTTTAAGTTAATCCACTGAGACCTCTAGGAGTTGTTGCGTTGACAACAAATGATTGTTAGAGATGGATGGACCGACAGATCCTAGTTCATACATACATTTTGGACAGACGGATGGAGGTACAGGTATAAGGATAGCACATCTTCACGTGGTAATGATAACACTTACCAAGATTCAAAAGAATTGGAGCTAAACTGTAGGAGTTGTGTTGACAAGAAATGATTGGCAATGCAGTTTATGTATCAGCTTTAAGAGATTTAAAGGGGAATAACTCTGTAATGAAAAATTTTGTGCCCACAAAAAAGAGCACATGCACTTCTGCACATGATACTGATAACGTGGACAAAATTTAAAGTTAATCTATTGAGACCTCTAGGAGTTGCGTTGACAAGAAATGATTGCAGAGATGGATGGACTGACAGACGGACATACATACATTTTGGACAGATGGATGGATGTACAGGTATACGGATAGCACATGCACACCTTCACGTGGTAATGATAACACTTACTAAGTTTCAAAAGAATCGGAGCTAAACTGTAAGAGGAGTTGCGTTGACAAGAAATGATTGGCAATGCAGTTTATTTATCGGCTTGACGATATTTAAAGGGGGGATAGCTCTGTAAGGAACAGTTTTTCGGTCGCGAAAAAGGCACATGCACATTTGCACATGATACTGATGATGTGGATAAAATTCAAAGTTAATGCATTGAGACCTCTAGGAGTTGCGTTGACAAGATTGGGACAGATGGATGGACATGCTGATCGCTATATCACACCCACACACACACACACAGTTCTGGAAATGAACAAAATGAAATGACCACTGGAAAATTTACCAATCTAATTTCTGTGGTTTACTCAAGTTTGATTAAAATTGCCCTAGTTGTTAATAAGTACAAAATGTAGTCTTATGATTTTCCCAGAAAATCCAAGATGGCCATGAAACCACTACATTTTGATTGATCCCCAACGGAGATGAGGGGGGGGGGGGGGGGTGTTTGTTTTTTTACATATCAACTTTCAAGGGACAAATTTTAATGGCGTTTCGGGCCTAATCATATCTGCCAAATTTTGGCCCCATCCATTCAGCGATTCTGGACAAGTCGTTTTCGCGAAAACTAGGTCATCCAAGTTGGCCGCCAAACTATTTGGCAAATCAAGTTTCCATGAACAAACTTGGTTCAGTTCTTGCCCTGGGTTATATTTTATGAGGTTTGCATTGATCCCCCAATGAGCTTCTGAGATTTTTAAAGACATTTCTAAAAGTTGGACAAAATCCAAGATGACCACAGGCCAATCATCTTCCTTTGAAGAAATTTGTATCCCTACGCTGTAAGGATGCTTTGTGTCAAATATACTTGAAATCGGCCCAACGGTTCTCGAGAAGACATTTTAAATTTCCAATTTCTTTAGTATGCAAGTTTTTAACGGGAAAAAGATCCAAGATGGCTGACAAACTGTTTATCTGACCGTTTCAGAAATTGAAAATTTGAAATCAGAATACCTAAAAACCTATATAAAACCAATTTCATCCTCAAAATCCATCAAATAAAAAATCCAATATGGCCACCAAACATGCTACATTTTGATTCACCCATGGCGGCGCCCTAACCATCTCCCAAATTTTGGCTTGATCCATTCAGCGGTTTTAGTTGTTTTCGCAAAAACCAGGTCATCCAAGATGGCTGCCGAACCATTTGGTCAATCAAGTTCTCTTGAACAAACTTGACTTACCTCGTGCCCTAGATGACGTTTCATGAGTTTTGAATCAATTCCTCAAGCGGATTCGGAGATTTTTAAAGATATTTCTAAAAATTGGCCGAAATCTAAGATGGCCGCCAGCCTCAGATCTGTTTGAACAGACATGGATCTTTATGCCTTAAGGATGCTTCCTGCCAAATATAATTGAAATCGGTCCAGTGGTTCTTGATAAGTCACTTAAAGAAAATGTTGACGGATGACGGATGGACAGACAGTCGCCATGGCATAAGCTCACTTGACCATTCTGGCCAGGTGAGCTAATACATTGATCACCCCATTGGTGCCAATACAGTGAACACTTTAGGTGACCATGATCTTAGTATGGTTACCACAGTGAATTGCATGTGACCATCGTCTTGTAAAATGTACAGCCAACTCAATGAATATCATTATCTTACTAGTAAGGTTATCATTAAATACCTTATTGACCATCCTCTTTCTAAGGTCAACAATGTATATCTGGGTCCCTCCCACAAAGCTTATTACATATGGCTCCACTGGTTCTTGACAGATAATTCCGCAAAACATTTACTTCAAATTTACGAAAATCCAAGATGGCCATCGAACAAATTGACCAATCATCTTTCTGTTTACAAACTCTGTCTAGTTCAGATTGGCCAAGTACATAATGAGGAGTAATCTGTTATGGAAACTAAGTCTTGATCTACTTCGAATTTCAGAAGATACAAGATGACCACAAACCAAATGGATGAATCAGTCTTCTGTATATAAGATCGGAAGGCTTCTAACATTCCAATTTTCTCCTAAAGATTAGGGCTGTAATGATCCATTGATGCATCACGTATCACGATACTTTTCCTCAGGGCTCGATTTTAACACTAACCCGTTAACCTGAGGATACTAAAATTTCATACGGGTTAGTAAAACTACACCTGGGCTAACCCATCTGGGTTAGTAATGCTCTCAAGAGGAAATCTATGTGAAAAAACACTTATAATGTCATTATGTTCAGTATCCACCAAAAATTGACAAAAGAACAGATTTTCTGCTAGCTTCAATGCTTCATTTGAATATTTTGAAATTAATTTATCCGGAAAGTCATTACTGCCTTAGGCAGCAATGGCTTTCAATACAAATTAATTTCAAAATATTCAACCACTTCTCTGTATGGTTTGCCTTGGAAATGAGTGTTATAGGGATCCATCGGTGAATGGATTAAAGAAGTGATCAGCTTTGAGCTTTGGGTTAGTGAAATTTGCTGCTGGATAGTGAAATCAATGATACACTATTCCGTCTGGGTTAATAGAAAAAATCCTTAAAATCTACCCATGTTCAAGTATCGCGATACACTTTTACACGAATTGTGATACATGTTAAAAGAATTTCATAGCTCGATTTATGTTTAAAATTAGGTAAAAGAGTCTAGAGATGCATGATTTTAATGTGTAAATCTCCTATTACTGTGACTACCAATTCCAACTAACCCATTACTATGTGCTGTAAATGGCATACTAGTAAATTATAATATATTTAGAATCATATAGCCAAGGAAGATATGTTTAACATGTAAATAAATATATGCCTGTAAATATAAATGGATCTGAGGAATGAGGGTTCTGAGCATAGTCATAAGATTCCTTGATCTTCATTGCCCACAGAGACACATGTATGGCATTATTGTGTAATTTCACTATTTGAATTGAATGGTTAATGTTCAAATTTAAGCTCAGGGCATAATTTAGAATTTGCGTAGCATGTATTGCTATGCAAATTATAAATTGTATAGTTGCTGACAAAAATCTATAGCAACGAAAACTCTTTCACGGAGAAAGTCCCTGTATCTCAATCTCAGAGCAAACAAACAGGAAAGCTGTTGAATATTTTGAAATTAATATGACTGGAAGCCATTGTCAACAGAATATGCTATACATGTAGAGCAAAGAATTTACTTTTTCAGGGATTTGTCGTTGAAAGGGTTAATAATAGAACTTAAGAAAATCAATAATAAATTGCAATCCTGTACAAATTTTGAATAGCAGATACAGCTATACATGTTGCAGAATGTAAATTGAGATGCAATACCAGATAAATTATGCCCTGACATTTCGCTGATATTATACTCAAGCTTTATTGCTTCAATCATAATATAATGAATAAACAAGTTCACAATAACGCTTTGCATATAAGTAAAAGACCCAGTCCTCTTGGGAGTCCATAGACCCTCTTATATGTACACTTTGCCAAGGAGGATGTATTTGGTGTATATCTGAGCTCTGCAAAAACTATCGTGATACATATCATGATACATCATAGATATCATGATACAATGGACTTTTCCATTTTTAGCTATGCCACGTCTATCTTTAGCTAAGCTCCACCCACACCTCGCTCAGTCAAATTAATTTCAAAATATTCAACAGCTTGTTCATTAAATAGTAGAGACATACAATTCGTACAACGCGTCAGACTATTAAGAATTAAAGACTGGCCAAATAGAATCATTTATAACATAATGATTATGACATCATCCTACAGGCCACTTATCTGATTATGATGTCATATGACATCAGATGATAGATGGATACTCTGGAAAGGTGAATTTTTCAGTATTGTTAGACCCCTACTAAAGATGTCCATGTGCAGACCAAGACTCTTTAAGAAAATTTACTTCTTAATTTCACTGCATTACTTCGTAATAACATAGGTAACCATGTACATGTAGATGTATTGAAGCTTATTAGTTCCGATAGGGTTAACAATTCCTGCAATATAAGCCAAGATGTCGACATATTTTCTGCTTCACAAGCAAACCAAAATACACAGCAAGAGCAATTAGAGATTGGCATTGCAGACCCTCGCCTTCCCGTTTTTGTCACATTGTAATTTTTCAGATTTTTTTAATTTTCAGCATCATGACCAAACCTGAAGAATCCTAGGGTACAGTTAAAACATTTCCTGTGTTAACTTTTGAGTCAGATCGGACCAGATATTCATAGATCCAGAATTTGACCCGGATCCTATTCTTTTCTTAATAGCATTAGGGCGAAAGTTTGTTGTGTTAAAATTTGAGCCAAATTGGATTAGTTGTTTTTGAGATATGTACAGTTCCTGTAAGCAAGAGAGACAGCCAGACAGACACAGGCTCATACATGTACACACGAGCGCGTGAACAAATGCATGGGGACGCACAGACAGACATGAATACAGTACCCTCTTGCCCTGGCAGGGAGGATAATAATTATTGTCAGAGAGATACATGAATAATATGAATTGGCCAAAAACCTGAGAGATCATCATTAACAGTACATAAAGAATAGAATCATGGAAACAGGATATAGTCTGAAAAACATGGAACGCCTAGAGCTGTCAGGAGGGAATACTGTCCATTTGCTAGCAACACCCACACACATTACATGATAATCATCAACTCCGCCACACCAAGCATATTACAACTTAAATGTTTGTTGAAGCTAGGATATTGAACAATGCGTTTGCTGCGTGAACACACTAGTACATACTGTACACGCAGTTACACACACGCACGCACACACACACACACACACACACACACACACACACACACATGTACAATGTATTAAGTACACAAAGACACGCGCTGCGCGAGTACGCGGGCAGAGAGCCAAGCTTTGCCATACAAGTCCAGGATCAAAGCACTAATCAGTTGCAGAGAGCATAACAACTAATATTAAGCCTTGAGCATCCTGAATCATTAATTTCCATTGTTGGAAACAGTATTAAAATAAATTATTTAACTCTTTCATCGCTATCTCAAATGCGCTATAGAGCACCTAGATACTTTATGTATCCAGATTTTGCTAAAGAGAAATGAAGACAGAGAAAGTGTTTTAACCCCGTATTGGTCAAATTTGGTCAAAATTTTTTTATATCTACCTTTTGAATGTCCATTTACAAGTCAAGAGAATACCAATTTTGAAAATTTATCACTGGAATTCCAGTGATAAATATTCAAAAATGGTATTCTCCTGGCCTGTAAATAGACATTCCACAAAAGACCATAACAGAGGCCAGTTTTGGCCGGCATGACCATTAAAGGGTTAACACGTAAAATGGGCAAGCCGGCTAAAAAGCGATGTCTGCAGCGGTGTCTGAGGAATGTTCATTTCTAGGCCCAGAGAAGACAATTTTTAAAAATTCACCATTGGAATGAATGCCTCGATAACCGAGCCAGTCATTCCAGTGGTAAATTAAAAAAAATAAGCCTTCTCTCGGCCTGCAAATGAACATTGTCTAAGCAAAAATCTACATTTTCTTGATTAATCCTGACCATTAAAAGGTTAAGCGATGACCGTATGGAGCATAAACAATTTGTCATTTGTCACTATAAAAACTTTTACCCTAAAGTCAACTCTCAAATTTCTTTTAGGAAAATTTCAATTTTCAAAAAGTCTTCTTGTTCTGCAAATGTGGGCATTGTGAGACCAGTGAGATCTGAGTAACTCGACCCTTTGACTGGCTGAATAAATGAGCGAGTCAGGCTCAATAAATGAAGCAGTCATTCCAATGGCAAATTTAAAAAAATCATCTTTTTGGTTTGCAAATGGACATTTTCAGTGAGAAGATTGAAATTTTCGGGAACAAATTTGAGGGTCAAAGGGTTAATACAAGTAACTCAATGGTATATGATATTCCTTTTGGGGCCAAGCGTCTTACTTGTACTGTGCTTTGAAATTGAGGTACTCGGATCTCACGGATCAAATGGTTAATCATAAAGACCTGATGAAAATGATCTCACGGATCAAATGGTTAATTATAAAGACCTGATGGAAATGGGTGCGCTATGGTAAGCATTGAAAGGAAAATGATTAATGTTCATAAGTGCAAGAAAGTCTAATCAAATGATGATATATCTTTGAACTTTACAAGATCATTGGCAGCTACATAACAGAACAAACATAGAGGCAGATAGGTCAGAGGACAAACTAAGGTTTTAAATGCCTGATCTTTTGTTTGAGTCCTAGAAGCAAGTCCTTGAAGGAGTTCATGAGATATGATCTCTCCACATGGCCAACCTATAACCATGTACATTCATCAAAATATTCATAGAAGCTATGTTATTCAATGGACCTTTCCAGTTTTAGCTATGCTCCACCCATCTATAGCTAAGCTCCACCCACACCTCATCCGTGTTGGGATCGATCGATCTCTGAACTCCCTGACTATCAATTCCCAGAAAACTACAGGGGAACCATTTGAATATTTTGAAACTAATTTGACTGCGTGCTGTTGCTGCCTAAGGCAGTCCACTCAAATTAGTTTTAAAATATTCAACAAATGTTTATTAAATGGTAGACATACAATTCGTATGTGTCGGACTATTAAGCGTTAAAGAGACTTTATATAGTCAATTAGGATGTCACGATTATGATGTCAGCCTACATGTCACATAGTTGATTATGACATCATATGATTGAGTGAGGAAATGGATTCATGAATTGAAAAATCTGCATGCGCACACACATGGATGTCAAGACATACAAATGGATAAAATGACGCCCAAATAATATGCTTCTTCCTACATGTCTGGCCCATGGCTACCCAGAGTTTATGCGAAACACTGCTGATTTAGAACATTTTGATAACTTTATTTTGTAGTTCCATTCCAACACACAGTGCACTTTTCCATATGATAGTCAGGAATTGCATTAATGAATAGATTATGTGAATACAATCTGAAAGTGTAATCATAGGGTCAACATGTTGAGGGCAGTTTGGATCAGATGACATCATGAATTAAGTTGTTTCAAGGGAGCTAAAGTTGTTTTCTAGTAATATACATGTAACTCTTTAATACTCAAGCCGGCCAAAACATGGCCATGTCAGTGGTCTTGAGAAATGTCTATTTGCAGACCAAGAAGACTAATTTTGAAAATTTACCACTGGAATGACTGGCCTCTATAACTGAACCAGCCATTCCAGTGGTAAATTTAAAAGAATCAAATTTTCTCTTCGTCTCCAAATAAGACATATTCTATGAGAAATACAAAATTTTCTTGAATGAATTGAAGGGTTAAAGGATTGAAACATCTAAACGTGAGTGATCTATGATCCTGTATGACGCACCATGTATGAAATGAAATAATCTAATCTCTCGCTATCCTGAAAACTGAGCCATGAAAACCC
Organism: Chaetoderma sp. LZ-2023a; assembly: GCA_034401795.1. NCBI lineage: Eukaryota > Metazoa > Mollusca > Caudofoveata > Chaetodermatida > Chaetodermatidae > Chaetoderma > Chaetoderma sp. LZ-2023a. The sequence goes on along the minus strand of CM067370.1, from coordinate 128,839,699 downwards.
GCATAGAGGGATCCATTTCTAGCTTTGCCCCGCCGATTTTTAGCTAAGCTCTACAATCATTTTACACGCGTTGGAATCGATTTGAAATTTTAAAGCCTGAATTCCCAGAATCTACATTTCAAGGTAACTATACACGTAAACTGTTGAATATTTTGTTGGTGTTGCTGCAACAGCTCCCAGACCCCTTAGTTCAAAATATTCAACATAATTTGTTTATTAAATTTTTAATTCATCAAAGACATACAATTTGAACACTAATGACAAATTTTTTGATTTTTGTGATGAAGTTATCCGTCATTATGATTGTGATGTCAGCTCACTAGTGACGCAATTGATTATGACATCAGACAGCTGAATGACAGATAGAATCCCTCCATTCACGGGGTGTAATTAAATATATCATGTTATGAACAACTACTTACATCTACAGTGAATGGCAAGAAGTCAAATTTTTCTGCAAGCAGCGAGATTAACTGGACAGAGTAAGGCAATTCCCACATGCTCCGTATTCCATCATACGGATTACTCTCTACAAAGAAAAAAAAAAAAAGAATGTTATAGATTTATTAAGTTTAAATCAATAAAAGCCAAAACATTAGACCGCCCAGTCAATGGCGACCTTTTGACCCGGTCTATGCCGCCCTCCACCTACCAATATAAATGCTATCATGCAATCCAAATCACACGGGTAACTCACATAGCAAATTTGGTTGAATTTCAACAAATGCTTTCGGAGGAGACCAGTATGAAGGAATTCTTATTACTTTCTAACCTTTGACCCTGAAACACTGGTCTCCAGAAGGAATGGAGACTAACATAAATATCATCATCCAATCCGTGACCATATGAGTAACTCACATTTAAGAAATCATTGAATTCCACCAAAATCTTTCAGATGAGATAGTATGTTTTTTTCAAAATGAGTCCTGATGCCCAGAAAATTACATCTGCCTCTATATCTCAGTACATTGGAAAAGCCTGTTTGGAATTTCTTGGGCTCACCATAAAGAGGTCGGCGGACTATTGCAGAAGAGAAGAGTTTGATACATGTAGCATCTACAATGGAGCGGTAGCCTGGTACTCCTTAGACCAGAAGTATCTCAAACATGCAGTTTCTGTGGATGGAATAGGAAGCTTTGGAGAAGTGGCAATCTAAGAAAACAATTGCCAGAAGTAGTTATTTTGCTTTCATGCCCTCAATGAAGCGCCTTGGTGCAAGAATCTGTGATCAATATCCATGGTTGATCTTGCTGCTAATAGCCGAAAGCTAGCTATATGGATGCCAAGAAACAAATATATCAACATTGGCTGGATTCTGCTGTGCACCAGTGTCTGATGTAGAGCAAGTCGCTACAATACTCATCAAGCTAATTAAGTCCATGGTAGTTGGTAAGTTTTATTAAGTCGCCTTAACGGTCTTTGTTATTCGTATTATTAGTTCCCCCATGAGGTCTCACAAAACTATATTGAGATACCTCGAGTTAGGATCTCCACCAAATTTGGGTGGGATTTGGGCTTGTGGTCTTGAAGAAGTGCATCAGCTAGTGTCAGAAGTTCAATCATTGAAAGGGTAAAACAATGTCCAGTGTGATAACTCAAGTTCTACTGAAAGGATCGTAATCAATCTTGGGTGGCTGGTTGCCAGAGATACCCAAGAAATGTATTGCGTTTGAGTTCAAGAGATCTAAGTTTAACTAGAATGGCTGGATGTCGAGACTCAGTATTTTCTGTAATGTTTGTTCCACTTGTTGTTCAGACTGAGCTTCACACTATGGAGTAATGTCAAATTGAAATAGTTGGTTAGATCTGCCTTGAAATTATGTGCTTTCTAACATTCTACTGTACATCTATATACATGTAGCTAGGGGATTCCATCTACTCAAATAGATTTACCTTCCTTATTTTGCTTGAGGGCTGTGTTTATTTATTCTCGTGTTTGTAAATTGTTTTGCCATATATGATGATTGGTAAAACATTTCGTTATTTGATATATTGAGCAGGATTACCCAGCAGACTTGGTGAAGTGTTTCCAGTTTGCTGGACAATTGACTTCATCATTGACCTTGCAGGCCATCCCAAAACTATTTTCAAATGAAGCATGTTGGATCTTCAGGATCTTGGCATCCGACAAAATAAGCACAGCGGTTGTGTGTGTGTGTGTGTATGTGTGAGTGCGCAAGCACTTGAGTACATGTATTTTAAAACTAATTTTATTGGAAGGTGTTCTAATCCCTACATGTATGTACCGTACCACATCTTTTGACTCTCTATCAAAACTGTATATTGATTTGCTGAGGAAGCGATTTCCTCTACCTATCAGAAACGAAGAGCTCATTTCCGACTACTGCATAGCTATTACATAATTTGTGTGCCTTGAACTTGGGCACCAAAAATAATGTACATGTATGTAGATAAAAGCTGGTCATAAATGACAAAATAATAATAACTACCTTAAAACTTGAAGACCCAACCAGATCTGAAATTTTTATTGTTAAATGTTGTCCACTGTGTACACGCCCTATCGCAGCGTCTTATCTACTGCCAGATTCACCTCTGGTGCGATCAACCCATATTCCACCTGCTTCACACTCAACAACCTGACGCACGCTAATGTTCAAATTGGTCAATTCCCCTTAGATAAGATAATGCATATATTTAATAATCAAAAACCACAACATCACCCAATGAACTGTTTGCCCATTTGAAAGACTACATTAAAAGACACAAAACCCTCCAGATACGCACTCAGGCACGCACGCACATCTGCACGAACATACACACACCGCACGCACGCGCACACACACACTCATATGGTTACACACAAACACACACACTCATGTGTACGCACAGACGCACGCTCACACATAACCAAACACGCACGCACCCACACACATACACAACACACGCATGCAAGCACGCAAACGCACACAGACACGCACGCATGAGCACATGCACACACACACAATTGCTAATTGTTTTTCAATCATTTTGTCTACAATTATATGAAAAAGCATATTGTCATTCAACACGTAACACAGATGCTTAAATTAAATTCCTATATTTGCTCCTGGATGTGAATTAAAAAAAATTGACTACTGGAATTCTTGATTCAGTTAACGCGCCAGTGACCAGTCAGTTATCCTCAAATAATCCTCTCTGCAAATGGATATTTTCTAGAGACCACTGAAGCTATACACTTTAGTTGGCTTAACCATTAAATGGCTATGGTACTTACTGATTATAGAAATGGATGCATCCACTTTAGCTATGCCCTACCAATCTCTAGCTAAGCTCCACCCACTTCCATTCCTGTGTTGGATCGATCGATCCCTATAGAAACTCCCGCCCTGAATCTCAATTTTCAGAAAACTATACGGGTAAGCTTATGAATATTTTGAAACTAATTGATGGGTATTGTTGAACAGCTGCTATGGCAGCAAACGCGTCCAGTCAAATTAGTTTCAAAATATTCAACAGCATAGTTATTAAATAGTACCGTAGACATACAATTCATACAAACGTGACAGAATATGATTTATGATGGACTTAGATATAGGTTATTCATGAAGTAACTTATTGTGATGTCACCCTTACCTACATGTGATGTAATTCATTATGGTGTCATATTTTTGACTGACAGATTGGATTCCCCTAGTCTGCAGCTGGCAGACAGCTAATGTGACAATTTAGGCAAATGGTACATGTATAGTTATGTATATAATGGCATCCATAAACAATGTCAGATATGAATGGAAAGGTCCTCATAGCCCAGACAGTCCATAACAGAAATATATTACATCAAAGTTTCACACTAATAACTAACAAGCGGAGTGGCTGGGGAGGTAGTTGGGACATTCAGACTTGTAATAGTCCATTATTTATGCATGGAAAATGTGTAATTTATAGATTAGAGTTTTCCTCCTTATACAGATGAGGTACATGTGAGGTTTATGTCCATGCATAAATGATATTGAAACATACAGTTAAGCCATAAATCAAATCAAATTTCACTTCTACGTGTTCACACTGGAAAGAAAGTGGCTGTAACCTTTTGCTACACATCTTCAAGACAGCAACAGCTTTTAACAACCTTGTTTTTTCAAGAATGTACACCTGCCTTTCTACATATGGATCACACTGTAATTAACCCTTTAATCCTCAAGACACCAAAAAATGGCTTATGTAGTGGTCTTTAAAAATTACCATTTGCAGACTATTTTTGAAAATTTACCATTGTAATGACTGGCTCAATAACCGAGCCAGTCTTTCCCGTAGTAAATTTTCAGTCTTCTCTTGTTCTGCAAATGGACATTTTCTATGAGAAAATTACAATTTTCTTGAACAAGTTCGGAGCGTTAAAGTGTTAACCCCAGTGGGAAAAGGTTAAGAGTAAGACATATTTGACAGAAGAGTGTGTAGTTGCGCATATAGATCTACACTTTATGTCACTGTGATATAGTACACTAATGCTCTCTATGGCAGACCTCTCAGATAATTCCTCCTGAACAGGTTGATAGTAAATCATTGTTGTGTTATACTCAAAAGTTGTTCTCAGTTGTTAAATCTCTCAACTCTTGTGTCACACAAGTCAGTAAATCTGAGCCCTAACTCCTCACGTTTATCAACCTAACAGAACTTTCCAGTTCTAGCCATGCCCCACCAATCTCTAGCTAAGCTCCACCCACACCTTGCCCGTGTTGGGATCAATCGATCTCTGCACACCCTGACTATGAATTTCCAGAGAACTATACAGGTAAGCTTTTGAATATTTTGCAACTAATTTGACTGGGCGCTGTTGCTGCTAAATAATGACGACATACAATTCGTACAACGTGTCAGACTATTAAGCATTTCAGACAGACTAAATCGAATTATTCATGATGTCATGATTATGACATCATCTTACACATCACGTAGTTGATTATGATGTTATATAATGGATGGATAAAATGGAAAGGTTCATTCCTTTGCTTCTCTTGATTATTTTAGTAACATTTCTATCCATGAAATTCTAGTACTTCTGTAGATCTCAAAACAACAATACACTGAAAAGATGTGAATTATTTTGAAACTAATTTGACTGGAAGATGTTGTTGCCGCTTTATATTTTCCTAGATAGCTGATTTGAAATTGAGATACATGTACTGTGATTTCATGAATAAAGGAGTTAACGTATTAATATTTAATTTTCAACAGTAATTATTAATTATTGTATTGAAAATTGCCTGGTAAAGAGTTGTCTTGAGAAAGTGACGGTCAAACATCTTACCCTGGCCTTTAACCCTTTAATGGTCAAGCCGGCCAAAACCAGCCTCTGTTCCATTTACATGTTCAGAATAAAATCTTTGAAAATTTACCAATGAAATGACTGTCTCGATAACCGAGCTAGTCATTTCAGGCATAAATTTTCGTAAAAATTCTATTCTCTTGGTCTGTAAATGGACATTTAATAGGCAGATATTTAAATTTTCTTGACCAAATTTGTCCATTAACTCAGCCTAAATACTATTGCAGAGGGCCGGTTATTGCCAGCTTGACCATTGATTTCCTTAAATGGCTAAAGTTATTCCATTTGTCTCTAGTATAAACTTTCTTTCATGCCATTTTGGACTTAGCACTCTAGATACACTATGTTGGCAGCAGGCCCATATAAAGAAATCACTGTTCATCCATCTGTCTGGCATACAGACATTGCTACTTCCAGACAATAACTTTACATGACTGATGGATTAACACACAACTTGACATACATGTATTGACCTGGATCTGAATGCGCTATTGAATCAGTGATCAACTCATGTACTAGATGTGGATTTATTTGTGTCAAGAGTTTAATAGAATGTAATTGAAAGTGCAGCCTAGAAGTTCAATTGCTTGACACAATATTGGCAGAGTCAAATTCATACATTGTACAGAATTGGTAGCATATGAACCATAGGGCCGAGCGTTAATAATTAATATTTGTGCGATGTACTACTTACAATGTACACATGCATTTTCCTCTGCAATGCCAACTCACTGTCCAGATAAAACGCGACGAGGTTGCATTCAGTACATATTGGCATATGTAACAGGGATAGAAATCAGAAATGTATTCTGCATGCACACTGCGTATCTAACACTGTGATTTTACATATATCTCCATGTGTATACATTGATAACATATCAGCCGGGAAAAGTGCACACATCCTGTGCACCCAGGATTACAAATGCACATGCACCAGCCAATTTTACCTGCACTGTGCAGGTAGAGGCCGTATTTTAACCCCAGAATGAGAAATAATTTATTTCTTGATACATATAGTCAGTATTTGAAATTAAAATTCTACACATAACATTTTTTTTTTGTTCAGTTATATATTTGTAATTTTATGTCATTTCATCTTACCTAGATATATCTATTTTTCATGGCCTGATAACACTAGTTATGCCTGCTGTTATTTTCTAAAAATAAAATTCACATAAATTTTATTCTCACTTCATTTCATGTTCCTAATTTTATAATTTATGAGTTTCATTAAATTTCTGCAATAAAACAAATTGTGATGCACTCAATCTAGACTTTGTAGGCTAACTCTAGCCCAGAGAACTAACAAAGTAGAAACCATTAATTACACAGCAACCAGAGATAAATGTATTTTAACCCTCAAATCAGTTCAAATTTCTCATAGAAAATGTTCATTTGCAGATGAAGAGAAACGCATTTTTGAAAATTTACCACTGGAATGACTGGCTCGGTTACCGAGCCAGTCATTCTAGTGGTAAATTAAAAAAATACTCTTCTCTTCGTCTGCAAATGGACATTTCTCAAGACCACCGCAGCAGCCGTTTTTGACCGATATGAGTGTTAAAGGGTTAACATGAAAACTCAGTGATATCCTGATAATAAACTTTAGGAAGTGGGACTAACCATCTCAAACAATTATTTTCCAAATTATTCAGCAGTTTATTTACATGTACAAGTTTGATTGCTTGGCAGTTGAGAGTCTGATTCCAGATTTCAGCATTGAACAAGATAATTTATTAGTTTGTGCAGGGATGACTTGCCATGAATAATAAAGACACTCATTTATTTATTATTCATTAATTTTAAGTTTATAAAATGTATTAAATCTATCTTGGAATTATCAAGGCATGCACGAAAGCGGTTGGCATGTCGAGGAAATCGTCACGCTATCTGATCATCCATCCAGTACTGTGGTTAGATTTGTGCTACTGAAATTGCTCAAAGATCTAAGTATATGATATGAATAAAATTGCAACAAGGGCCTGTGGCGTTCACCTGGACATTTTGAACCATGTCAAACTTATAAATTTTCAAAATAAATTAAAAGATACTTGTGTTAATTTTTCAACAAATTTGGTGGAAGACACGGTGCTGTCAACAACATCGTCCACCAAAATTGTTGAAAAATGTACACCAGATTCTTCGCACCGTCGAACCCATAAAAAGAGGAATTTAGACATCACAGTATTAAGAGTTAAATAGACATAGTGGATGATTTTTTTTAGGAAAATCCAAGATGACCTCGCACCCCCCCCCGCCCCCAAAACAAATTGACCAAACATAATTCTTGTTTGATATGTTGACGCATACCACCATAGGACCATTCCACTCAACTTTTATTGAGATCTGCTATTGATTGAGGAGTAGCATTTTAAAGTATTCTGGAAAATTCTCAGGAAATCCAAGATGAGCACCAAAAAATAGACCAATTAGAATTTAAAATAGAACTTCTAGAACCTATCGCCCTAAGATCTTTCCGGCCAAATTTGGTTAAAATCCACCAAGCGATTAAGGAGATGCACGCTTTGACAATTTTTCATAAAATCTAAGCCTTTCACCAAAAAAAGATTGACCAACCAAAATTCGCACTAGATCTCCATTTGCAGGGCAAGAGAAGACTATTTTTGAAAATCTTTCACTGGAATGCTAGTCTTCTCTTGCCCTGCAAATGGACACCATTGCAATTTTCGTCATTGATATTCTTTTGTTGTTATGTCTAGGTAATTTGTATCCAAGCTGATTAATCGAATAATCACGATTATTTTTTAATAATCGATCACGATCATTCAACGCAATAATTGCACAAGCCTTCTTTGACAATTTCCAGTACATTTTTCATAAAATCTAAGACTTTCATCCCAAAAAATTGACCAACCAAAATTTTGAATATAAGTTCCAGTGAAGCCTACGACAATAGAAACCTTCCAGCTAAATTTGGTTGAAATTCACCAAGCGGTTAAGGAAGAGACGTGTTTTGACAATTTCCGGTAAATTCTAAATAAAATCTAAGCTATTCAAATAAAAAATTGACCAATCAAAATTCTGAAAAGATGTTCTGGAATCTAGCACGGTAGGGTCCTTCTAGCCAAATATGACTGAAATCCACCAGATAGTTAAACAGCAGATGCGTTGTCACTTTCCGGTAAATTGTTTTACAAAATCTAAGAGCTTCACCAAAAACATTGACCAAGCAAAAATCTCAAGAGAGGTTCTAGAGCCTACCTCCATAGGATCCACTAAGGCAGATTTGGTTGAAATCTATCACGAAGCTAAGGAGGCGTATTTTGACAATTGCTGGTACATTTTGTTTATAAAGTAAGATTTTCGGCCACAAAATTCACCAATCAAAATTCTTAATAGGACTTCTAGAGCCTACCACTCTAGGAGCCTTACAGACAAATTTAGTTGAAATCTGTCAAGAAGATAAGGAGATACATTTCGACACCATAGAGTAATTTTTTTTACAAAATCTAAGATTTTCACCAAAAGAATTGACCAATCAAAAATTTCAATAAAATTAGAGCATTCAAGCACAATTGGGCTGAAATCTGTCGAGAAGCTAAGGAGATGTGTTTTGACACTTTCCGGTAGATTTAAAAAATAAAAATCTGAGATTTTCACCCAAATAATTGACCAATTAAAATTCTGAATAGAAGTTCTAGAGCCTACCACGATAGAATCCTTCTAGGCAAATTTAATTAAAATCCCTCAAGAAGCAAAGGAACAGGATATGTTTTGACAATTTCCAGTAAATCTTTTCTAAAATCTAAGATTTACACCCAAAATATTTAACAATCAAAATCTGAATAGAGGCGGTTCTAGAGCCTACCTCCATAACATCCTTCCAGACAAATTTAGTTGAAATCCGTCAAGAAGCTAATGAGATGCATTTGACACCTTCCGGTAAATTTTTTTTACAAAGTCTAAGATTTTCATCAAAAAGATTGACCATTCAAAAATTTGAATAGCAGTTCTAGAGCCTACCTCCATAGGATCCTTCCAGGAAAATTTGGTTAAAATTCACCCAGCGGTTTAGGAGAAGATACGGTTTAAAGCAAAAGTTGATGGACGGACAGACAGTCACCACGGCGTAAGTCAACTTGGCCAGGGAATGGCCAGGTGAGCTAATAGGAAATGTGAAAATATCAGGGATTGAATGTTTACACTTAGACATCAGCGATGCCTTTAAGAAGAGTTCGTGGAAATATTAACCCTTTAATGGTCAAGCCGGCCAAACCCAGTCTCTTCAGTCGCCTCGAGGAATGCCCATTTGCAGGCCAAAAGATTATATTTGAAAATAACTGAGCCAGTCATTCAAGTGGTAAATGTTAAAAAAATAGTCTTCTCTTGGCATGAAAATGGCCATTCAATAAGAAAATGATTTTCCTGACCAAATTTGATCATTAAAGTGTTAAGAACTATTCTTGAACTGTACTCAATCGCTGTTCTAGAACATTTGTTCTTTAAGAGTCCTCTAAATTAAATTCCAAAACTATTCATGAACATTTCTAGAATTTTCCGTGTTCTTAAACAATTCTGGAAATTGTTAGGAAAAACTAAAGAACAGCTCATGAATTGTAAAGTTCTTGAAGTGTTCATAAACTGTTCTTGCAAATTTTCAGGAACAACTAAAGAACAGGTCAGGCGCTTTACACTTCTTAAAATCTTCGTAATCTATTCTTGAACATTTTTCAGGAATAACTGAAGACCATGTCAGGAGCTTTAAAGTTCTTGATATATTCCTAAACTGTTCAAGAACAATTTAAGAACAGTTCAAAAACATTAAAGTTCTTAAAAATTCAAGAACAATTTATATAAGACCTGTTTTTTTAAACCTTTAAAGTTCTTAAAATGTTCCAAAGATATTGATGAACAACTGAACAGTTCAGGACCAAAAAACTATCTGACTAGGGTCATCAAATTTGAACATGAATGGTCAAAACAAATTTGTGAAAACTATGTATGACCTTGGTCAACCATGTTTGACAATGGTCAATCTTTAAAAATTATTTAACACCTGGGTCTACTGTTTTGATCATGTAATTCTTTGTATATTTTAATAAGGGGGGGGGGGGGGAACTCTCATTATAACTTTTAGAGGCTGAAATTCTGTGACTACTTGTAATGAAACAAAATTACATATGATTTCATTCCATATAAATTAATATTGTTTTTTAAGTTCTGAAATTGAAATAGAGGCACGAATCCCTAATTCAGATTCACAACTGAAAACATTATATTGATTTATACGACATACTTAAGGAAATCATCAAATGTTAAGATTTATTTCGTTTCATCACATCTAGACCCATAGTTAAGTCTCTAAAAGTATACAAGTTAAAAATTAAAAATTTTTATTTTCAGTTATTTTGCGATATAATATTCTATTATACATAAATTACGTAAACATAATTAACTAGATTGATTGGTCCATGACACGTCATCACAAATCCCTACGTTCACCTCTTTGAACTGTTGACACATCCCACAAACCATCCCCCGGGGGCAGAGCCAAATGTAAACATCATTTTGCACTCCACAAGCTTATGGGCAACTCACATACCAAATTTGGTTGAATTTCGTCCAATAGTGTCAGAGGAGTTGCATTATAAACAATTTCATGACCTTTTGACCCCATTCCCCCCACCTGGGAGCAAGGCCAAATATAAATGTGCTTATCCATTCCACATTGATATGGGTAACTCAGAGACCAAATTTCGCTGAACTCCGTCCAATGGTTTTGGAGGAGATGTGTTACAATCAATTTCCCAGGTTAAAATTTGACCTTTTGACCCGTCTCCCATCCACTGGGGGTGGAGCCACATCTAAATGGCCTCTTGCACTCCGCAATCATAGGGGTAACTCAAATATTAAATTTGGTTGAGTTCTGTCTAATGACTTCAGAGGAGTTGCATTACAATCAATTTCATGACCTCTCGACTCCATCCCCCATCCCCTGGGGGGGGGGGGGGGCGCCAAATGTAATGTGCACATCCACATTGATATGCGTAACTGACATACTAAATTTGGTTGAATTCCATCCAAGAGTGTCAGAGGAGTTGCATTACAATCAATTTTTTTTACCCTTTGACCTCCGCCATGGACTGTACTAGAACTGTTACGAGAACAGGTGGAGCACAGTTCAAGCAAGTTGAACTGTTCCAAAATGTTTCACAGGGGCTACCCTGAGATGCACATATATAGCTCACAAAATATCATAAATACAGATACAGGACTGAGTATCAAGTCACATGGTCTGAACCAACATTTTGGATAAAAGATGTAATAACATTATATATATATATATATATATATATATATATATATATTCTCAAAAAAATATAGATAGACAGTATATATTTTATAGTTTAATTTCTGGAGATAGCTGAATGTCTGACTCCCTGAGCACACAAAGACTACTCATACCTGCACGACACGGCTATATAAATATACCTGTTCCTGAATTCGGCATACATGTCTGACCCTGGGTATTTGCGCCACACAGATAAATACTGTAGCAGGCAGATAATACAACTGCATATGACTGAATAAAACTAACACCAATGAGGGTACTACATTATATCAGTATGATGGTAAATAATCACTGTTTGTTTATATAGGCAGTCAGTCACTAATCTGATCAAATAACCCTGGTCTCGCTGAAACCAGACCAATAACTTTAAACAGAATAACAAAGTTTTGGAAAATGTTGAGTGTTGATTTTGAAAGCAGTGACATTGTTAAACATTTAAAGCTGAACAGTCATGAATAAAATAAGATTAAATACTAATTTTGTAATCTTATATTTGGTAGCTACAGTAATACTATGTTATTTGAAAAACAATATGGACTAAAGCTAGGGTTCAATTAATGCGTATGCGTATCTGAATTTTTCCCCGCTACAATTACAAATAGATAGTATGATTCCATATGTCATGATATGCATAGGCGAAACCCGTCCGTATACGAATCCGATCGCTACCTGTATTCATTTCATTCGGATACGGACAGCATTCGGATGTGGGATTCCTTGAATATGACGTTATTATCGCATCATTCATGGGCTTTCCCCAAATCGACATGCTACTATTCTGTACATGTGTTCCAAAATATAAGCAAAATTTATAGCACGCCCGCTGGAATATGAAAGGCTGATAGAATTATTCAGAAAATATTCATGCCTCTTTGATGTCAGTAATCCAGACCATAAAGACGCCAATTACAAATAAGACACACATAGGCGGTGGTGGTGGGTGTGGGGTAGTAGTAGTAGTAGTAGTAGTAGTAGTAGTAGTAGTAGTAGTAGTAGTAGTAGTAGTAGTAGTAGTAGTCGTCCACTTGATTGGTATAAAATTGAATAAAATCACTGCTTTCGGACACATAAATAGAATCACTCATTCAGATACACATACGCATACAGGTTAATGGAATCCTAGTTTAAGTATTGATTCATTTAGCATAGCCATAGTGCTGTAAACATGTTGGTCTCTTAAACAGCATTGCCTTTAACCCTTTAATGGTCAAGCCAGCCAAAACCTGCCTATACAGTGCTCTTGAGGAATGTCCATTTGCAGAGCATTGGAAGACATATTTTTGAAAATTTACCACTGAAATGACTGGCTCGATAACCGAGCCAGTCATTCAAGTGATACATTTTCAAAAAGTCTTCTCTTGGTCTGCAAATTGTGATTCAATAACCAAATATTTACATTTTCTCGACCAAAATTTGACCATTAAAGGGTTAAGTCTGGTTTCACAATTAATAACCGTACAGCAAACATACTGCCATCCTACAAATTCAGAGAGAAATGGGTCAAAACATTTGAGATTACAAATTTTCCAAGAAATGGTAGAGGGAATTGAGTGCTCATACAAGATTAAACTATTTACCTACAAGAGCTCATGGAGTGTCCCTGTTTAGCCCTTCACACACTGATGTCAATATTCTATCTTTTCCGGTGTCAATGACAAAAAAACTAGTGTACATGGTTCAACAATTTTGGAGGAAGATGCTGCTGTCTATGACAGCACCATCTTCCACCAAATTTGTTGAAAAATAAACACCAGTTCATCTTTTACTTTAATTTAAAAACTTAAAATTTTGACATCAGAGTGGTAAGGGTTAAAGGTTTCAACATCAAGAGTACCCTTTATTTATTCAAACTGTTGCTCTTTATTTTTATTTAGAAACACTGTTTTAAAGACAAACACCATATGGCCAATTCATAAACAAGAAACGGTAGGGAATGAATATTATGTAAGAACAGTAAACCGGCAATTTGTAAGAGAAATGATTATATAACAAGATTAACAGATTTAAAAATTTTTCCCTGAATCTCGACCAAAGTTGTGGATTCAGGAGTTTATGCTCAGAACCTTTACTTTGTTAAAATTTGAGCAAAATTAGACCAGCAGTTTCTGAGATATCTAAAGATCCAGAATTCGGTCTTCATCAATATCCATCCTTTATTCGAGGTCACATCCCCGGTCTGGGAATAGCTTTATAGTCACCTTGGTAATGTTAACATTTCAGCTAAATCGGATTAGTTTTAGAGACACATAGAGAAAGGAATGCAATATCTTCCCCATACGGGGGAGGGTAATCTAAGGATCTAGTATAATCTGCTTCCACTGTAAATCTGTCCCTAAGATTTGGACAGAGAATGAAAAGCCAAGGTGATTATGTGGTGAACGGCAAAAACCGCCGATCAAGATTCACACGGCAATCACGTCTATATTTGTATGCCCGGTTGTTGCTGGAAACAAAGGTAATCTCCTTCACTGTCTGCTGCCGCCCTCTATGCAGGAGTATAAATCGGTAACAGATGCATTACATATATTTAAACAAAAATGCTGCATGCATGCATGGGCATGGAAACACGAGATATTAGATGCCTGTTGAATTTACCCAGCATGCAATACCCAATGATACCCAGCATGCAATGCCCTAACTCCATAATCGTTTTAACTATTGGACGCCATATTCGTTTAGTCTATTGTCTGCACAAGCCAGGATTTCTCAAACAAAACCAGCGTGCTTGCACGTGCAAATAGTAATTTGTCCTCCAGCTCTGGAACCGTAAGCATGTATGTAGGGCGTATTCTCGGCAGTACATTCGACAGTCTGTGTTTCAATATGACAGCACCAACATTCAGTCAAATTGTTGTCAAAATAATTCGTATGTAATGCAATTACTACCTACCATATATATGACAAAAATTTTATTGAACAGTGTTGCTTCAACAGCTTTCAGTCTATGTATTCTAAAATATCATCATAAATTTCAATCAATACCTGCTACCGATTTGAAGAGCAATTTGACTAAGTTGTTGCTGACTAAGGCACCAACAACGTTATCAAACTGTTGCTGTCCACAGAATCACACGGTGCTCAGTATTACTATCTAAGTAGTGAGTATATGGCCAAAATACGCTTTACCCGCAGGAAGGAAATATTTCGCCAAGCTAGTGCGCGTACGTTTCTGTTGGACCAATGCATTTCAAACAAATGCAAAACTGTCAACGAAACATACACGCCGTTTGCTAAGCATTCATTCTTGCCGAGAAAACGTATATAGGCCTACGATCAGTTTACCCAAATAGTAATATTCCAAGTGTGTGGATAATAATTCAACAGCGTTGTTGGTGTCTTAGAAATCAACAACTTACAGTTATATTGCTATTCAAATCGGTAGCGAGAGTCGACTAAAAATTAGGATGATTATTTTAGACTACAGAGATGGAAAGTTGTTGTAGCAACAATTTTCATTCAAATTAGTATCTGTACCAGGTAGTAATCGCATTACCTTATAATTATTTTGACAATAATTTTACTGAATGTTGTTGCTATCATTTATAGCAATAACTTTTACGCAAATTATTGTCAAAATATATATATACCTGTGCAAAAGCTAAGCACCAGCAAAAACAATAGAACGTAGAAACATGATGGTACAACTAGGCTGCCATACTTTTTGTCCCCGCTTTAGCTGACATCCAAGTACGAAATGCACATGCATGCATGACTTCACGCCGCTTGATGTCCGTGCGTGGCGGGAAACAGCACACGTGTTCAGTTATGTAAAAGTCCAGTTTGAGGTGTAGAACATTACATACAGATTTAGGCGACAAGATTAGGAATTTTGTGTTCATGACCGTGGTTTATTTGTACAGAGAGAATTAGCTCTTGATTGTGAACCGCTATGGCAAGACGAAGGTTAAGTGATCGTGTGAAATGGCAAATCATAGGCATGCATACCACTGGTATGTCATGCAGAGAGATTGGCAGACAGCTGAACATTAACCATACTGTAATCAGTCGTTTGATTGCAAAACATGGGCAAACTAACGAGGTGAAGGACAGGCCTAGATCTGGAAGACCGAAGAAGACTACTGCCCGTGATGATCGAGCCCTAGTACGCCTTGTTAGGAGATCTCCATTCACCAACAGCAGAGTGCTCAGCCAGCAATGGGAAACGCGCAATAGAGTGTCAATGTCTACCGTCAAAAGGAGACTGTATGCTGCTGGCATGAAAGCTAGACCTGTCAGACGTCCTCTCCTCACTGCACACCACAAAGAGGAGCGTCTGAGGTGGTGCAACGAAAGAAGACACTGGAACATGAGATCCTGGAGACGGGTACACTGGTCCGATGAAAGTCGGTTCCTCATGCCACAGATGGTCGAACTCGTGTATGGAGGTCCAGACGCACGGCGTACGACCAACGTAACATCATGGAAGAAGTTCCATTTGGTGGAGGTTCCGTTATGATATGGGGGTGCATCTCATTTGATTGTAAGCTGGATCTGTTGACTGTACCTGGAACACTAAATGGACAAAGATATCAAGATTCCATACTGGATAGAGTTGTGGTCCCTCATTTTGTAAATCATGCACCTGGAACCCACCCTATATTCATGGATGACAACGCCCGACCACATCGTGCTAGAGCTGTGCATGAATACCTCCGCCAGAATGCCATCGAAACCCTACCATGGCCAGCAAGGAGCCCTGACGTGAACCCTATTGAGCATATCTGGGACATTCTGGGAAACATGGTGAGAAGGAGGGATCCTCCTGTGCAGAACCTACAGGAATTAACAGACGCACTCCATCTTGAATGGCAACGAATACCACAATGGCGTATCAGTCGGTTGGTGACCAGCATGAGACGTCGTGTCCAGGCACAAGGTGGATATACCCGGTATTAATAATGACAGTCTCAAACTCGTGCACAGATGTTAAACTTCGTTTTCAGACACCATTAATGACAATCTAGCCACGTGTGTCAACTGTAGGGCAATAGTTGTCAGTTGTGTCAACGTAACCATATTCAGGCCTCGTTTTCAAGTTCAAACAAAAACATACAGTGTTTCCCCACCATCATAATCAGCATTCCTCTAGTTGCATTATTACCTCTTGCACTAAGATGGATGGGTACATAAATGTTTATGCTATTGCTTTCTTCATAGCACATGAATATACCCTCGCATGTGCGTAAAAATAGGGTGGTGCTTAACTTTTGCACAGGTGTATATAAAAGATTTTTCTAATTTTCTTCTGGAAATTGACACACTTGCGCTGAACAATATTGAAATGCAGGCTGTTGAATGGACTGCCATGAATAGTACGCCCTACATGCATCTGTAAGCTTCTAGAACTGGAGGACAAATGACTATTTGCACGTGCAGCCGGTGCAGGTTGGTTGGTTTTGTTTGAAAAATCCTGGCCTATACAGACAATAGACTAAACGAATATGGCGTCCAATAGTTACAACGATTATGGAGTCAGAAAATTGCATGCTGGGTAGCGTTGCATGCTGGGTAGCATAGCATGCTGGCTAAATTGAACAGAATTCAGCAGGAATATCATATCTCGTGCAAAAGGATCTATAATATAATGGAACACGAGAGCTTTAACTGATCCTGAAATATAAGCTGAAAAGCTTTGCTAAACGCAAAAACGTAACATTGTTGACGCTGTACAAAGTGATACATATGTTTCGCTTTCTGCTTCACAGCTGAGACAAAGGAGTTAAGGATATTGAATTTATACACCAATGGACCTTTCCAGTCTATCCATCAATCATCTGATGTCATAATCAGCTAAGTGACGTGTAAGATGACGTCATAATTAATCATTGCATGAATGACTCGAGTTAGTCCGTTTTTAATGGTTAATAGTCCGACACATTGTACAAATTGTATGTCTTTACCATTTAATAAACATTCTGTTGCATATTCTGAAACTAATTTGATAGGGCACAGCAACAGTAACCAGTCGAATTAGTTTCAAAATATTCAAATTCTTACCTGTATAGTTTTCTGGAAATTGAGTCAGGGAGTTCAGGGATCAATCAATCCCGACACGAGTGAGGTGTGGGTAGAGATTAGCTAGTGATGACCGGGGCATACATATAGCTAAAACGGGAAGGGTTAATTACCATAATCTATCAGTACAGTAGACAATTTGAGATGAGATTAGCATTCCTTAAATATCAAGATACAATTTATGCAAAATCTTTAGTCACTGTAGGTATATTAACGCTTTCATGGCCAGGCCGGGAAAAACCAGACTCTACACTGCTCTTGAGGAATTTCAATTCGCAGGCCAAGAGAATACTATTTTTTTTTTAATTTACCACCTGGGCCTGCAAAAGGACATACAATATCTAAGCAAATATAATTTTCGTGACCAAAGGGTTAACTTTTAACATTTTAATGGGCAAGTCGGCCACAACCTTCCTCTGTAAAGGTCTTCTGGCATGTCTATTTACAGGCCAAGAGAATACAATTCTTGAGAATTTAACACTGGAATGCCTAGCTCCATAACCGAGCCATTCATTCCAGTGATAAATTTTCAAAAATTCTATTCTCTTGGTCTGAAAATCGACATTTCTCAACCGTTCTTGGTTGGTATGAGTGTTAAAGGAATAACCAACTAAGCCACTTACATTTTAACCCTTGGATAGTAATAGTACTTATCTAACCGACAGACTTTACACTAAAAATCAGCATTCTTTTTAAAAGATCAACTACTAAGTATAGAAATTCACACACAAAACATCACTGAAAAGCATCTAAATTACACAGAAGCTATAAAATACATCCCGCTAATCCTTCACAAACTAGACTCAATTTATTTACAGAGATTTTCATTTTACAAACTTCTAAAGCTATACTTTTCAAACATGCCTCTAGACATTTTAAAATCGTACTATTTCCTACAAAATCTCAATTCGATATTGGTTACTATTAATAATCTTATATTATTATTTGGGGGGAGGGGGGGGGGTACAAAAGATATATAGGTAGCTTAGAGTTGATCAGACTGTTCATATGTATGCAAATTCTGTGTATAGGTTTATATACTGTAAGATGTATGGTTAGTTTTAAAGCTAAAGAAAGCACTGTATTAATAGCCTCTCCACTCTACATCTAGAAGCAGAGGTGGTGGTGGTGAAGGCTATGATCTATACTACAGCGAAAACACAAACTCCAAAACTCATTTCATTCTATCTATTTATATTGATTTACAAAGATTATTAACTGAACTCAGAGCAGCTAAACCATACTTACTTATTATGATAGCAATCTGAATGTAAGTTGTTGCTGCCTCAGGCAGCAACAACTTCCAGTCAGATTGTTTACAAAATAACCAATACATTCCACATCTTAATCTCCTGCAAGGCTATTGTGATTGACCATGAATTGAGACTGAATACAGCTAACTGTCTGACAGCTGCAAGCCACCAGATGCTAATTTCAATTGTCAATAATTCTGGACCTGCTAAATATTTTGAAAACAATTTGTCTGAAAGTTGTTGTTTTCAAAATATTCAATACATCCAGATTTATACACCATGGAAAACTTAGTCTGCAGCAATTCAGCAGGCAAAACAGTTAACACCAGTTTCTGGGGTCTGATAAATGACTAGAGGGTGTACCTATTGACACAGTGTTTTCAAACTGGCCTGAGGCTGGAAGAGATCCCCTCATTCAACTCCGAGAGGCACTGATTAAAGGCTGGATATCTCTAGCTGTTGTACTTGTGAACAAAGCATCCAAGGTGGAGGGATATATTCTTCTTCATAATGGTCAATTTTCAAATGGGATATCAGGGTGTGCACAATTGATCTCCTACAACTTAGGAGGGAAATACATTTAAATGGGCTGGTGTTAAGAAGCTATTTAGGATTGAGCCAGGTGATACTAACTACTAACTTCAAACAACATATTTAATTCTGAATTGCAGATTGATGATTTCTATATAATTCCGACTTTTGATTACGTTTTAAACAATTGAACCAAATACCACAAGTTAGTAATGACTTTCAGGCAAATCACTTTCAAAATATTCAGCACTTTTTCCACTTTGCGTTCTAAAAACCAAACCAGCCTTCAGTAGCTTGGGTTTGACAAGGGTCAATGTTGATCTGGCTATGTAATACCAAGTTGCAAACACACACACACAATTGCTGTATACAATGTACTCAGAAATTTGCCAGCCCATCTGATCATACCTTATGTAATACCTGGTTCAAGTTAATAGAGTCTAGAAAACCAGTATATATATATAAATATATTGTAATACATCCTAAGCATACATATAGCAGCAGCATTCTATAAGTATATCTGGCCAATCAGTGAATCATTTGTAATTTCAGAGGCCTTCAAAAGGAAGCAACTTTTAATGGAGTTTTTAAAAAGCAAATCAAAGCTATTTTCAAATCATCTATTAATAGCATGGTATTAGTAGTACCTTGATCTCTGTATTTTAGAAGACTGTAGTTTGATCAATTCTAGCTGCGATAAAATACAATAAAATAATTACCGGTAGTCACATGAGCCAAATCTTAATAATACCTTTAGACATGAAGTAGTCCTACCCTACCAAAACCCCATAAGTCGAAGAATTAAAACAAAGTAGCTAGTAACTATGATGACTCTGCCCTCGTTGATTTGCCAAATGTCCAAGTGAGCTTGACCAATCAAGAAATACAGGGCAGGATGTCTAGTTAAAACGCAAAAAACAATAAAAAGCATGATTTTTGCCATACAATTGGGGAGCAGCTGGCCCAGGGGTCTTAACCCTTTAATGGTCATACCGGCCAAAACCGGCCTCTGCTACGGTCTTACGGAATGTTCATGTACAGGCCAAGAGATTAAAATTTTTGAAAGTTTATCGCTGAAATGACTGGCTCGATAACTGAGCCCATCATTACAGTGATGAATTTCCTAAAATTGTATTCTCTTGGCCTGTAAATGGACATTCAATAAGCAGATTGTAAATTTTCTTGACCAAATTTGACCATTAAAGGGTTAATGCCTAGCTGGCTGACACAAAGCTGACTTGAGCCTACATACATGACATGTACTTAATTATAATGGGATTTCAACATATGGGGAAATAAGTCAAAATGTACTGGCTGAATGTTTTATTATTGTTTCTATCTAATAATGAGACTATAATCTTAAGTAATGTATCACAGAGGCTACCCCAGCACCACTCTCTCAGATCTTTACCCTTTAATGCTCATATCCACCAAAAATGGCTTCTGCAGTGGTCTTGAGAAATGTCCATTTGCAGATCAAGCACACTATTTTTGAAACCTTATCACTGGAATGACTGGCTCGATCGTCGAGCCAGTTATTCGAGTGGTAAATTTGCAAAAATAGTCTTCTCTTGGTCTGGAAATTGACCTTTTCTATGAGAAAATTGAAATTTTCTTGAATAAATTCGAGGGTTATAGGGTATATTTCTCTGTAAAGTGGCACAAACCATGACATGTAAAGCATCTTTGATACACAGTACAGCTTCAGCCTAAGATGCATGAATATCCAGAGTTTAGTGACCATAGGTGGAAGAGTTTTGAGAATATAGACTGGACTTATCTGATTTATTTGATGGCGATTGCACTGTGAAAAGTAGGTTACATTGACTGACCTTGTTTTGATGCATGACATGCCTTTAACGCAAGTTTGGCTACAACATAATAAACTCTTGAGAGTACAACTGAAAAAAAATCTTTTTTATGATAGACCTATTTTTCTTATGTGACACAGCATTAGTCTACAATGTATCCACACACCAAATTTGGTCATTGTATACGAAAAACTTTTGAAACTAGCCATACTTTAGGGTTTTGAAGGGGATAACTCAGCTGTTTTTCATTGAATCAACTTGATTTTCGCAACAGAGATACTAGATACCCAAGAACATTTTGACCAGGTTTTATCTAAATTGTCCAGAAATAAAGAAATGTGCCACCATTGTGGATGATGTACTTGTAGCCTGACAGACAGAGACAGCTGGCCAGACTCCGGTGGGGCGGTGTTGGGTGTGATCACTATCAGTGGGGCGGTGTTGGGTGTGATCACTATCACTCCACTGAGTCCTGATGACTGACAACTAAGCCGAGCTAAAAACCTAACAAATTCTGAAAAGACTAATATCATCAATATGATTAGAAATGACATCCTACAAACAAATTTAGCATTAATTTATCTAATAATACATGTATATCACAAGGACACTTCCATTCTCAAATTTCAAAAAGATATTTATCATGCATTAAGAAAACTAGCCCAGTGGCTTCCACATAGCAAACCATACCAAATGACATTTGGTTCTCCATTCTAAACTTGCAAATAATTGGTCAATCAAGTTGTGAGAAGCCACAATCTCAAAAAGAAGCCCATAAAACCTTGAGAGCAAACAGAACCTCAGATATAGAACTATGTGCCATATAATCTCTCATAGTTAATACCATGAACCAATTTCATGATGAATTCATTCTCATATCATTGATATCAAAGCATTTGATCCCATGAAACATGCAGAACATCTCGAAAAAAACCCCAAATTTAACTGAAGGTTGTTGCAGCAACAATTTTCAGTTAATAATATTGCTGTCAAAATATTCTGCAGGTTAAACTCTATATATAATGTAGTTAATATTATTCCTGTACATGAAATTAAATGTGTTGAAATGTGTGTTGCTGCCGTCTCTGGCTGGCATCCAGTATGTGAAACCCACACCCATGTTTATGTACTAACATGCACCAGCATCAGTAGTTACAAGCACCAGGAGAGAGAGAGAGAGAGAGAGACATTGAAGCAGCTTTAGAGCTACACTCAGAGCCAGAGACTCTGTCCTGCACTCAATAAACTCTAATAATCCTTACCAGTACCAATCTCATGTTAAAATTAAAAAAATTTTCTAATTAAATTAAAGGATGAACTGGTATTTATTTTTCAACAAATTTGGTGGAAGATGTTGCTGTCGTAGACAGCAACATCATCCGCCAAAATTGTTGAAAAATGTAGACCAGTTTCTTTGCTATTGACACAGTAAGAGTTCTATCCTTTACTGCGTCAATAGAAAAGAGACTGGTGTACATTTTTCAACAATTTTGGTTGACATCACAGTGCTAAGGGTTAGGAGATTAACAATTCTCAGCCAGGCAGTGGTGTTATAGCAGGCTGTGTGTGCTATGTACAACTCATCAACAGACAAAATTAATATGGGTCTTTTTAAAGTTGGACATTTTCTATTTTTCACAGCTCTCACATACGTTTTGTAATTCCTAATGATGAAGCTATATACATGTACATCTCAGTGGGACCGAACACCTAATTAATAGAAAGCTGACATGTTTGTTACTGAAAGCAACATTAGAACAAGAGCACAGAATAAAGTGAGCAATATCTTTGACAACTTGTGTGACAACAAAGAATCTCCAGCACTATTTTGTTCAGTTAACCTGTCAACGGTCAAACCCAACCTTTGCATTCGTACTCAGGAATGTCCAGGCTAAGAGATGAGCTTTAAGATTTTACCACTTGAATGAGTGGCTGGCTCATGCCAGTCATTCTAGTGGAAATATTTTTAAAATAGTTTTTTCTTGGTGTGCAAATGAACATGTAGCACTAACAAACAATTTCTTTTTTCTTGACATATTTGGATGACAGCTGCAAGGCACCAGACAATAATTTCAATGGGCAATAACTCTAGACATGTTGAATATTTTGAAAACAATTTGACTGAATGTTGTTGATTCCTTAGCCACCAATAACTTTCAGTCAATTTGTTTTCAAAACATTCAACACGTCCAGAGGTAAAACCCATGGAAATTTAGTCTGCAGACATTCAGCAAGCACAGTTAACCCTTTAACACTCAAAGCGCTTCTATAGAAGTCTTGATGAATGCCAATTTGCAGACCAAAACAGGATTATTTTTGATAATTTACCACTGGAATGACTGGCTCGATAACCGAGCCAGTCATTCTAGTTGTAAATCTTCAAAAATTGTCTTCTTTTGGCCTGCAAATGGAAATTTTCTGTGAGAAAATTGAAATTATATTGAACAAATTTAAGGCTTAAAGGGTTAGTGTTGAGTGAATGTTGAAAAGAATGTCAGTTTTGATACACCCCTTGCACATTTAGTCCAAGAAGAAACTTGATACTTCCAACTTTGACAACAGTAGATAATTAAAGTATAGGTGCACCTAGCAAACCCAATGCAATCAAGTACATACATGACAACCAATTCACGTTTCCAGGGTACCCACCCATCATATGACCTCGTATGACTTCATAATCAGTGTATGATGACTTCACAATCATTACGTCACAAAGGGTTCCATATAGACTGTCACCAAATCTCAAATACTCCGACACGTATGAATTGTATGTCTTTGTAATTGTTTGCTATTTAATAAACATGCTGTTGAATATTTTGAAACTAATTTGACTGGGTGCTGTTGCTGCCTAACCAGCACCCTGTCAAATTGGTTTCAAAATATTCAACAGCTTAAATGTGTAGTTTTTTTTGGAAATTGATAGTCAGGGTGTTCAGAGATCGGGCGATCCCAACACCAGCGAAGTGTGGGTGGAGCTTAGCTAGATATGGGCGGGGCATAGCTAAAACCGGACAGGTCCATTAGGCTAGTCAGATGAACCCATATGCCAAAACAGGCATATACTCTCAACACGCCTTAGTGACACACATGTACCTTTAGACAAAGATGTGCCTCGATACAGCATGTAACTTTCATGACGCCACGTTAGAAATTTCCTTTTTTGTTATGTGTAATTTCCTTTGATGTTCAATGAACTCTGGAAGGTATATGAACTGACGCATGCGGACCCACATATTGTACATACACGCCCATTTCTACCTAATCTCCATCCACTTTTTTAGGCAGGTTGGAATTGATCTGAAACTTTGAAAAGCTGATACTTTGAAAAGCTGATATTTTTCACATTTCTTAAGTCGAAAGTATAATATCTTGAAAGACTGCGAAAAAAGGTGCGGAAAACTAATATTTTTTGAAACCTGAATTCTCAGAATCTAAATCTGAAGGTAACTATACAGGTTAAGCTGGTGAATATTTTGAAACTAATTTTACTGGGGCTGTTATGGGAGGGGGGGGGGGGGGCTCACAACCAAATTAGTTTCAAAATATCCAACCCGTGTTTATTCACTTGTAAATTCATTAAAGACCTACAACTTGTAAACATTAGTGAGACCGATTTTCGTGGCGCAGCTAAATCATGTTGATTATAATGTCAGCTAACATAATGTAATTTGATTATGAGATCGCATACTTGAGTGACAGATCGGAACCCTGCTTTGTAGCCATGCAGCGTACTGAACATAGGTGAGGGAGTGCTGAAATCATAGTTCAGACAAGACTTTTCTTTGATGTTCCATCAAACATGAAACACAAGGTATGCACATCTGCTACTCATGTAAGCAGAGCTTTTCAAAGACACACACACAAAAGCACACCTTAGCTTCAATTTGATGACAGTAGGTAGAGAGTATTGGAATTATTGCTCAGACAACCATTACACTGATGTTAAGCATAAAAAATAAATAAACACTGATATGAGACACAGATTTAGTCATTATGAACACAAGTGTTCTGACTGACAACTTATGAACTATTTTGAAAATACAACAACACAATAATTTCTTGCATTGCAAATGATAATAATTTTTCTGGCTTTTTGGCTTTTTTCTTTGGGTTCACCGGATAAATAGTGAACATACAGACAACACACAATTTCGCTATGATAGCCAATACTCCATAATTGACAATACTAAAATATATAGATATCTCACATCATTCACAGCTTGAGAAATTCAATCATACTCTGGGCTAAGTTTTACGGCCAGTGCGGAACTTTAACCCTCGAATTTGTTAAAGAAAACTTCAATTTTCTGATAAAAAATGTCCATTTACATACCAAGAGAAGACTATTTTCGAAATTTATCACTGGAATGACTGGCTCGGTTATCGAGCCAGTCATTCCAGTGGTAAATTTTCAAAAATAGTCTTCTCTTGGTCTGCAAATGGACATTTCGCAAGACTGCTGCAGAAGCCGTTTTTGCCTGATATGAGTGTTAAGGGGTTAAGCCAAGACAAAACATTCCTTTGATGCACAGTGAACTATGTGAAAACAAGCATTCTGTAAGTATTGCTTTGCAATACATGTCCCCCCCCCCCAACCTGGTGATATAAATCTTTAGAGATTGACAGTCAAAAATTTCATTAAAAATTGTCAAAAGCAGCTGAAACTCGAACTTGATCTGTAACTTCTCATAACATAGCAATAAACCAAGTTTCAGTTATATATGGTGAAGGAGTAGGAAAGTCTTGAAAGCTGATATGTTTGTACTTCATATATCCATAAAAAAATGACGCAAATGCCTGAAACCCGAACTTGGTCTGTAATTTCTCATAATAAAGTAATGTACCAATTCTCAGTTGAATATCTTGAGACTGCGAGAAAAAGGGTGGAAAACTAATATTTTTCGTATTTCATAGGTCGAAAGGCATAACTCCATCAAACATTTACGCATACACATGAAACTAGAACTTGGTCTGTAACTTCTCATAACAAAGCAATGTACCAATTCTCAGTATAATATCTTGCAAGACTGCGAAAAAAAGTGCGGAAAACTAATATTTTTCGTATTGCACAAGAAGTCGAAAGGGGGCATAACTCATTGAAAAATTGACGAAAATATCTGAAATTCGAACTTGCTCTGTAACTCCTTATACTAAAGCGATGCACCAATTTTCGGTTAAATATCTTGAAAGAATGCGGGAAAAAGTGCGGAAAGCTGATATTTTTCATATTTCTTAAGTCGAAAGGGGGCATAACTCCATCACAAATTTATGCATATGCATAACAAAGCAATGTAGTAGTTCTCAATATAATATCTTGAAAGACTGCGAAAAAAGGTGTGGAAAACTAACATTTTTCATATTTCATAAGTCGAAAGGGGGAGGGGGGGCATAACTCTATGAAAAATTGACGAAAATGTCTGAACCTCGAACTTGCTCATTAAGTCCTTATACTAAAGCGATGCACGGATTTTCGCTTAAATATCTTGGAGTGCGAAAAAAGCGCGGAAAGCTGATATTTTTAGTATTTCTTAACTCGAAAGGGGGCATAATGCCATCAAAAATTGACGCATATGCCTGAAACTCGAACTTGGTCTGTAACTTCTTATAGCAAAGCAATAAACCAATTCTCAGTTGAATACCTTGAAGGACTGCGGAAAAAAAGTGCAGAAAACCAACTGCGACTGATGGATGGATGGACAGACAGACGGAGTGCAAACCTATATTCCCCCATATATATATATACCCCCAGTTTTACCGGTAGGGGACTAATAAGGTAACACGGTTCTATTTCTAGACTTAATTGACATGTACAATTAGTCTGGTAAGAGACTCCAATTAAGGACTCTAAGCTAACATACTGAAATCTTAGCTTGTACATTAAAATATAACATATACTCTCACTTAGAAAAGCGTAGCAAGCCAACTGTAGTGTGTGGCAAGTTCAACATACACGATGAACAAAAGATCTCTGAGATAACGCTTCAACGAATAATTATGGTTGATAAATATTACACATTACTTCTTAAGCTGCGGTGCATGAGTTGGTCAGGGAGAATTACAAACTGTGTAAACTTGTCAGCAGGATCAATCGAGATAGATGTGAGCACTCAGGACTTCTAGTGCCTCGAAACATGCTGGGGACAATAGTAGCCACCATGACTGCTTATGATGAATGACAAACGAAGTGATGGGTTGATGCAATTTCTTGCCCATCAATGATGCTCAGTATTCTTGCCATTACAGAACACTTCTCTGGCAGATCCTCCTAGCTGACACAGCGGGCATTGCAAGGACAATGCAGGGCATCTACACAGGCACTTTTGGGTGGTCACCCTGAGCCTTTGAAGACAGAAAACATTGGCCCATGTGGTGTGCACACTCAGGCCATTCTTAAACAGGAGGGGCCTGTGGCACTCACCTGGACCATTACCAATTGAACCATTTGCATGTAAATAGGCATGATGGATCATTTCCAGAAAATCCAAGATGGCCACCCAAAAAAATGACCAATTAAAATTCTGAACAGACGTTCTAGAGTCTACCATGATAGGGTCATTCTAGTCAAATTTGGTTGAAATGTCATACGACTAAGGAATGCAGGAAATGTCAATTTCCCTTTCTCCGAGATCTAACAATACTCACCATTCTGTTACTTCTGATATACAGCTGGCCCTGACAGCGGCTCTAGGATTATAGACTTAGAAAGCTTTACCGACTCCTGGGAACCGGGTACCCGGCTCCCCACTGCCGAGTACCCGTTTACCATAGAGCTCATATTGTTTGCATAGCCACCAAACAAGAGAAAACTATGGCTTGCCTCCGTGGGGCTGGGAGGCTGGGTCCGTAACAGAATGGTGAGTATTGTTAGATCTCGGAGAAAGGGAAATTGACATTTCCTGCATTCTCCTTCGATCAATACTCACCATTCTGTTACTTCTGATATACACCAGATTTGATCAGTAACCTGGTGGGAAGGGGCAAGCCATACATGCTAATTTTGCCCCTTGGAGAAAGATTTTAGACTTCAAACTTGACTAACGGAGACCTAAAAGGACCGTCAAGTTCACGGAACCGAATCACATTCGCGTCACAGCACCCCCCCCACCCTTTTTCCTCCTAAGAAAAGGGAGAGAACTAACGAACATGTATCTCGCCTGAAACACCAATATGCCAAGAGGGTTAACTACTCCCTGCATATCGCTTGTATTAGCCTGGGAATGAGCATGAATATATAAGATGAATGAACATGATACATATACATAATACAAAAAACTCTCACTTGTTGAATTACCTTATGATAACAGGACTTCAGACGTACCGCCTACAACCATTCACCGGCTCGGCCATCAGTGACACAATCTGGTTGACATCCTCTCGCTTGACCATGCCTGCTTTAGGTTCTTTTCTTACCAAAGTGAAAAAGGGTGAAGAGCAGTGTGGTCACTAACTATCGTTTCAAAACAGCTAAAGCGAGTGGATTGGCTGAGTCTGACACATCCCTCATATAGTAATCCGTAAATGAGGACTCACAGTGCCATTGTGCAACGGCCATGATGTCCTCTAACGGAACACCATTGTAAAGGGCGGTCGAGGAGGCTATTCCTCTAACATCGTGTGCCCTTACGCCCTGCACCTGGTGCCCAGTCGCCATCTCATGAGTAGTCTGAATGCATTCGACCACCCAACGAGAGATAGTATCCATGGATGCGGCGCCATAAGGCTTTTTATGGCAGATCCACAAATGTCTATCGTTCGACCGTAACGAGTCAGTCCGTTTCTTGTACTTAGTCAAAGCACGGACCGGGCACCAGACACTGGCATCACGATCAAACCTGGTTAACTTCGGTATAATGATCGGTTTGCCGGGATATCTCAAAGATTGGTTCTTTGACATAAATTCTGCTCTTGGCAGAAGACGCAGACCTTCTCCAGAAACAATAAATCGGTTTCTCTCTGCCGAAAGCGCATGGATCTCACTGCGCCTTCTAGCTGAGGAAGCTGCCAATAGAAAGACCGCCTTTAGAGTCAAATGCTTTAGACTAGCCGAACGCAACGGTTCGAATGGGTGCTTGGCCAGTACATTAAGCACTAAAGATAGACTCCAGGCTGGAATGACTACCGGTTGTCTCGGGCGGAGATTGCAGGAAATGTCAATTTCCCTTTCTCCGAGATCTAACAATACTCACCATTCTGTTACTTCTGATATACAGCTGGCCCTGACAGCGGCTCTAGGATTATAGACTTAGAAAGCTTTACCGACTCCTGGGAACCGGGTACCCGGCTCCCCATTGCCGAGTACCCGTTTACCATAGAGCTCATATTGTTTGCATAGCCACCAAACAAGAGAAAAACTATGGCTTGCCTCCGTGGGGCTGGGAGGCTGGGTCCGTAACAGAATGGTGAGTATTGTTAGATCTCGGAGAAAGGGAAATTGACATTTCCTGCATTCTCCTTCGATCAATACTCACCATTCTGTTACTTCTGATATACACCAGATTTGATCAGTAACCTGGTGGGAAGGGGCAAGCCATACATGCTAATTTTGCCCCTTGGAGAAAGATTTTAGACTTCAAACTTGACTAACGGAGACCTAAAAGGACCGTCAAGTTCACGGAACCGAATCACATTCGCGTCACAGCCCCCCCCCCCCTTTTTCCTCCTAAGAAAAGGGAGAGAACTAACGAACATGTATCTCGCCTGAAAACACCAATATGCCAAGAGGGTTAACTACTCCCTGCATATCGCTTGTATTAGCCTGGGAATGAGCATGAATATATAAGATGAATGAACATGATACATATACATAATACAAAAAACTCTCACTTGTTGAATTACCTTATGATAACAGGACTTCAGACGTACCGCCTACAACCATACACCGGTTCGGCCATCAGTGACACAATCTGGTTGACATCCTCTCGCTTGACCATGCCTGCTTTAGGTTCTTTTCTTACCAAAGTGAAAAAAGGGGAAAAGCAGTGTGGTCACTAACTATCGTTTCAAAACAGCTAAAGCGAGTGGATTGGCTGAGTCTGACACATCCCTCATATAGTAATCCGTAAATGAGGACTCACAGTGCCATTGTGCAACGGCCATGATGTCCTCTAACGGAACACCATTGTAAAGGGCGGTCGAGGCGGCTATTCCTCTAACATCGTGTGCCCTTACGCGCTGCACCTGGTGCCCAGTCGCCATCTCATGAGTAGTCTGAATGCATTCGACCACCCAACGAGAGATAGTATCCATGGATGCGGCGCCATAAGGCTTTTTATGGCAGATCCACAGATGTCTATCGTTCGACCGTAACGAGTCAGTCCGTTTCTTGTACTTAGTCAAAGCACGGACCGGGCACCAGACACTGGCATCACGATCAAACCTGGTTAACTTCGGTATAATGATCGGTTTGCCGGGATATCTCAAAGATTGGTTCTTTGACATAAATTCTGCTCTAGGCAGAAGACGCAGACCTTCTCCAGAAACAATAAATCGGTTCCTCTCTGCCGAAAGCGCATGGATCTCACTGCGCCTTCTAGCTGAGGAAGCTGCCAATAGAAAGACCGCCTTTAGAGTCAAATGCTTTAGACTAGCCGAACGCAACGGTTCGAATGGGTGCTTGGCCAGTACATTAAGCACTAAAGATAGACTCCAGGCTGGAATGACTACCGGTTGTCTTGGGCGGAGATTGCTCATTCCCTTCAACATCACGTTTAACTGGGCCACCTCTGGACTATCCCTGTTGGCTAGACAAGGGATAACTGATGCCAAAGCTGACTTGTATCCAGCAATTGTGACGGGAGCTAGTCCTGTAAAGAACAGCTCACAGAGAAAGTCTGCTATTTGCTGAATAGTGGATTGAAAGGTATCAATACCCTTTTCTTCACACCAGTCTGCAAATCTGTTAACCTTGTTGTTATATGACTTGAAGGTTGACCTCCTTCTCGCAGCCGCGATGAAATCAGCAGCCTGTCGAGAAAAGCCTTCCGACGTGGAACGTTGTTTGACAACATCCACGCAGTCAATTTGAACATTTCGGGACGCTCGTGTAGGAAGCGTCCCTTGGCCTGGGAGATTATGTTCGGAATCTCGGGCAACTGCACAGGATTTTCCACCAGCAGATCTAGAAGATCCGTGAACCACGCCCTGCTCGGCCAATACGGCGCTATTAGCAGGACCAGACACGGTTCCTCGCTGACCTTTACCAATACCTTCGGTAGAAGAATGGTGGGTGGATACGCGTAAGCGTGCATCCCTCTCCAGCTTATCGCCAGAGCGTCTGTATCGACGGCATTTGGATCTGGAATCGGCGAGACATATGTCATGATTTGAGCATTTTCCTTTGTGGCGAACAAGTCCACGTTGGGTTTGCCCCAATGCTCGAAGATCCGTCGTAGAACTGGAGGGTTGAGGGACCATTCTGTTGGCAGGATTCTCTGTCTGCGAGACAAAGCATCCGCCAGAATGTTCAATCGGCCAGGAATATGAGCTGCTTTCAAAACAACCGAGTAATTCCTGCACCATTGAATCAAGTGCCACACCCTGATGCACAGGGTGGGCGACCTGGTCCCTCCTTGGCGATTTATATATGATACTACTGTCGAATTGTCCGACCGTATCAATATCACCTTGCCCCTGATCATCGGAAGGAACTCTTCCAACGCCAGTTCCACTGCCATCATTTCCAACAGATTGATATGCAGCTGACTCTCCGGGAGAGTCCATGTGCCCGAGACCTGGTGTTCTCCCAGGCAGGCACCCCACCCTTCCAGCGATGCATCCGTGTAAACGGACAGCTGGGGGTGGGGTAGGTGCAGCGAAACCCCTATTAGGAGATTCTGACGCTGTTTCCACCATAGAAGATGCGATATTATCGGCTCCAAAACTGGCACCAGTTTTGACAGGGGTTCTGTTCTCTGTTTCCACAGAGACATCAGATACAACTGGATAGGTCTTCGCATTAGAGCAGCGTACGGGATAACCTGCTCCATGGAGACCATCATGCCCAGCATCTGAAGGAACCGCCTTGCCTGAATGTGGTTTCCCACTCGAAAACTCCCGAGGATGGCTAACAGACACCACTCTGGGCTCTGACGGGTAAACCCTGCCCTCCTCGAGGTCGAATCGCATCCCCAAATAAAGGAAATGTTGAGTGGGTGTCAACTCGGATTTCTCCTCGTTGACTATCCAGCCTAGATCTGAAAGTAACTTCAGAGTCAGAGCAGTATCCACGTTCAACCTGGCTGCCGAGTCTGCCTTGAGCAGCCAGTCGTCTATGTAGGTGTGTAGCGCCACGTTCTCTTTTCTGAGAAACGCTGTCACCGCAAGGACCACTCTTGTGAAAACCCTCGGAGCTGTCGACAGGCCAAACGGGAGAACTGTAAACTCCCATACTTGATTCTGAAACGCAAATCTCAGAAACCTGTGCCAACTCCGATTGATCGGAATGTGGAAATATGCATCTTTCAGATCGATCGATACACACCACATTCCTTTCCTCAATCCCGCCATTACCGACCTCGGTGTTTCCATCTGGAACCGAGGCGTATGGATAAACCAATTTAATGGCCTGAGATTGAGTATGGGTCTCCATCCCCCCGTGCTCTTGGGGACAAGGAACATGTTTGAATAGAAGCCTGGAGTGTTCCGGTTTGCTGGTTTTATTGCTCCCTTCAGAAGCAAACCCGACACTTCCTTTTGAACGGCTTCTAACTTGTCTGGCTCCCTTGGTACGGGTGTCCAGACTGGTGCCAAAGACAGATTTTGTGGCGGAAAGTCCCACCACTCCGGCATGTAACCCTGGGATAACCATCCCAGGACCAGACTGTCTGACGTCACACCTCGCCAAGCCTCGACGAAACGCATGAGCATTCCACCCACCATAGACGCCTCGACGTCTAACGGGGTTGTCCGGCTCGCAGTCCGCCCCCCCCCCCCCCCTTTCTTAACGAGAGAGAGTGAGAACCATTTCGTTCTAGGTACGACGGGTATAACTGGCACCGCTGTTCCTGTCGCACAGGTGCGGTCCAGGCGGATATGAAGGGAGCTTGCGTACCCTCAGGTACGCTTCGGCCCCTTCTGTCCGCCCTTTGAGGCCTTACCCGTACCCTTCCCCTTGCCCTTACCACCTCTAGGGCGGTCAGGAGCAACATTGGGGAGGGTAGGCGCCTCTACAGCCTTCCTGGGTTTCTTCGCCGGCGGCGGCTCCGAGAACCCAGCCGAAACAGACGTCGCAATAGGCCTGGCTTTCGCCTTGCCCTTATGCTTTTTCTGTTTCTTTGAAGGCTGTCCGGTTAGCGGCTTGCCCACAGCCCCTAGTGCGTGCCCTCGCCGCACCAGCTCTAGCTGGAGATTTACCGCTAACCGATTCTGCGCAATACTGGCGGTGTCCTCTAAGATGGCCCGCGCTTGGCCACCAAAGATGCTAGGCCCTGTCAGGGGCGTCCCAAGAAGACGCTCCCTGACTGCCGTAGCCGGACGCATATGGTCAATGACCATTTGCCTCCTGGACTTCGTCACACGCGCTTGCACCCTTGCCAATGCGTCCATTGACAGCACCAAGCCGTCATTAACGCACGATAGCGCCACAGGTGGCACAGGGTGGCCTGCCCCCGCTTCAGCCCACACCGACTGAAGTAGACGATAGGAGTGATTGACAGCGCTCATGGCTGCCCTCACACCCTCATCGCATAGGGCCAGGACTTCTTCCTGGTGTACCTGGGCCTTATCCACTAGTGCCGGACCAGGACCACCCGACCCGGCACTCTGGACGCCCAGTACCCATCGGTAATCCTCCGTGACCGACGGGACTACACCATACCTGTCGTATTCACCCCGCGGAATACGGCACCTTGCCCGCACCTCCCTGGAGGCCGCAGGGAGCTGACCCTTGGTCATTAGTTGTTTACTATAAATAGCATCCAACAAATCAATGAACCGTGGATCCAGTCCCACTGACTGGATCCGGGCCGCGGGCAAAATCCCCGTCCTAATCGACGCAACCGACGGACGGGGCGCATCTTCATTGGCCGTGGCCGAAACCACAGACGGGTCAACTCTGGCTAGCCACGCCAGAGCATCAGACCAATCTAACTCCGAAGAAGATACCCCCGCAAACACGTCACCCGTTGACATGCTTACGGGTCTGCCAGCCATGGCCTCCCGGCCAGGAGCCACGGCTGACATGCCAGGCACTCCGCTACCACATGGTTCCGCCGCTACCCCATGAAACACTCCGGTCCATGGGGTAGGTCCGCACGGAAAACCGTACGGACCCGTAACCGTCGCGGAACCATAGCCGGCCACGGGCGCCAACGGCACCCCATGTCCGGCTGCCGGACCAGGCGAGATAGGTGAGTACCACGCCTGGCCCGGCACACCGGTTCCCCTGACGGCTGGTGACAAACCAAGCCGCGCGGAACCGGTGCACGGTAACGGATTGGCCTCAGCCGCAGGCGGAGCCGCTGACCTGGCTTGCGCCAAACCAGACAAATGGAGGCCGGTTCCGTCCAGGACGGAATCAACCTCCATATTCTCCACCTGCGGCTTCACGGGCCGCAGCAACCTCTCCTCCTCGGCCTCATCATCTTCAGACTCCGAAGAGCCGTCACTAGACGAGTCAACCGTGGAGCCATCCTGGCGGACGGCTCTCACACCTGACGGACCGGCCACCGCTACTGGACCACCCGGAGGTGGCCGCAGAGAGACAGAACCCGTCTGGCCGAAGCCAGACGGACCCGCCAGGGGGCCGTACGAGACGGACCCCTCGGTAACCAGTCCAGAATCCTGTCCGAAGACAGGATCCGTACCAGGCATGGGGAGAAACTGCCCCCCAACCTTTGGTAGCAGGGAAGACACCAGCGTGGGCAGAACGCTATGCAGAAAACCCTGCATAGCCGGACCAAACCACGCCGGCGGTGCCATCTCCGCCACCTCCAGCTGGGGACATGGAGCACCCCCACCGGCCGAACCGGGCGCTCCACGATTTCCTCTCGGACCGCCTGACCCCGCGTCAGACCCAGCCAAGTCCTTCTGGGCAAGGA
Organism: Chaetoderma sp. LZ-2023a; assembly: GCA_034401795.1. Lineage (NCBI taxonomy): Eukaryota > Metazoa > Mollusca > Caudofoveata > Chaetodermatida > Chaetodermatidae > Chaetoderma > Chaetoderma sp. LZ-2023a. The sequence continues at coordinate 128,804,453 of CM067370.1, read as the reverse complement.
ACTTAACCATCGTTTCGACGGACCACACTGCACAAACATTACACCTATGATCTATATTACACAGGGCACACCTAAAACAGACATGGTCCTTGAACATTACACGGACAAACTTATGGCAGTCGTCACATGATGGCGGGGCTGGCTTGGCCTATAAAATAAGCACAAACCTACAATAAACAAGCGGAACGAGACACGGATGGAAGGCAGACAATTAATTTTCAAATATTTTGACTCATAAATTAACCGTAACCTCCCGCACCCCACCCCGCCACGTTACAACAACGATCGCATTGATTTTGACGACAAGAACGCGGCGGGCACAACACACCCATAATAGATCCTACAGGATGTGTAACGGCTCCAGGAATCATATCGCATAGCATTCAGGGTATATTTACTAATCAATATAAATTATACTCCTAACGAACGCAGCACGATATGTGAAGAAAACAACAAAATGTATAACAACTGCTGTCTCACACGGTAAAACCGCAGACCACGCATCTACTCAAGAATTTTGAAACCACCGATCATTGCAAACCGATCGTGATCGCACGTAAACTTGATCATTCTAAAGTTTCTGGTACCATTTTTAGTACGCAGCACCCAGAACAAGATGCGCGAATTAATGAAAAAATTTTTCTTCACATAAACATCCGAGCGACCGGGTGTGACGTCACCCGCTCGGATTCTACGGAGAACGACGTCAGCCGATATTCGTGTTAGAAATACCGTAGCAACACCTATTTTCATATCTGCCGATCGCCTGTTGGGGTTTAAAGAAGGCGATCGTCTGGCATATATCGTTGCTAGCACACGTCCCAGATTCTATGGGGTTAGAAATTGGAACATGCGACACAACGAAATTTAGAGACCTAAGTCTTTTAACTATGGATATAAAGAACAATACAACCTGGCTGTCTTGGGCGGTATTCTCCATAGTCCTTAGTTATCCTTTCAGAACACACAAACTATCACTGATTAAAGACTTAGATTCTTTTAAAAAACACTAAAATCCTTAATGCGAAAAGCATGTATTGCACTTGTTGCTATGCAAACAAGAATGAGCTCTATGGTAAACGGGTACTCGGCAGTGGGGAGCCGGGTACCCGGTTCCCAGGAGTCGGTAAAGCTTTCTAAGTCTATAATCCTAGAGCCGCTGTCAGGGCCAGCTGTATATCAGAAGTAACAGAATGGTGAGTATTGATCGAAGGAGAAAAACAGCGTTTTGACAATTTCTGATAAATATTTCATAATTTAATCTAAGATTTTAACACAAAAAATTTGATCAATTAAAATTCTGAATAGCATTTCCAGCGCCTACCACCATACAATCCATTAGTGAAATTTGGTTGAAATATGTCAAGCAGCTAAAGAGGAGTAGCATTCTGACAATTTCCGGTAATTTTTCATAAAATCTCAGGTTTTCAGACAAAGAATTGACGAATCATGGCATAAACTCACTTGGCCCTTCGGGCGAGGTGGTGAGCTAAAAATGTTCTAACTTGAAGGATTATATGACCTATATTCATTGTCTGTGGACACCCTATTTTCAATTCCTGGCTAATAACCTGGCTAGGTGGGGACAGTGCCCTGTCCATAGCCTCGAAGGGGTCGACCTCATGTGACTGGTGGATCTGCACATTCTGAGGGAATCAGGGAAGGGAAGAGTAACTGACTCACAGAGCATTTTATTGTCTCATTGAAGTGCTGTGGGACTCTGACTGAACTTAATTTCTTAAGATAAAGACTTAAAGAAAAGTAATATCGATGTTTGTTGCATTCAGGAAACCCACATGATTCCAGCTCATCGATTCTTCACTCAAGGTTAAAATGCTGTCTTCAGTTAAGATAGAAAAAAGAGACTGAAGGAATGACTCCATTCTCATTCGGAACAAGCTTTTAGCATCAGAGGTGCAGAAATCTGAACCAATAGATGGCAATCCTTAGGAGTAAAACTATTGCTGCCTGAAGATGGATCAATTGATGTTTTTCAACATATGAACACTCAGCTCCAAACAAATTAATAGAGTCCCACAGCACATACAGCAATAGTTCATCATGGATCATACTGGGAGACTTTAGCAGTCACTCGCCAAGCTCTCAGATATGCTGAAACGCTTACCTAGATCTAAAAATAGATGTCGTCGAACATTGGATGATCACCCAGTAACTGACACGGATCAACAAGCGAAATAACTTTACACATTCGTTTCTAAAACATGGAGAACTACAAGCAACTCAGATTTGTTGATAACAGACAAAAGATATTCCAGAGGGAACTCTACAAACAGCTGGTTAGACTGGATCATAAACCATACGGCCAAAAATTTCAAACGGGGGAACCGACAATCTGGTTTTTCTCTGCCCATATATGGTCAAGATCGAGTCAATCAACAGGCTCGCCCAGGAAGGGTATAAAAGGGAAGAAAATTCGGAATTCCAGTCCAGATCACAGACTTTTGGTCTCACATTGCGACCAAGCGTCAGGCTAAATAACCTTCTACAAGTAACTCATATAACTGACTACATTGTTATTTACTGGATCATAAACCAATCACCCTGCATATTCAATAATAACTTCATGGTTCAAACATAATGTCAAGGGTAAGTACTTGTGAAATATCAGACAATGCTTACTGATGTTCCTGCAAGACTTTGATGACTATGTGTGTGTGTATATTCTCGCTGATTGTACATGCACAGATTTAATGAAGCTTGCAGACATATTTAAAGTATTTCAGTCTAAACACCTGGTCATTTCAAGGGTTTTAATTATATGAAAGCTGCTGATGCTTTGAGTTATAGGAATCATACAGCAAATGTGCCCATCACTCTAAGCAACTTATCAGGTGCCACCAATGTACTGTTTGAGCACAATTCTGTAAGAATAATCTTTGACTCAGTGATAAGGTATCTTATATTATTTTCATAGGATGGCATAAGTTGCATATCAAAAAGGAAGAATCCATTCTCATATTAGTATTAGCTCAGGAATTTTTATCAAAATTAGAAGCCATCAAACAAGCAACCTTAAATAGGGTTACATGTATTTCCAAAATAACTAACTTTAATGCTTGACATATTCTGAAACATTCAGTCTTCCCTCTAAAGGCAACCAACCAGCCAAGTTTTGTCAAGATCCCAGTAGAACTTAAATCATTGTGCTGAAAATAGTTTTTTGACGACCTTGACTTTTTTACACAAAAGCAGACACCCCAACTTCCAAACCAAGTTTGGTACAGTGCAAGCACATCCTCTACCAAAACAGACAAGACTAACTAGATATCAGATACCTATAGCATCATGTTGACAGGCCTGTGCTGTAACATTTCCTAGGCTAACCTATTATAGGTTGCCTTATACTATCTTTAACCCTTTAATGGTCATACCAACCACAAGAACGCGAACACGTGATATGTCTCGCCCCTGGATGGCTTTTAGTATTATTGATCTAGTTAATACTAATACTCAACCCTTTCAGGACGAAACCAGCCATGACCGGCCTCTGCAGGGGTCTTGAGAAATGTCCAATTTGCAAGCCAAGAGAAGACTATTTTTGAAAATTTACCACTGGAATGACTGGCTCAATAATAGCCTTCTCTTGGCCTGCAAACGGACATTCAATAAGCAAATATTTTAAATTTTTGAGCAAATTTAGTCGTTAGAGGGTTACGTTCCTATTGAAAAACACGTGAAATTTCCTTAGCACTGATGAGCAATTTCATCTCTACCTTGCATAGAATACGTCTGTGAAGTTTCATTGAAATCTGATGACCCATTGTTGAATAATCAGGCTGATGAAAAACTTTAACGCAAATATTTGCCAAAATATTCTAAGTCCAAAAACCACGAAAACCATAGAAAAACAGCTCAAATGTAAAAAAAAAATCTTAGCGATGATGATCAATTGCATCTCTTATCTTGCATAGAATAAGTCTGTGAAGTTTAATTGAAATCTGATGACCCATTTTTTAATAATAAGGCTGATGAAAAACTTTAACACAATGACACGCCACTACGGACGATGACACCAAAGGTAACCCCATTGTCACGCTTTCCCTACGGGGCGACACTAAAACTTTAACATTTACCTGATTTTTGTTGGAAAATAGACCAAGTTCAAATTTGGAAAAAAATTTAAAATCATTTAGCTGATGTTGGAGACTAGATGCCATGATAGTATAGATCATAGCTGTAAAGTTTCATCAAGATTGGATAAGCATTTGATGAATTATATGTTGATTTAAAACCTTTAACATTTACCTGATTTTTGTTGGAAAATAGGCTAAGTTCAAAACCCGAAAAAATTGTTTTAAAATTTGAAAATCATTTTGCTGATGATAGAGACTAGATGCCATGATGGTATAAGATCATATCTGTATAATTTCGTCTTTGATGACTTAAATGTACATTCAAAAACTTTAACACAGATGACACACCGACGCGGACGACGACGAGGCCGAGGATGCCACCACCTAAGGTAACCCCATTGTTTCGCTTTCCCTACGGGGCGAGACAAAAACCCGCCTGACCATTTACACGTCAAGAATAGAATTTTTGAAAATTTACCACTGGAAAGACTGGCTTGATAACCGAGCCAGTCACTCCAGTGAAAAATGTTAAAAAATTCTATTCTTTTGGCCTGTAAATGGACATTCAAAAGGGAGCTATTTAAATTTTCTTGACCAAATTTGACCATTAAAGTGTTAAGGAGACAGATCTATGGTAACATAACTATTAGAAACCTCATTGACAATCATCCTAAAGGAAATGGGGATGGTAAACCTATTTGGGGTTTCTTAAAACTGAATTCAGGCAAACTCATCAAGACCCATTTCAACTGGTCTCCATAACCGAAAGACCTGGTGCATTATAGAATTGGTGTTAATCTACCACGAATTAATAAAGTGTTACCATAACTATAATCTGGGGAATAATAACAACATACTGGGCGTGTCCGCCCGTGGTGGGCATGTTGGCCCAGGGAAATGGCGTCCCTTATCCTGCTCGGTTTGTGCCTATAGGCATTACCAATACAAGCAAGCAAAAAATCTCCACTAAAGGAGCAATACCTCTACGAGCAGAATAAGGGACCGTCTTTCCCTTGGAATTTTTTTACCAAAATGGCCTACAACCAGTAAATAATCCTGAACCGCCAAAACGTTTTTTCAACTGCCAAAATGGACACAACCGGTAAAAACTCACAACTGGTAAAAATTACAACCGCCAAAAAAGTTGCACAACCACCAAAAATGGCAGAACCGGCAAAAAACTTACAACTGGTAAAAATTATCACAGCCACCAAAAAACGGTCACAAGCCGCCAAAACTGGCACAACCGCCAAAAACGGTCACAGGCCGCCAAAACAGGTCAACCGGTAAAATGTTTTACCAGGCCGCCAAACCCCCAAAAATTCCAAATGGGGTAACCGCCAATCTGGTTCTTTTCTGCCCATATATAGTCAAGATCGACTCAATCCACAGGCTTGCCCAGGAAGGGTATAAAAGGGAAGAAAATTCCAGTCCAGATCATTCAGACTTTTGGTCTCACATCGAGACCAAGTGTCAGGCTTAACAACCTTCGACAACTAGCTCATATAACTGACTACGTTGTTATCATCTATAATTATAATCTGGACAGCATTGTCTCTGTATTGCTCAGCTATGAGACACTAAAGCCAAAACAAACTTTCAACAGAATGTCACCTTAGGCAACTTAACAACATTCTGCGAATACTAATGGTTAAACTGGCCAATCTAGCTTCCTGCAGTGGTCTTGGGCAATGTGCATTCACAGGCCAAGAAGTATTTTTTTCCCATTTACCGCTAGAATAACTTGATCGCTAACTGAACCAGTTATTCCAATGGTATATTTGTAAAAATAGTAATTTCTTGGCCTCCAAATAGACACGACTAAGCAAAGATTTTCAATCGCTTGACAAATCTTGTCCATAAATGGGTTAATTTTGCTTTAAAAAAACCCCCAATCTCTGAATGATAATTTGCAGCATAGTTCATATAGGATTATTATGCACATGCATGTATTTGAATTTTCATACTGTTTGTACGACAGAACAACACATCCACACAAAATTAATTTCAAAACATTCAATGATATATATATATATATATATATATATATATATATATATATATATATATTACATTGTTGAATTTTCTGACGTGTCTATTGGGTTATATAAAGATTAATTATGCTCACCAATTTAGTTAGCATCAATGGGGAACATCAGTGACAGCACAAACATAGCTGATAATGTTTCAGTAATGATCTCCTGCATTATATCACACACAGTGTTTGTTGTTGATAACAACAACGTCTTTTCCACTCACTGACTCCAAACATCGCAAGGAAATATATTATTTACGCAGCACACACTAGTATATTATATATATGAGGCAGCGTGTAGACAAAATCTAGAGAACCCGATATAATTCCATGATTATTGTACGAAGCATGATCCAATTGCGAAGCATCTGTAATCCTTGAGAATAAGACCTGCATGCTTAATATACGATCGTATAATCGTGTTGCTAATAATACATTTAATCATGTTGCTATTAAATCCTACATTCCATTTGGTTCGGCGCACCACAGAAACTTTCACCTTGAATTATAATTATATCTACCTTAGCTGCTGATAGAATACAATAAAATATGGCTTCAGATCAATTCTGAGAAACTGCAACAGATTCCATCGAATGTTTGATTTTTTATTCCAGCTTAACCCTTTAATGGTCAAATTTGGTCATGAAAATTCAAATCTCTGCCTATTGAATGTTAATTTACAGGCCAAGAGAATACAATTTTTGACAATTTATAACTGGAATGACTGGCTCGGTTATCGTGCCAGTCATTCCAGCGGTAAATTTTCAAAAACTGTATTCTCTTCGCCGCTAAATGAATAATCCACATGACCATAATAGGCCAGTTCTGCCTGGTATTTTACCATTAAAGGGTTAACTGGGGTGGCATCTGAGAATGAAATTGTATTATCTTAAACCTGATCAAGAGACTACCTGAATATTGGATCGACAATAGTGTGGTTCTGTAACAAGGGTGGTGGACACTTATAGAACCACAATCTGTTGTATTCAAAACCATATCTTATTTCAAATCATCTGTGAGTAATAGATCAATAGTAACTTTGCAAGCTCGTTAACCAATTAAAGGTGCGTGCATTTTTCGATTTATATTTCTAAAAATTTTCTTAGTAGACATCTATTTGCAAGCTAAGCGACCATTTTTGAAAATTTACCACTACAATGATTACCTCGGTTATCGAGGCATACATTCCCACTGATAAATTCTCAAAAATAATCTCTTGCTCTGCAACTGGGCGTTTTAAAGACCTCTATAGTGAGGTTTTACGATGCAATGGAAAACAATATACACTCGTCTAAATAGGCATAATAATTATATGCTTAAAACACAGAAATTAGAACATTGTAGTTTTCTTGAAATTGAGATACTGGAATATCAAGGGTTAGCCTTTAACCGCTCATCAGCCTAAAACGACTTCACCAGTGGTCTTGAGAAATGTCCATTCGCAGACTAAGCGAAGACTATTTTTTAAATTTTACCACTGGAATGACTGGCTCAATAACAGAATCAGTCATTCCAATGGTCAATTAAAAAAATAGTCTTCTCCTGGACATTTTCTATGAGAAATTTTGAGGATTAAAAGGTTAACTGGTTAGATTATCATAAATCCAATAACAATCCAATATATATGCACACAATTGGCCAGCCATAGATCTGATATTTTGTAGATGATGAATAGCTAAAGACATTAATTATTCTGAAATCCATCTAACTGTTGCTGTCTAAGTAGGCAACATCAAATTTCTGTCTACTTGTCTTCAGACACTACAGGTTTCTTCCTATCACCGTTTCGTTTACAAGATCGCTTGATATATGAAGGGTTAATAGGCTGAACAGCTGACCCTGGCACACATCTAGATGTATATATAAATTAGCGCATCTGTTGGTAGTCATGTTGTAATGCGATTAAGCAAAGTGTATGAGAGAATTGGCGCAGTCAGTCAGTCAGGAAAGATTAAATATGAACCTTTCCTTTCCTTGAGAAGTTGCTGCTGCTGCTGCTGCTGGTGCCTAGACTCCTAGAGGAAGGTGTGAGAGTACATGCTTACTACATGTGAGTGTGTGTGTATGTGTGTGCATGCGCATGAGTGTGCGCTTGTTATTTATACGCCCAGACTGTGACACATGAGTGTTTGTAAAATGCACACACAACATGCATCTACTCAGATAAATTATATCCAATGAAGCACTAGGATAATATAATTCTGAATGACATAAAACACATGCTCTTTCCACAACTGCACTGGCAACTATTTTGAAAGCAGATTGACTGATAAGTTGTTGCTACCTGATTGGTAACACCAAAACATTCAGATAAATTGCTTTCAAAATAATGACCAGAGTATCTTGGGAATAGTTAACTATAATCTGTCAGCAACAATTTTCACACTCCCGCTAAGCTGGTCAATAGTTTTCACACCACAGTTCCCAAGTCATCATCTTTAGTAGTCAAGAGTATTGGAGTCCATAGCCTCATTAACCATTTAACACCTAAGCTGGTCAGAAAAATCTTTCTGCACTGGTCTTCAGAAATGTCATTGGAAGATGACTTTTTTTTTTAATTTACCACTGGAATGACTGGCTCGATAACTGAGGAAGTTATTCAAGCGATAAATTTTCTAAAATTATCTCTTGGTAGATACAAACAGACATTTTCGATGAGAAAATATAAATTTTCTTGAACAGATTTCAGGGTTAAATGGCTAAGGTTAACTGCATGGAGGGATGATGAATGATAGCAACACTACTACTAGTATATATACTCAGAAAGCAAAACTGACTTTAAGGCTAATGTAATATTAAATAACATTGCAGACAGACACCACAGTAGTTTCCAAAACACAGGCATCACAACAGTCGAATACATGTTGACCGCCCTGGTAATGAAGGTTACTGGACAAACACTGGGCCGAATTGCCAAAAATATTCATTGTTCTACACTAAGGACAGATAACCACCTGTATTCGAGGCCACCTGCCCTATGTGCCCGCAATGCCGGTAGGTGGCCTGGTGAGGATGCTGAAAGCAGCCCTGTGATTATGGTATAGCGTAGATTATATATTAATCACAAGTTTGTTGGATTTGGCTTGTTGGGTTGAAAGAGTTAAAATTCCAGTATCTAAATTTCAAGACATCTACATTTATATATAGGAAAGTTGTTGAATATTTTGAAATTAATTTGACTGAACCTGTTGCTGCTTATCCAGTCAAATTTAGTTCCAAAATATGCAAGAGAATGTTTCTTACTATCATAAGGGATTTGCGATATTTGATCTGTAAGGGCTAATGGGTTAATACAATGTCAATGAGGTCAGATATTAACATCTTAACACATTATTAAACACTTTCATGATCAAATTTTGTCAAGAAAATTCTTAACGAATGTCCATTTGTAGGTCGAGATAATACTATTTTTGAAAATTTACCACCGGAGTGACTGGCTCGGTCATCGAGCCAGTCATTCCAATGGTACATTTTTAAAAATAGTGTTCTTTTGGCCTGCAAATGGGCATTCTCAAGACCACTGCTGGGGCCAGTTTTCGCCGTCATCGCCTTGAAAGGGTTAACACATAATTACAGTTGTTCTTAAACTTTATAATAGCTATATCAACACAAATCCAGAACTTGCTAAATATAATTATAACACAAAGATCGTTGCCTTCTTACAGCTTACTATCAAAGCTCCTATTTCGTTTTTGCCTATCAAGTTCAACTTTAAGACGTCAACAAATTGTAAACAGATATTAAGCGCAAGGCGTCGCTTTCAAAGCTCCGAGATTTTTTTTATATGAGACTGAAACCTAGTCGTCAATACAGGAGCTCAACACTGATTCAATCACTATTCAAGCTATTGACTCGACACGGCTTTACAGCCAAAGTTATAACAAGAAAAAAGACGCGATAGCGTTAACGCGTACTCGCTGGCAGTTGGAGATGCGTTTTTATTGAGAAAACTCACAATATAAACGCGGCAGTGGAGCACGGTGAATGTAAATGTTCCTGTTAAAATGAACCTCGCTGGCCTCTCCGTTTCGACGACGGTCGGTAACTCCGACTGTACACAAAAGGCCAGAACATATTTTAGATTCCGGGATTCTCTCGATGTCTTTTCTTTGGCGGTATTCTTTTGAATCAGATAAAAGAGGCCTGTTAGAAGTGCATGATCGACTTAACGCGATCGGCAACCCGAAAAAAGGGGTCGTCAAATGGACATGGAAATTGGAACGGTCCGTAAATTACGTTAATACGCCAACATATCTTTACGTTCGTTCTATTGTTTCGAAGCAGATCCCAATATTCGTAAATTTAATTATACTTCCGTGTAGTGGAAACGAAGATTGCATGAATAACCGGATCCTGACGTGCTAAATAGGGAATGTCTACCCTGTGACCCCTTGACGGCATAATCGCACCGCTACTGTAAACCTTTGTGTAAACGATCACACGATATTTTCTTCTCATCGCCGCCGAGGGTCAAGAGGCGGGTCTAAAATTGACAAATAACCCAATTAAATCGATCTCCACACCTGGTCTGACAATATATTTGACCATTTGGAGGCTGGGCGAACGGACATAATTATGATAAACTAGCTAGCATTGTAACAAAATGATAAATGTTCGACATACGTCAAACAAACTCCGTTAGATTCTCCCCCCCCCACCCCACCCTCACCCTCCTTGAACACGTATTCTAGTTTCTACGTTTGTTTTGTTTTGTTTAAATACCGTACACTATAATCAACAGTGCGCTGATTATTCTGAAAATAATTTGACTGGGAGGGTGGGCGGCGGCGGGGGTTGCTACCACAGGTATAAAAAGCTTTCAGTCAAACTGTTTTCAAAATGATTAGCAGGTATTTAGCTATATATAGATATATAGATATATAGATATTTAGCTCTTCCTGGACTTGGAACATGTCTAAATAAATAAATAATATTGTTATTCTGATAAACTAATCAAACATAGGGCGCGGATTTTTTACATCTTTACAAACCAGCAATCAGAGATTGCAGACCCGGATCACGGCAAATGTCTGGCAATGCTCTTCCAAGGCAACGTCATTCGTTCTGTTAAAATTGGAGCCAAATCGGATCAGTGGTTCTGAGTTCCGAATACATAGACGCATGCACAAAACGATCTGATCTGTTCCGCTTAACTGACCGGTGGGGTGGGTGGGTGGGGGGGGGGGGGTAAGCTCACCGCATATGCGTAGGTAGAAGGGGGGGGGGGGGGGAGGGCGCGAGAGCAAAACTCCCCCACCCCACTGGTATTTCCCCTCCCGTAGTGTATCGCCATAGCGCCCTAGATTTTGGCTCCACCCATAGTTTTATCACAACACCAACATCTCTACCATTCAATCACTACTTGCTAAATGCAACCAAAACACATTTAGCTTTAGAAAAGATTCAACCTCTCCTTACATCTCACAATCAATAACAATAACTCGCTTCGAGAATGGATTAACTCCCTTGACTAGACTAGCTCAATGCTGCCTACAGTCTGGAGCCTCATGTACGCAATCCTATGTCAAGGAGCAGGAGCATACTCCTACTCTGATAGAAAACATTCACTTCTCAATTTCTGCCATCTTATACAGCACATTGTCCATTTAGATTCCAGAAATTTGTTCAATGTCTCCGTCAGTTAATAGTTGAATCATCTTTTTTCAGCAAAGTAATGCCTCAAGAGAACGCAATACTTACTAAGCTATGAGTGTTTTCTATTAATGTTATGTTCATTATACTATTATGTCTTGAAACTGTTGTTATCAGTTTACGTGATTCACGTTTTTGAGGATATCAGTGTTATATAAACTTCTAGAGCATGGACTTTTAGTTTCCGTAGCTTTGGTTTATGCTATCAGCTGGTCTTATCACTCCTTTTTCTATGCTCCCCGAACTTTTTTTCGCGGGAACATAGTCGGCGCTTTGTCCGTCAGTTCGTTCACCATATATAAGTTTGTCCGGGTCATAGTTTCAATGCTTTTTCACATATGGTCACCAAACTTGGTATGTGGATGTATCTTAGGGAAAAGTTGTGCGGAGTATGAAAAGTAGGTCACGCTGACCTACTTTCATGGTCGACTGAATATCACAGAAAATGTTTGTCTGTGGCATAGTTTCAAGACTTTTGCACGTGCTCACCAAACTTGGTACGTGGATGCGTCTTAGGGAGGTGTGCAGAGTAGAAAAGTAGGTCAAAAGTATGTCATGCTGACCTACCTTTCATAGTCGACTGAATATCACAGAAAATGTTTGTCCATGCCATAGTTTCAAGACTTTTGCACATATGGTCACCAAACTTGGTATGTGGATGCATCTTAGCGAGGTGTGCGGAGTATGAAAAGCAGGTCAAACATAGGTCATGCTGACCTACTTTTCATGGTCGACTGAACCTCACAGAAAATGTGGCATAGTTTCAAGATTTTTGTACCAAACTTGGTATGTGGATGCATCTTAGGGAGGTGTGTAGAGTATCAAAAGTAGGTCATGCTGACCTACTTTTCATGGTCGACTGAATATCACAGAAAATGTTTGTCCGGGCCATAGTTTCAAGGCTTTTTCACATGGTCACCAAACTTGGTATGTGGATGCATCTTAGGGAGAATGTGTGCACAGTATGAAAAGTAGGTCATGCTGGCCTACTTTTCATGGTCGACTGAATATCGCAGAAAATGTTTCTCCGGGCCATAGTTTCAAGACTTTTTCACATATGCTCACCAAACTTGGTATTGATTATTACAGAGAATATCTATGTTCATTTTGATTATAGTTTTTATATGTATTTTTATCCATTCAGTTTCTCTGCAGCGTATGCCTTCGGGGAGCATACATCAATTTATTGATTTGCCTTGTTTTTATCTGTTAGCATTTTAGACATTGGTTCTTTGTCTTTATGTAGTTTTTTACCGGCTTTTCCGCTAACAATAGCCTGTGTCCCGATCTCTCAACGTCAAAACTTTATTTTTTAAAAAGCGTATCTTCTTTCTAGTCTTCATGCTTTTTATACCCCACCAAAAAATTTGGCGGTGTATTATGTAATGCCGCTGTCCGTCTGGGCGGTCGGCAGGGTGGTTTCCGATTGATAACTCAGTTACCGTTTGTCGGATCGCATTGAAACTTCATAGGGTGGTTGGACTTAGTCTTGGGAATAAACCTATTGAAATCGACGATGATCCGAAATCCAACATGGCCGCCAGCCATCTTGAAAATTGGTTTCCGGATGATAACTCAGTTACCGTTTATCGCATCGCTTTGAAACTTCATAGAGTGGTTGGACTAGGTCTGCAGAAGAAGCCTATCGAAATCGACAATGATCCAAAATCCAAGATGGCCGCTAGCCACCGGTGGCCATCTTGAAAATGGGTTTCCAGATGATAACTCTGTTATCGTTTACCGGAGCGCTTTTAAACTTATCGGGTGGTTCGATTACCTCTGGTGAAGAAACCTATCTAGATTGACAATGATCCAAAATCCAAGATGGCCACCAGCCACCATCTTGAAAATTGGTTTCCGGATGATAACTCTGTTACCATTTATCGGATCGCTTTGAAACTTCATAGAGTGGTTGGATTAGGTCTGAGGAAGAAACTTATCGAAATCGACACTGATCCAAAATCCAAGATCTGCCATCTTGAAAGTTGGTTTCTGGATGATATCTCCGTTACCATTTATCAGATCACTTCCTAGGGTCGTTGGAATATGTCTGATGAAGAAACCTATCGGAATTTACGATAATCCGAAATCCAATATGGCCACCAATCAGCAGCAGCATCTTGAAAATTGGTTTCCGGATGATACCTCCTTGCCCGTTTAGCGGATTGCTTTGACACTTAATAAGGATTAATGGTCTGAGGAAGAAATAAATATTTTCTGATAGCTGTAATTTATTAGTTTGTCATCATGTCGGGGTATTATGCGGCGTTTGCAGAGCTCTTGTTTGCATTTGTTTTTGTTATAGAAGGGTTAATCATGTTTCGTCGGAAGGTGTTCTTAACAAGGTGAAATGCTAGTTGATACGCGATCGGCACCATAGCCTGAAATTTACAGGTTTTGTTTGTGCCAAGTGCACTTCAAGCAATCCCTCGTCTAAATACGAGATGTGTAAGAGCTTCTTAGATTGCGAAACATTCTTTGGATCATCTGTTTAAACGTGTGTTGCCTAAGATTATAGAATTCTTTGGATGATCACCTAAAATCAGCCATTTAAGCCATGCTTAAAGATAAATCTTCCCATGATCAGTCAAGCATCCACTTCATTTGAAATGTTTCGGATCATTTTTCTCCAGACGAAAAATCTATAATCTAAATCGCCAACTAAAATTGGGGAATTCGGTCTCATTAACTTCATCACAGGAAGTTTTTTCTCCCCATTGGAAGAAGGATAAGAAGAAGACATTTGAAGTCTCCTCTTTCTCCTTTGTCAAGAAGCTGTGTAAGTCTTGGGAATGGGCACTTGTCGTTCATTGGCTTCATCAACCAAAGCCTTGGTGCCAGACTTCCGACTTACCCAGGAGTGGGATGACTACGTCTGGTAGCTATTTATCAGAATCCACTTAAAAAGTCGAAGATCGTGATTATGGTCGTACTCACCGCGTGCTGGCGCTAGTACAGGATGATAAGCTGCACTCGGCTCAGTTAGTTAAATCTCCTTCGCAGACACGTGTCTGTCTACATTCTTATTCCTTTATTCCGATTGAAAGTAATGATCAAGATCCGCTTCTAGTGTAGCCTTATCTTCCAGTGTTAGGGATAGTTTTTCAACTTCAACTTGACTTCCGGTTCTCATCTTCCGATAGAATTAGGTCTCCCGCATCTTCGTCAAGAAGCCTTGTAAGTCTTGGGAATGGGCTGTCAAGCACTCGCCGTTCGTCTTTATCAACCCAAGCCTTCGTTCCAGACCTCCCACTTACCCAGGAGTGGAATGACTAGGTCTAATAGATATTCATCAGTATCGACTCACAAAGTTGAAATTCATGACTGATGGTTCTCACCATATGGTGGTGCTCGTCCAGGATGATAAGCTGCCCTCAGTTCCGTTAGTTAAATCTCTTTCGTAGCAAGTGCCAATCTAAAATCGAAATCCATCATTCAGGTCGCCATTGATGTAACAAGATCTTTTTCCTGTTTAGAATTATCTTCTGGTTTTAGGGATAATTTTCAAAATTCCTTTGCAACTTCTGGTTCTCATCTTCCTGTCTATTCCGTTAGAGTTAGTCCTTCCGTTTTTTGGATAGTACTTCCATTTCTGGGCTTCTGTTTCGTTTCTCTTCCAGCTTTTCTTCCATTCTCCAAAAATATGTTCTTCATAGTTACGCAACAAGTTGACAATATTAGTACTAGCATTGAAATATTCTTAGCATCTAGTAGTAGACAAATTTCTAGCTAAATTGATTAAATATTGGCATTTGATTTCTAAATGCAGCGAGAAAATGTATCATATATGCAAAATTGCTTGAAAACCAGAATTAAAATGAGGTAGACCCCCTTCTTATATTAGCTAGCCAGCCGAGGCAGATATACCTCTTTTGTGTTTGGACGTGCTGACGGGATGGGTAAATTGCTCTGCCGAGTTCCGAGTTCAGGATATTTATACATCCGACTACTCGCTCTAAATAAACTTTTGTGCTTGGAGGAGCATATTCATGTTCTCGTTGATACTTCTTTAAAATTTGATTTAACCGTGAAGCAGATTCTTAATATTATATGATTTATATATTTTCAAGATGACATTTCATGTCACATTTAGGATTAATTTTGATGGAATAAACAATTTTTATTAAAGGGTGCACAATATCTAGGCAGTTCAATTTAATAATTTCACTCCTGCGATGCTGTTTTTTTAGGTATACAATTAAACATAGTCGCAAGGTGGCAAGTATTTGTACCGGGAAAATTTTGTGGTATCTTAGATGTCCGATAAGGATATTTCTTCATCCTTTGTTCCTATCAGGGAATCAGTTTCTAGGGTGCAGCTAAAAATCAGCAAATTTTTCTTTCCTTATTTTCGGTAGCTATTTTTTGGCTTAACAGAGCAGAGAGCAGTTCCATTTTCTGTGCCTCCTGTTTCAGATTTCTTTGGTCTTTGCACTCCTTCTGTGATTATGCAGGAGTCCACCCTTATTAAGACCTCCAATGAAATCCATTTCCAGATCAGCATCTTTTGGTCCAACCTCAAGAGATCCTTTTTTGTTTAGAAGTCTGGTCTCCTCTCCTAGGAGGAAGAGCTTTAAACCAGACTAGCACAGGACTTGTATGCCTACATTTTTCATGATCTCTTGTAGGTCCCATTTTCACTCCCGTGACAAATCTTCGGAGCAAGATAGGTTCAAGTTTATTTCATCAATCAGGCAGAGGTGGCCTTATTGGTCTGGCCCTTCACAATCTAGAGGTAGATCTGCCTAGTCAGTTACTTATAGATCCTCCCTTCCTCCCTCACTCTGTTTTGGTAGAAATGCCAATCTCTTGGTCAGGATGCTTGGTTGGTGGACCAGGTGCATTGGGATTATGCTCCGTCTTGGATCCAGGATCCTCCTTTTTTCTTTTTATCTCAATGGCATATGTACTCAGTTCATCTTGATCAAGAGAAACTGCCAGCTTTAGAGGAGCTCGAGTCATTGATCGAGATGTGTGTGGTAAAGGTAGTTTCCCAATGGAGTGTAGATCCATGGTTTTTCTCCACCCTCTTCCTGGCATCCAGTAACTTGGGGGCCTGGTGCCTGATTATCAATCTTTAGAAGTCAAAAGTTCTCAGGGAGATAAATATCTTTCTAATGTTAGAGCTCCTGATGTTCATGGCATGGCAACATCCCTTGCTCTATTCGCTGGATCAACCATCAATGGCATTATTCAGGCTGAAAATCTCAAACCACTTTTGTCAATATTTATCTGAAGGATCAGAGTTCAGCTGCCGTCTTTAGAAATATTCAGTCTCATCTACCAAGCTCATCTCACCAATCTCTGCAATGATAATGAAAATCTGTTTGACATAATAGGCGAGGTTATTATTTTTATTATTTTCTTTACTTGAACCTTTTGTTCTTTTTGGTTAACATTTTGAAGCGAATGCCACCAGGGCTTACTAACTGAAATTAGGATGCCCACATTATTGTGCCATTTGGCACAGTAAAAGTAGCATACATATGAGGGAAGGAGACTTAAGAGTTCTGCATGCCCTTGGCAATTGTCACATGCATTTGCATGAGGGCATGCACTAAATTACAGCACTGGTTAGTTTGTAAATACCAGACTGAAGTTGAAACTTTTGTACTCTTAATTGTTTTTAGTTATTTTCTTTAGGTACATTTTATTCAACCTTCCTTTGAATGTTCTCAAATCTCCACCAACCGGGTTCGTTTTGAAGTGAGGCACTGATCAATTCTGTGGGTTTAGCAAGTAGTGATTGAATGGTATAGATCTTGGTCGTATTATAAAACGAACAGACCAACCTTGGGGTTGTTCTGTAGATTTATTAACCACCTAAACATACATGTTTGTACCATTCAATAACTATGACCCGACGTCAGTCACACCATGTCGGAATGATTTGAGATCATTTTGTGTTGAGTTGGGAAATTGTGTGTAACGGTTCTTCTCTATCAGAGCAGGATCATGTGCATGCCCCTTGAAATAGGATTGCATATGAGGCTCCAGACTGCAGCCAGCCTTGAGCTAGGTTTAGTCAAGGGATTTATACTATTCTAGAAGCCAAGTAAAAGGTCAAAGTACATTCCTACACCCATGTATTGTTTCCATGAAATAGACTAATCTGGGGCTTTTCAGACTTATCAGCTTCATCTCATGTCTACATTATTAGATGAATTGTCAAGTCACTGGTGAAACTCGGAAACCAAACATTTTTCATTAAATCTATTTAAACAAGATGAACATCAAACCGCCTTCAATCTCTGCTCCTACAAAATTAAAATAAGTGTCCCTTAAAGCGCTACATAATCAAAAGGAACATCTGCTCCTTGACACCATACATGCTTCAATCTTGGATCCTGCAAAATGAACACCATTCTTCCTTCAATCTCTGCTCCTACAAAATGAATATCATTCTTCAAAATGAACATTATTCTGACCCTATAAAATGAACATCATGCTTCCTTCAGCTCCTGAAAAAGAGCATCATTCTTCATTCAATCTCTGCTCCTACAAGATGAACATCAGTCTTTCTTCAGTGTTATCGTACAATATGAACATTATCCCTCAATCCGCTACTTGAATCCTCTTCTCCTTAATCTGAACATCATTCTTCCATCTCTCCCTACAAAATTAACAGCATCATTGCGTCCACTCACACAAAATGAACTCCCGGGCAGGAAATACAGGTAAATACCGCCCCAGGAAATACTAAAAAAAGCAGGAAATACTGGGAAAAACTCCAATACTCATCAGAAGTGGTAAATTTTAAACTAAATATCTTATATATATTAGTCAGAGGGGCTAATATAGAAGCCCATATCTAATGCAGGTTGACATAACATCAAATAAGCACATCATAGCATATCTATAACCTTTTCAATGCTACATAGCAGATACAACACCTACTATTTACTGCACAATGTTGGTGGAATTTTTAGAAACCATTTTCAGTAAAGGCTGCAACAATGATTTCTAGTAAAATAATTTCAAAATATTAAGTAACTTTCATGTCATAAATAGTTTACTTAAACTGATATACAGTGCATTAGCATGCTGTACATATTGTGACATACAATACAAAATTATAAATCCATTACACCGACTTGAATTCTCAGCCTATCAGAATATTGATTTAGAATATAGATCTAAGTTTATATTACCAAACTATGCTGGTACATGTATTTACAAGTATTGTTTATTTAGTTAGACTTAAATTTCTATGTAAATCAATGCTCTGAGCTAGGCTGTCTCTCACACTCAGCTCATATACAGGTGTGTATCTCACAATGGAAAGAGACAAAGGTGTCTAATTGGATATTAAATGATTGAGATGACAACACATTTCGTTCTGTTACATACAATTATATACTAATATTATGAACTATTTAGTATTTATACCATTACATGCTACAATACGACTGATTGAAAACACAGACTTTCACATTATAATCAACATTTTCTGTAGATTTCAGTTTTAAATAAAAATACAATTTTAACATTTCTGCAACTTCAGAATAAAATGTATTCAGTCACCATAGCACTAACTTAGCTATAATGACACCCAAATATTTACTAATGCTTGTCAGTGTATTCTTAGGCATGATAAACAACCATGAGGTTAAATATATAAATTTTCCACCTGATTAATTTTATTTATTTCCCAGTATTTCCCAATATTTCCTGGTATTTTCTATTATTTCCCGGGAACTTGCCAAACCTGACTCCATGTTTCTTTAAATCTCTACCCCTATAGCAAAAGTGAACATCAATTTTCCTTCAATCACTTCCTACAAAATGAACACTATTCTTCTGTCTTCTCATACACAATGAAATAAACACCATCATGCCTTCTGCTTCCACAACGAACACGTCTTTCAACGTCTACGGAGTACTCATACAAAGTGAACACCACTGTTCCTTCAGTGGTGGATCCTTCAAAATGAACATCATTCTTCCTGAGCAGCTTTCTTCATCATCATCAGTCTTTACAGCAATCTTTTCTGCCACAATGAACATTATTCTCAATGCTCTTAGAAAATGAAGATTTAGTCACTTACTTCCTTCGGCAACTACAAATGAACACGATTTTTCCTTCACTCTCGGGCCTTTAGAAAATGAATATCATTCATTGTCCAACATCTCCTACAAGATGAACACCCATGCCTCCGTGTAACCCCAGCTTCTACATGTACAGGATGAACATTGATATTCTTTCTTCAATCTCTGCTCATAAAGAGCGAAAATCCTGCTTCCTTCAATCTCTTCCTACAAAATGAACATCACTCTTCTTTAAATCACCGCTCTAACAAAATGAATATCACTCTTCCTTCAATCATTGCTCCAACAAAATGAAGACCATAATTTCTTCAATCTCTTTTCTCCTACAAATTGGGCATCTGTCTTGTTTCAGTCTCTTCCCACAGAATCAGCACAATCCATCTCAACAATCTATCCATCCTCAGAATTAACATCATTTTTTGCTTCTGCACATACAAAATGAACACCATGTTTCTTCAAAACAGACACCATTCTTCATTAAATATCTACACATGAACATTATTCATGTTCCACCCCCTCTCATACACTTTATTCTTCCATATATATGCTCCAACACGATGAACACCATGCTTCCTTCAATGTCTGCTCCTACAAGATGAACATCATTCCTCTTTCAATCTAGCCATACAAAGTGAACATCCATCTTCCATTAAACTATGCTCTTACAAAATGAACATCCCTCTTCCTTCAATCTCTGTTCCAACAAAATGAACATTATACTTCTTTCAATCTCTTCTCCTACAAAAT
Source organism: Chaetoderma sp. LZ-2023a (assembly GCA_034401795.1). Taxonomy (NCBI): domain Eukaryota; kingdom Metazoa; phylum Mollusca; class Caudofoveata; order Chaetodermatida; family Chaetodermatidae; genus Chaetoderma; species Chaetoderma sp. LZ-2023a. The sequence continues at coordinate 128,783,876 of CM067370.1, read as the reverse complement.
GAACATCATTCTTATTTCAATATCTTCATACAAAATGAACATCCTCCTTCTGCTATATTACAAACTAAACACAATCATCCGGTTTGCTCCCACAAAATGAACACCAGTCTGCTTTCAATATTTAATCCTACACAATGAACAGCATTACTCTTCCAGCAATCCAAATGAATGTTCTTCCTCCTGCTTTTACACCTTGAACACCATGTGTCCTTCTCCTCCTAGAAAATGAACACCATGTTTCCTTCTGCTCCTGCAAGATGAACACTGGTCAATCTTCATTCAATCTCTTCCTACTTCGACAAAAGGAACATCACTGTTCCTTCGATCTTTGATCTTACAAAATGAACATCACTATTGGCCATTTATCAAGACAACTGCAAAGGCTGGTTTGGCCAGAACGACCATTAAGTGGTTAAAATCAGAATTTACCCTTTCAGCGACAAATCCGTTTTTGAAAATTTACCATTGGAATGACTGGCTCTGTTATCGAGCCAGTCATTCCAGTGGTACATTTTCAAAGTCTTGTCTTAGTCTGCAAAAGGACATTTCTCAAGACCACTACAGAAGTAATTTTTGTCCGATATGAGGGTTAAATGGTTAAGAGTTTAATACTCACAACTTCAACATCGCTAAAAGAAAATATATAAACTTTTTTAGCAAATGTCCATTGTCCAATCGCAAAGATAATATTATTCGTTGGAAATTTATCACTGGAATCGATGACTGATATAGTTATGGGCTAGTCATTCAAGTGGTACCCGTTCAAAGTTTTCTGTTGGACCATAAATTGACATTTATCAAGACCACCACATAAGTCATACTTGAACGTTAAGAATTAATAATTCAGTGGTCTACTTAAAAGAGTGTAACTACAGATTATAATCTGTTAGTACGTATGTACTCTTCAACTTACAGAATGTATACACTCCAGATGAGAAAAAGACAAACGTAACCATTTAACCCTCAAGCCGACATGAACAGCTTCTGCAGTGATCTTGAGAAATGTACATTCGAAGACCAAGACTATATTTGAAAATTTACTACTGGAAAAACTGGCTCGATAACCGAGCCTGTCATACCAGTGGTAAATTTTCAAAAATAATCTGTTAGTCTGCAAACGGACATTTATTGTGAGAAAATTTAAATTTTCTTGAAGAGATTTAAATCTTAACGGATTAACACCAATGACGAATGTAGTAACTAGCCAGGCGAGGCAAATGACTTCTGCAGTGGTCTTGAGCAATGTCCATTTACAGACCAAGAGAAGACAATTTTTGAAAATTTACAACTGAAATGACTGGCTGGGAAAATATTTCACAGGAAAAATCTACCAATCAAAATTCTGAATGGAAGTTCTGGTGTCTATGATCATAGGATCATTTTAGTCAAGGCGGTTGATATTGCTCAAGTAGTAAGGAGAGGCAATTTGACAATTTCCTGTAAATTTATGAAATGTAAGATTTTTTTAGCCAAAAAATTGGCGAATCAAAATTCTGTATGTATGTTCTAGAGCCCATCACCAAAGAATCCTTTCAGCCACATTTGGTCGAAATCGCTCAGAATGGTAAGGAGAAGCAATTTGACAATTTCCGGTACATTTTTCATAAAATCTGATTTTCACCCAAAAAATTGATGAATCAAAATTCTGAATGGAGGTTCTGGAGCCTACCACCATAGAATCCATTTAAACAAATTTAGTTGAAATATGTCAAGACCCTATGGAGGAGTAGCATTTTGACCATTTTCACTAAATTTGTCATAAAATCTAAGATTTTCACCAAAAAAAATTGACGAATCAAAATTCTGTATGGAAATTCTAGAGCCCATCACCACAGGATCCTTTCAGGCAAATTTGGTTGAAATCACTTGTATTGGTAAGGATAAGACGCAATTTGATAATTTCTGGTAGATTTTTCATAAAATCTAAGATTTTCACCCAAAAATATTGATGAATCAAAATTCTGAATGGAAGTTCTGGTGCCTACGACCATAGGGCCTTTCCAGCCAAATTTGGTTGAAATCGGCCAAGTGGCTAATGAGGAGCAGTGTTTTAAAGCAAAAGTTGACGGATGGCAGACGGTCGCCACGGCATAAGCTCACTTGGCCCGAAGGGCCAGGTGAGTTAATAATGATTGAGTGGCACTGCTACAAAACTAGAGACTGAGTTAGTTCCCCTGGTAAGCTCCATAAGCTATAAACAGTTGTTTCCCTTAATGAAACTATGAGCCAGTGCCAGATCTTTTAAAGCACATGATCTCAACTAGTGGATCTGATCTGTCAATTGAATGACAGCATTTTTATTGTCAGAGGAAATGACACATATTTGTGTGAATTTTGTCAAATGAAATTACATCATTTGTAGGACCGTTATCAGATGAAATGACATCATTTGTAAAACCGTGATCAGATGAAATGACATCATTTGCAAGACCTTTATCAGATGAAATGATATCATTTGTAGGACTTCAGCAGAAATGATGACATCATTTGTAGGATTTTGTGAGCGGAAAGCGAGAAGACATAATGGAAATTTAATATTTTAACACTCTCCATGATAAGACAGTCAGAGTGAGTATCAGAATCTGACATTTGGACATAAAAGTATTACAGTACACCACATTATGCTGTGGTAATTGTGGTTTGTGTTTCAACAACCCAGCTTTAGCTATGTCATATACTCCAAATTTTCTGCCTGAACAGTGACTCTTTTGATATTAACCCTTACAACTTTGATGTCAAAATTTAAAATTTTTAATTTTCAAATTATGGTAAAAGATCAGCTGGTATTTATTTTTCAACAAATTTGGTGGAAGATGGTGCTGTCGTAGATGGCAACATCTTCCACCAAAATCGTTGAAAAATGTACACCAGTTTCTTTGCTATTGACGCAGTAAAAGATAGAATATTGACATCAGTGTGCTAAGGGTTAAAATCATCATTAATCGAATTAATCTTAAAAGCCTCCGTTACTCCGAATAAATTTTAATAAACACCGTCTTAAGTACCGTAGCACCATTGATTCAAACGCATCGGCTGTATCAAGTGTACAGGGTTTATCTAGCAGTAAAATGAATTAATGAATTTCAAAGCACATTGCCGGTCAACAACTTCACTTTAACACGCAACATCAAATATCATGTACAATAATACACTATTAACACTTTTTTTTAATTTAAATTTTCTCATAAAATGTCCATTTGCAGATCAAGACTATTTTTGAAGCTTTACCACTGTTATGACTGGTTTTTAAAAATCGGCCAAAATCGAAAATGGCCTTTGGCTGGCCAAACTGGCCGACCAGCTTCGTTTGAACAAAACTGTATCTATATGTCATAATGATGCTTTCTGACAAATATACTTGAAATCGGCCCAGTGGTTCTTGAGAAGACATTTTAAAATTCCTATTGCTTTAGTATGGGAGTTTTGTTGGAAAAAAGATCCAAGTAATTTTCGCGAAAACCTGGTCATCCAAGATGGCCACCGAAGCATTTGGCCAATCAAGTTCCCTTGAACAAAGTTGGTTCAGCTCTTGCCCTAGATGATATTTCATGAGTTTTGAATCAATCCTCCAAGTGGTTTCGGAGATTTTTAACGACGTGCCTAAAAATCAACCAAAATCCATGATGGTCGCTGGCCAAATTGGCCGATCAGCTTAGTTTGAAAAACTTGGATTGCTATGCGCTAAGGATGCTTCCTGCCTAACATAATTGAAATCGGCCCAGTGGTTCTTGAGAATAAGTTGGTCAAAGAAAAAGCTGATTGACAGACAAACGGACGCAGGACAGTCGCCATGTCATAAGCTCACTTGGCCATTCTGACCAGATGAGCTAACAATGGATAAATCCAAACTGTCAATGAAGTATATGACATCATAACCAATTACATCCATCTGTGATAATCAACTACGTAATGAAGGACATATCTAAGTCTGTCACGAATGCTTAATAGTTCGTCAAAAGTTGTACAAATTGTATGTCTATTTAATAAAAACTCTGGGTGGGGGTGACCGTTGGGCATAGTTAAAAGTTAGTGGATTCATCCATTACATGTAGTATGACAGGTCTATATAGGTGTTCTCTTAACCCTTGAATTTGTTCACGAAAATTTCAATTTTCTCATAGAAAATGTCTATTTGCAGACCAAGAGAAGACTATTTTTTAAAATTTACCACTGGAATGACTGGCTCAGTTATCGAGCCAGTCATTCCAGTTGTAAATTTTCAAAAATAGTCTTCTCTTGGTCTGTAAATAGACATTTGCCAAGACCATTGCAGAAGCCATTTTTGGCCGATATAAGTGTTAATTGGTTAACCATTAAATCGTCAAATTTGTTCAAGAATATTTTACCTTTCTTATAGAAGTTTGATCTGCACAACAAGAGAGGACTCTTTCTGAAAATTTATCACTGGAATGATAGGCTCAGTAATTGAGACAATCAATCCAGTCCATGTCTGCAGATCAACATTTCTCAAGACCATGCAGAAGCTGATTTTTGCTGGCCTGAGTGTTAATGCTTTAACGGTAAAGCCGGCCAAAACCGGCCTCTCTAGTCGTCATGACTACATGTTTATAGTGGTCGAGTGGTTAGGGAGTCCAACTCATGACTCAAATGTCACGGAATTGATTCCCAGCCGGGCTTCCGCGGTGTGTCACTGAGCAAGGCCCTTCACTCTGCGCTGTTCCAGTACACCTGTCTGTAAAATAGGTATCTGTGAGGGCAGTGTCGGAAATACGGAATGTCGGCAAAAAAGCCATCGAGCACATATAAACGGCAGCCGTTAAGATTGTGTTGGAATGAAAAAGGTCCAATGACAAGGGGGTACACAGTTGTAGTCGGCAGAGTACGCAATTGGAAGTGAACTATAAAACCATGACCTATACCTGAGGAATGTCCATGTGCAGGCCAGTCATTCCAATGATAAATTTTCAAAAATTGCCAGCAAATGGACATACACTGAGGAAAAATTAAAATTTGTGTGAAAAATCCTGTCAATTAACCCTTAGCACGCTGATGTCAATATTCTATCTTTTACTGTGTCAGTATCAAAGAAACTGGTGTACATTTTTCAACAATTTTGCTGAAGATGTTGTTGCACCATCTCCCACCAAATTTGTTGAAAAATGAACACCATTTCATCTTTTAATTTAATTTGAAAATTTAAAATTGTGACACCAGTGTGGTAAGGGTTAAAGGGTTAGGGCTTTAACTAACACAATTGACTTGCAATAGGGCACATGCATTATTTGTTATAAAGAGGGTGGTTCCATCGACCACCGATATTAAAGAACCACTGACACTTGCCTCTGCATGGTAGATGAACTTGTTAAGCTGGCTTTTACTGACTGTATGTTTTACAGGAGTGATGATCAATGTATATACTGATAATCAAGCATATACTGATAATTAAGCATGCAGCAACATCAATATTATTCTAAACAATCTCTAGTTTCTCGCACAGTCATACACAATTGATGATACGGCCTATAAATACACTTGTAATTAATTAATTCATCAATAATTCAGTGGACAAATGATCAGTCGATTAGCTGAATTAACCATTATAGAGTGAAAACGAGAAATCTTTCGGGATGTAGGGAATATGCAATCATTGCAATGTGTTGTTAGGATGCCCTGACAGTACAAAGTAATGGTAAACTATGGGTGGGTATTACATGTAATTTACAATTTTATGTGAGAATGTCTCATGTTCTGGATAAAAATGCCTATAACCTGGTAATTTCCTCTTAAATAGCATGTCTTCGCTTCTGTTTACAAAAAGATTCTCATTTGATATGTTGAAGCCTATCGTCGTAGGATCGTTCCACCCAAGTTCTGTTGAAAGTGGGCCATTGATTAAGGAGTGCTGTTTTTAAATTGTTCCGGAAATTTCCAAGAAAATATTCCAGAAAATCAGACTATCAAAGTTTTTAATAGATTTACTAGAGGCTACCACTATAGGATCCTTCCAGCCAAATCTGGTTGAAATTGCTCACACGATTAATGAGGAGTTACATTTTAAACGAATTCCTAATTTTCAGAAAACACAAGATGGCTGCCAAACAAATTGACCAATCAAAATTCTGTATACAAGTTCTGAAGCACACCACTCTAGGATCCTTCCAGCTGAGGCTGCTTGAAATCGTTTTAGCGGTTAATGAGGGGTAGCCGTGTAACTGATTTCTGCAAATTTAAAAGAAGTCCAAGATGGGCACTGAAAAAAATTGGCCAATCAAAATTCAGTATACAAGTTCTGAAACCTACCGGTCTAGTAGCCTTCCAGTCATGTCTGGTTGAAATTGTCCAAGCGGTTAATGAGGCGCAGTATTTTAAATGATTTCCCAACATTTTTTCGGAAAATTAAAGGTGGCTGCTGAATGAACTGACCAATAAAAATTCTGTATAAATGATCAGAATCATACCACTCTAGGGTCCTTCCAACCGAGTTTGTTTGAAATCAGCCAAGTGGTTAATGAGGAAGTAGGCTTTAACTGATTTTCAGAATAGCCACCAGATAAATTGACCGATCAAAATTCTGTATACAAGTTCTGAAAGCTCCGACAAATCTGGTTGAAATAGCCCAAGCTATTAATGCGTAGCATTTTAAACAAATTCAGAAAATTCAAGATGGCCGCTGTAAAAATTGTCCAATCAAAATTCTGTATACATGTTCTGAGTAGGCTTGCACGATTTTTGCTTTGAAACATCACGATCGATTTTATTTTAAAAATCGCGATTTTCGATTAAATCGTAGGTCCAAATAAACCGGGGTAAGGTCACTTGCTTCTGGAAAAAGTTGAAATAAATGATACAAAAATAGCACGAAATTAGAACACATTTTCATGCGCCAAATTCTTACCATCCTACGTCTATGCTTAATATATACCGTATATCCATCATCGCGGGAGTGAAATTATTAATTGGGACCGCCTAAATATTGCGTATAGTTCAATAAACATTATTTATTTCATCAAAATTTGAGATAAAATGTCGCCGAGAAAAAATAAATTACATGATGTATCAGCTTCCGCTTATAGCCGCCCTTTTGTATGACGAGTTTAGGTCATTATCGGAGTAATGCGAAGACATTAATATTAGTACCCGGGGAGATACTGGGCAATCCACATACATAGGATGGGAGCTTTGAGTAGGTACGAGTGTAACGGCGTAAACTCGGCCTATAGAGCAGTTTATAGTTGTTTTCAGAATGTACGATTTACATTTAAGAGTAATCAACAGAACGCCCAGTTCAAAATCAAACAACCTGGAATGCTGTTGCTTTATTTTCTTTAATTTGACATGACAACCGAATCAAAAAGGAAAAATTATTACACTGTCTGAAATTGCTAACCCTAGAATTAAAAAGAATTATGTTCACTGATTGCCTAACACTCTGCAACTAAGTATATACTTGGCATTTCACGACAGACTCGGGGTCTGCAGCGAAAGAAAGAAAATTATATGGCGATTCGACGGAGTAACTAGCTGGTTTTCTCAATGACAAAGGCGTTACCTCGCTATTGTTAGCTTGTTTATTGTAGCGCTTTGTGTTGTGATTAGTAATCATTCGGCACTGCGGGATATAAACACAATGAACACAGGCGTGAATCGATTATAATTGTACTCATGTACTGATAAAATGCGACGGAAAAGTACACACTAGATTTTTTAAAAACATGAAATCTTTTCCGATTTTCCCTCAATTACATTGTAAAAATTGCGATTTTAAAAATAAATCGAACTTCACGATTAAATCAAAAAATTGCGCAAGCCTAGTTTTGAGACCTACCACCCTAGGATCCTTCCAGCCAAGTTTGATTAAAATCGGTCAAGCGGTTAATGAGTAGGATTTTAAAAAATGTTGATGGAGAGATGACTGCCATGGCATAAGCTCACTTGGCCCTTCAAACCAGGTGAGATTATAAACTAAAAAGTTTTTCTAAACAGGTTTGAGGTGGAAAGGGGAGAACTGATGGAGGGAGGTGGTGACCCTACTTCGTGGTGCTTCGAGAAAGTGTGCAGTGCTGTGTACACATTGGGCCTAACTCTATCCTAACTTTTTAGGTTAGTGGTTAGTAAACCCCCCACAGAACCCCCCCCCCCCCCCCCCTGCGGGTTGGTCTGTTGTTTTATTAACCACTATAAAAACATACTTACCATTCAATCACTACTTGCTAAATCAATTATCTGCATTTAGCTACCAGAATAAGATTTTTATGCTTGCATACACTACTCCCCATGCCTATTCCTATAAATATGGACCCTCAACCAGACTACTTGTTAGGTCCATCTCCAGTATATTAACTGATATAGACTGCCACCAGTCTGTACTCACTCCATAGTGACGCCCGTCACTAAGCGCGCTTGTGCATGCGCATGCGCACTGGAGCCCAAATAGGAAACAGATTCACTTTTCTGAATTTAAGTGCCAAATATTATAGGCAAATTTTCGAATCAATTCCATGCGGGGTGGCTGAGGCCGGGTCATAGTGATTGAACGGTAAGTATGTTTTTATAGTGGTTAATAAAACAACAGACCAACCCGCAAGGGGGGTCTATGGGGGGTTGGTATTACACCACAAAAACATCTATTACCGTTCAATCACTACTTGCTAAACCCGTAGATTTGGTCAGTGCCCCACTTAAAACATTAGGTGGGAGGCGATTTGAGAATCAACAAACAAGGATAAAAATCAAACCAATCTTATCCAAATGTTAATAACATAACATAATAGTGCATTAAAATCAATCACACCGTGATTATCAAATACGGAAAACTTGAACTTAGAGATAAATAAAAATCAAAATAAACTCTCACCACTTCTTACAGACGCCCAGTCTTAACGAAAATGGCGAGATGTGCTTGGTAAATGGTCTTCAGCTATTTTGGTTAAAATCGTAATATTACGAAAGAAGGAGGCTGCTGCACTCTGATCTTTCAGATAAAAGGTTGTAAAAGAGGATTCAGATTTTCATCCTGCAACCTGTATGACTTCATGTAAATACGAACCAGCAAAAAGTGCAAAAGAGGAAGCCATTCCTCTAACATTGTGAGCTTTAATATGAGAGAGATTAATTTGTTCCGGAGAAGCAATCTCATAACAAAGCTTAATCGTCTCCCAAATCCATCAGGATATCGTAAACTTTGAGAATGGCTTAGTTAACTCTTCCGCATAAGAAAACCATAAAAGGGACGGATCAAATCTTTTGAAATCAGTTCGGTGTTTGTACATTCTTAATGCCCTAACTGGACACCAGAGTTTATCGGACGGCGAAAAAGACGATAATGATTTTGAAATGATCGGACTAGCAGGAAACCGGTTAGACTGAGTTTTAGATAAAAAATCGCTTCTGGGATTAAAACTAAACCGTCTCCTGAAACTATAAATCTCTCCCTTTCAGCAGAAAAAGCATGAATTCTGAATGCCTTCTAGCAGAGGCCATTAATACTAATAGAGGAGAGGTTCAAAATGACGGCCACTTGAAGAACCAAAGCCAAGTTCCGTGAAGGTAAAGGCTTAGCTATCGGAGGACGAATATTGCCTAGACCTCTAATAAAAACTATTAAAGGTCTTAGTGTCCTTGAAATCGGCATACAGAAGGCAAGGAAGATGATGCCAGAGAAAATCTATATCCCCTAACCAAATCAGCTGATAAATGGAAGGAATCAGAGATATGTTAAAAAAGTCTAATACTTGGGGAATAGAAACAGAATCGGGCACGAGACCTTGGTCTGAACACCATTCTCCAAAAATTTTAAGTCGACACTTGTAAACTCTGCGGTTCGACTCTCTTCTGGAAGAATTGATAATTACTGGAGATCTTGAAGAAACTTTATTCTCGTAGACTTTAATTTCGATATTCTCCAAACACACAGACTGAAGATTTCAGGGTTTGGATGAAGACAAAGACCTCTTACTTGAGCCAGAAGATCCTTGGAGAATGGAAGAAGACGAGGGAAGTCTATCAGGAGATCTAGAAGGTCTACAAACCAAATCCTCTTTGGCCAAAAAAGGAGCTATAAAAGAATCTCGCAGATTTGTTCTTTGACATTCTTCAACACTAACCAGCGCTCTAGATAAGCTTTTCAATAATTGGGTGATTCACTCATAGAAATTTTGTAAATTGGGTTTCTTTGGAATTTAATTGGGATATTATACATCATTAGAAAGAGAACTGAAATTAATTGGGTGATTTTCTATTTCAGTACTCATGATGTTAAAAATTAATTGGGTGATTGGCAATTTTTATTGGGTGAAAACGCAAAAACCCTGCTTATCTAGAGCTCTGACACTAACGGAATCAAAATCGTTGGAGGGAACGCCTAGATGAACATTCCTGTCCAGGACTGAGACAGGGCATCCACCGCGAGGGCTTGACTGTCCGGAAAAAGAGACATGTAAGAGGAGATCTGAGCATTCAGAGATGTCGCAAACAGATCTACCAGAGGACGATCCATAAGACTGAAAATTGCTTTGACAACCGACCTCTTTAACTGCCACTCTGTGTGGCCGAATTTGCTGGGACGTGACAGTTGGTCCGCAAGAAAATTCAGACTGCCTGGGACATGAGGAGACACTAGAAGAATCTGATTCTTGCGACACCATAAGAGAAGGTTCCACACTTCTAGACAAAGGAGGGATGACCTTGTACCCCACCTGCCTGTTGTTATAAGAGACCACTGTCGAATTGTCCGACCGAATCGAGACTTTGAGACCAATCACAAGATCTGACCATGAAAGGAGAGCCTTCTTGACAGCACACAATTCCAGAATGTTGATATGAGCTGCAGACTCCTCCAAGGACCAAAGACCGGAAACCGACAGGGAGTCCGAGACCAGTCCCCATCCCTCCTGAGAAGATTTTGTGAAGATAATCGCCTGAGGGGAGAACTTTACCAGTGGAACATCCATCAGAAGCAGAGAACGGGCTTTCCAAAAATCTAGAAGGGGAATCAAGTGTTCTCTGATGGGAATCTGATGGTAAATAGAGTGAACCGACTGCTCCCAAAGGGACATTAAATACATTTGGAAGGGTCTTCTCATCAGCGCTGCCCATGGAATAACATTCTCTACGCTGACCATCAAACCTATCACTCTTAACAGAAATCTTGTTCAGACCATGGAAGACAGGATTTCCATTGCCACTGATAAAGCTTCTATTCTTGGATCTGAGGGGAAGACTAGACCCTGGGTCAGATTGAAAGAAATGCCTAGATGCGTGAAGATTTGAGAGGGCCCTAGACTTGATTTCTTTAGATTTAAAACCCACCCTAGGTTGCATGCCAGACTGCAAACCTCTGGAAGAATTCCTGAGAGAATTGAAGAAGACTTACTTTACTAACCAATCGTCTATATAAATGTGGAGATGGATAGAACGACGGTGAAATTTTCTGCCACGACCGAGACTAGGCGAGAAAAAGAAAAGGAGCCGTAGTCAGGCCAAAAGCATGGCGCGAAACTGCCAAACTTGATCTTAGTAAGCAAATCTCAGGAATTTTCTGAAGGAAGGGTAAATGAACACATGAAAAAAGGCGTCATTTTGGTCGATGGAAACGACCACATACCCTGATCTAGACTGGAAATGATCTGGGAGATAGTCTCCATCTTGACGTGGGAGTAAGAATCATGAGATTTAATCATGAAATACCCCCTTGATAAATTAAAAATAATGCAGGTTAGAATGTTTCAGAGCGAAAAGAGATCATTTTACTAAGGACAGGGTAGGAAAACCTACCCTAGGATGAACGCTCTCATGTACGTATAAATTCCTTAGAATTAACATAATTCACAAATAAAACATGATAATGACCAAATTGTCAATTGAAAAGACCAGAGGAGACAAGAAAGAAGAATTAAAAGACGAAAGAGCTGACACAAAAGAAGGAAGGACTATAGAAAACTCCTCCTTACAAGGAAGTGAAAGAGTCTAAGCAATCCATCATTGAGCCAGGGACCAGTCATCCGAAGAGACCCTGACAGGACAAAATCTCCTTAGCCCTGACCGACTAGGAAACAGAAGAATAGAAGAAGGATTAGGATATGGAGAAGAAAAAAGATGAGAAGAGTCACCAGAGGCCATAGAATCAATAGTTCAAATGGAAAGAGGAGAGCAAGGCCTCTTGGAAGCTAGAAGAGAAGAAAACTGTAAAGAATCAGAAGAGGAAAAAGATTGATCAGAAGGAATGTGAACAGATACAACATCCTGACCTGACATGGAAAGAATAGAGAAAAAAGCTGACATGAAAGAATGAACAAGGGACTGATCCCCAGAAACAGAAAACAATGAGAAAACCAGACCTTAATCACCAATTAGAAACTCAAGCTCAAAAGAGAGAACGACAGAAACAATCGGATCAAGATGATCAAAAGAGGAAGAGAGGAATTAAGAAGAATGGAAGATGAAGAGGAAAGAACAGGACCAGAAGATCCCGGGAGAGGATTGATAGATGAAATATGGGAAAACCCCATAGGAGGGAAAAAAGAAGGAAGACAGAAAGAGAGAGAGAGAGAGAGAGAGGAAGGAGAACATGACTAGAAGAAAACTTTAGGAGAAGGGGCAGGGGATGAATGAAGAGACCTATACTTATCTTTACTCATTATTATTAAAGACTTAGAACCAATATTATCGTCTTGTAAAAAAGGAAGTCATTGACTTTGATATGCTAATAAAAAGGAATGATTGATAGAATGATAATGAATTCCGGAAACAGCTGGGTGTTAAATGCACAAAACACTAATACGTGATTATGATTAAACACTACGGAATGAATCACGAAACAAAACGCTGAAAAACAGAGGCGATATAAAATCTAAGCAAAAAGACTCACCCAAACCATGACTGTGACAAGGCAGAAGAAAAAACTCGGCTTTTATTCCTTCTTCTTTCACCCTAATCTTATTTCTCTATTCTCAGCATTTTCTAGCTCTTGTAATCATTAATCTTAGAGCCATTCTCTTCCCTATGAATCCACTACTGAATCTATTCCTTTCAGTGCCTGTCAGAATTAGACTAAGAATTACCTATAAACAGGAATTTTCCTCAAAAAACTAATTCCCTCAGTTAAAATAAATATGTCAACCTGCCGACATAAGAGGCAAAAAGAGCGTGAAAAAAGGCTGAACGGCCCGGAGACAACTGGCCATCTAAAGATGGATGAAATTAAAAATGAATTTTAATTGCGACATCTAGCGATAATGCGTAGAATACAGACAGACTTATCAACTGCAATAAAAAACCCATCTGGCAATCAGTTGGAAGAGTCTATAATTACGTTGAAATGTTTCACTGATAAAAGAATAAATGCTGAATATCTACAAATCCAAGAGAGACTTCAAGACTGGCAATGTCTCGGAATTAATATTTTCAGCGACTAAACATTCCGATTTTAAAAGCACTTACTGAAATAAGACTAACTCTTAGACAAAATGATGACTAGATCCTAGGAAAGACAAACCTGGAATCTCAGTAAGAGCTATCACCGGAAATCCAAAAAAGGAAGACAGAACCGGAAGTTAATCATAGAACACCATGAAAACCGGTAATGACCCTATCCCCAGATGTACGAATCCGGAAGTGTAAAAATAGGAAACGGAAATGCGCAAAACGGAAGAATACAACCAGAAACTGAACCCGGATGTACATTAAAAAACCAGAATAAGCACAGGAACCGGAAATATGCAAACCGGAAGTCAGGCTGGATACGGAAAAAACGGAGGTAGATCCGGAAATGGAAGTAACCCCTGTCCTGAGGACCTGAATCCACTACAACTGATTTAAGACATTGGCATTATCATAAGCACCAGACTTATGGACGTCTCAGCCTCCGCCACCACGGCTTGTGGGTTATGCCTGTCACCCTCAAGTCTAATGTGGGTTTGACCCGGTGCACTACACGAGCCCACCTTCGAGAGCCTATTTGCTCTAATTAATTGCTCTTTATTCTTAATTCATTCACCAGGCCAGAAGTACGTCCCAACCGGAAGCGGAAGTGCTTATTAGTCATACCGGAAATGGTCGGAACGGAAGTAAGAACCGGCTCTTGAAGACCCGGATGTCCTGCAAAACCGAAAGACAAACCGGAAACGGACGGAACGGAAGTAGCACCGGAAAACGGAAGTAAACCCGAGTCCCGAATCCACCCCAACGGAACCGGAAGAACTAGCAAAACTAGATTGCGGACTATAGCTATAGGCGAACTATGAAGAATCTTGACGACCGGTATGACCGAAAAATTGGCATTATCGTAAGCACCAGACTTATGGACGTCAGCATCAGCCACCACAGCTTGTGGGTTATGCCCGTCACCCTCAAGTGTAATGTGGGTTTGACCCGGTGCACTACACGAGCCCACCTTCGAGAGCTTAGTCGCTCTAGACGTCTGCTTAGGAAACCTGAATACTTGCATTGACGCCAGAGGAATCGGTTTCCCCCATTTGCGGGAACGCCCGCTAGCCCTTGGAGTATCGTCGGAGTTAGAAGAAACTTCCTGTTTCTTGGCCTCCATGATGACAGAAGATATTCTTTCGTCTAAAGATTTAGTCAAAACTGCAGCGAAGGAGTCAAATCTCGCAAATAAACCTATCACTGCTTCCGATTCGCCGAAACCCCCCCCCCCTCCGTTGCTGCTGGATTAGACATATTAGAATATTGCAAAAGACACAGCTTTTGTCTACTAGCAACGGAAGAAGGGGAAGGACAACCACAGGGCAGCGCTGTAAGGGCGAATAGTCCTTAAAGAAACTTAGATACAAACGCAGACCACCCTATGCAAAACCCGCACATCGATGTGGGGGTACACGTAGTGCACTTAAAACAGAAATGTCCTCCATACTCCACAGAGTGAACTCGTTGACAGATTGAGGATGTGCACTTGATTTATCGGTCGATAAAACAGACTCTTAAAAGACGAAAAAAGATTACAAAAGAAGCATACAGCTTAGGATTTCGATAAAAGGGGTCTAGAAACATTCAAACGCCTTTCAAAGAAAGGCCGGAAAAATTCAAATTCAAGATAATTTCCTATCATAGGGAAACATATGTAATTCCTTGTAAAGCACTATTTTTTCTTTTAACTGAAAGAGATTAGGGGCTCACTGGAGTAATAGAGTGTTTTTATATGATGATGACTTAGGAAAGTTACCACGAAAACGAAACCCATGAAAACTGGTAACATTTATATACATAGTTATAAAGTTCAATATAACCACGAAATACTTCCAAAAACATAATTTTGGGAGGATAGACTTCATAATAGGCATATCTTAGCGGGAGGAAGTCCTTCAAGTGTAAGCTGACACAGCGCAAAGCTATAAAAACTTTCTAATAATATTTGTGCAGTTTTTCTGCTTGCAGAATAATTGAAAAGTGAATCCATTTCCTATTTGGGCTCCAGTGCGCATGGGCAAGCTCGCTTAGTGACAGGCGTCACTATGGAGTGAGTACAGACTGGTGGCAGTCTATATCACTTAATATACTGGAGATGGACCTAACCAGTAGCCTGGTTGAGGGTCCATATTTATAGGAATAGGCATGGGGAGGAGTGTATGCAAGCATAAAAATCTTATTCTGGTAGCTAAATGTAGATAATTGATTTAGCAAGTAGTTATTGAACGGTAATGGATGTTTTTGTGGTGTAATAACAGCCATAACAGTAGACTTGCTTGCATCTAAGGAGCAGCCTTATTCAGTGGTGACTGGTTAGCGTCGAGCTATGGAGCGGACAAGAACACAGTAGGTCAGATGAAGTCAAATGCTGTCAAGGTCTTTCTTCTTCGGATGCCCCTCATTCACGGAATCGTTCACACACACACACACACACACACACACACACTGCGTGCGCTGCACACAAGATGACCAAAAATAATTAAAGCAGAGATTATTAATATGCTGATGGATGTGATAAATTACTCTTAACAAAAAAAAAAATTTAAAGGCAGATGGCTTTACAGTCTAAATAATAGAAAAAAACACAAATGACAAGTTCTAACAACAAATGCTAGAAAAGAATATAAGATTCTTATATTCTAATTTTATGTTAGAAATCAATTCTAATTTGAAGGCAAGTTCCATTCATGGGTAAATCACATTTAGCAGACATTCAGAGATTGTTTTTTTATTAAGATGTGTAACTATGGTTCATGAACCATGGTTTGTCTTCCCTTGTTCTGCGAATTTTCAAACCAACAAATGTTCGTTACAGCTCTAGATAAGAGCGAAACATCGTCAACATTATACGACAAATGCAACAGTAATAACGATGCAATGGCGGTAATATGGGCAAGGCTATGAATAATTCCACACACTGATTAATTATACAATAATAACAAGAGGCCCAATGGGCCTGTGTCGCTCACCTAGAGCACCAATTTCTATCAAAATTGTTGGTGGGTGGTTTAGCAGTCTTTTAAATGAGTTTGTGGACATTTTTGCAAGTGAAATATGGCCGCCAAACACACTACATTTTGATTGGCCCATGTTTTTTTGATGGATCAACTTCCCTTGAACAAATTTTAATGTCCCAAATTTCGGCCTGATCCCTTCAGCGGTTCTGGAGGAGTCAGTTTCATGAAAACTAGGTCAATCAAGTCCTCTTGAACAAACTTGGCTTACCTCTTGGCCTAGATGAAGATTGCCCAAGTGGTTTCGGAGATTTTTAAAGCCATTTCTTGAAATCGGCCGAAATAAAAAATAGCCGCTGGGCAAATTGGCCCAATAGGTTCATTTGAACAAACTTGGATCCTTATGCCCTAAGGATGCTTCCTGTCAAATATAATTAAAATCGGCCTGGTAGTTCTCGAGAAGACATTTAAAATTTCCCATTGCTTTAGCATGGGAGCTTTTGACGAGAAAATTATCAAAGATGGCTGCCAAACCATTTATCCGGCAGTTTCGAAAAATGTAAATTTGAGCTTAGAATACCCAAAAACTTATATAGAACGAATTTTGGCCTCAAAATTCATCAAATAAAAAAATCTAATATGTTTGCCAAACATGCTACATTTTGATTGGCCCACAGTGGCCATGTTTTTTGATGGAGCAACTACCGTTGAACAAACTTTAATGGCCCTTAGTCCCTAATCATATCTCCCAAATTTCGGCCTGATCCAGCCGAATCATTTGGTCAATCAAGTTCCCTTGAACAAACTTGGTTCAGGTCTTACCCTAGATCATATTTCGTGAGTTCTGAATCGATCCCTCAAACGGTTTTGGAGAAGATTTTTAAAGACATTTCTAAAAATCGGCCAAAATCCAAGATGGCCGTCGACCAAATTGGCCGATCGGGTTCCTTTGAACAAACTTGAATCTCTATGCCTTAAGGATGCTTCCTGCCATATATAAATCGGCCCAGCAGTTCTCGAAAAGAAGACATTTTAAGTTTCCCATTGCTTTAGTATGGGAGTTTTTGGCTGGAAAATGATCCAAGATGGCCACCAACCATTTATCCGACAGTTTCGAAAATTGCAAATTTCAAATCAGAATACCCAAAAAACTTATATAAAAACAATTTCAGCCTCAAAGTCCATCAAATAAAAAAATCCAATATAGCTGCCAAACATGCTATATTTTGATTGGCCCACGGCAGCCAGTTTTTTGACGGATAAACTTCTCTTGAACAAACTTTAATGGCCCTTAGTCCTTAATCATATATCACAAATTTCGGCCTGATCGCTTCAGCGGTTCTGGGGAAGTTTTGTTTTTGCGAAAACGAGGTCATCCAAGATGGCCGCTGAACCATTTAGTCAATCAAGTTCCCTTGAACAAACTTGGGTCAGCTCTTACCATAGATCATATTTCATGAGGTCGGAATCGATCCCTCAAACAGTTTTGGAGAAGATTTTTAAAGACATTTCTAAAATTAGCTGAAACCCAAGATAGCTGCAGGCCAAATTGGCCGATCGGCTTCGTTTGAACAAAATGGAATCTCTATGTCCTAAGGATGTTTCCTGCCAAATATAATTGAAATCAGCCCAGCAGTTCTCGAGAAGGCATTTTAAATTTTCCATTGCTTTAGTATGGAAGTTTTTGGCAGGAAAATGGTCCAAGATGGCCGACAAACCGTCTATCCGACACTTTTGAAAACTGCAAATTTGAAATCACAATACCCAACACCCTATTTAAAACCAAATTCGGCCTCAAAATCCATCAAATAAAAAAAATCCAATATGGCCGCCAAACATGCTATATTTTGATTGGCCCACCGCAGCCATGTTTTTTGACGGATCAACTTCTCTTGAATAAACTTTCCTGGCCCTTAGTCCCTAATCATATCTGCCAAACTTTGGCCTGATCCCTTCAGCGATTCTGGAGAAGTAATTTTCCCTAAAACTAGGTCAACCAAGATGGCCACCGAACCATTTGACCAAGCAAGTTCCCCTGAACAAACTTGGTTCAGCTCTTTCCCTGGATCATATTTCATGCGGTTTCCCACAATCCCTCAAGCGGTTTCGGAGAAGATTTTTAAAGACATTTCTAAAAATCGGCCAAAATCCAAGATGGCCACCGGCCAAATTGGCCGATCGGCTTCGTTTGAACAATCTTGGATCCCTTTGCCCTAAGGATACTTCCTGCCAAATATAATTGAAATCATACCAGCGGTTCTTGAGAAGAAGCCGTTTTAAAGGAAAAGTTGACGGACGGACGGATGGTCACCACGACATAAGCTCGCTTGGCCTTTCAGGCCAGGTGAGCTAAAAATGGGCGGTTGTTCTCTGGGTGTAGCCCAGTGCATGTTTGCTTGATTTTCAAAATTCTGTCACGGATGGCTTCCTGGAATTACAGGCTCCATGAGGACACCAACAAGAGGCCCAAGGGCCTGGGAAACTCACCTGGACCATTTGCATTTAAATCGACATGAAGGAATTTTTTCTCGGAAAATGCAAGATAGTCACGAAAAAAATTGACCAATTAAGATTCTTGTTTGATATGTTGAAGTCTACCACCATAGGATCGGTACACCCAAGTTTTGTTAAAATCGGGGTACTGATTAAGGAGTACCGTTTTAAAATGCTTCTGGAAAAATTTCGCCAAAACATTGACATATCAAAATTCTGAAGACTTTCCAGAGGCTACCACTATAGGATTCTTCCCAAGAAATTTGGTTGAAATTGCCCAAGCGGTTAATGAGTAGCGTTTTTTGTGGAAAATTGAAGATGGCCACCGAACAAATTAACCAATCAAAGTTCTGTATACAAATTCTGAAGCACACCACTCGGGTCCTTCCCACCACGTTTGCTTGAAATCAGCTGAGGAGTAGACTTTTAACTGATTTAGGAAGTAGATTCAAGAGTGTGAAGTTGCATTGCACACCCATGCAAGAGTATATGTTGGCACATTCACTGTCAAAATCCATCAACAAACAAAAGCTGAAATTTGATTGTTCTGCTAAAATTTGATCGGTCGATGATGGCCATGTTTTTAACGTACTAACTCCCCCCTGGACAACTTGAATGGCCCGTAGTCCCTAATCATACTTCCCAAATTTCAGCCTGATTCCTTCAGAGAATCGGGAGAAGCCAATTTTGTGAAAATTAAGACATTTTTAAAAATCAGCCGCAATCCAAGATAGCCATTGGACAAATTGGCTTTCTTTGAACAAATTAGGATCACTATGCTCTAACACACAATTTAGTTGCTGCCAACATTTCTGAATAAACAATTAATATGGTATGGCTAATTATGTCACGTACAACACTTAATGCTAAATAATAGCTACATGTACCAATAAAGTGTATGCATTGTCAATCAAGTTTTCTCTTTCTTTATAGGCATATATCTACATGTCCCAATAAAAAGGTAAGAAAGAAGCCGAAACTTTGTCCCATACAACGCTACATCACTCACTGTCACCCAGCACCGACTCTACTCCTAATGGGTAATTAGCAATAAAGAAGTCTCTGCACAGTGAAATTGGCAGCAATGAATTTCTGGCAAATAATTTTCTGAGTGCATTGCAAGTATGCTGCATTTCTATGGTAAGGCCTCTCTATTAACCCTTTAACACTTATATGAGCCAAAAACGTTTTCTACAGTGGTCTTGAGAAATGTCAATTTGCAGACCAAGAAGACTGTCTTTGAAAATCTACCACTGGAATGACTGGCTCGATAAGCGAGCCAGTCTTTCCAGTTCTAAACTTTCCAAAATCGTCTTCTCTTTGTCTGCAAATTCACATTTTCTTTAAATTTAAAAAAATTTTCTTGAACAAATTCAAGGCTTATTAAAAGCCAATAGTAAGATTAGGCATATATGCAGTCCAGTCAGATTGTGTACTCTGTTTATATGTACATGCATGGCGATATGTGTCATTGCTTGGATGTTTCGTCTCACGTTTTTCGAAGCGATCAGAATCCAACCAAATTTGGTTTATGTAAGTTAGGCATATGATCGCTGAATGCATGAGGACATTTACATTGGTTCCTCCCACCAGGGTGTGTGTGAACGCGCAGAATTGTGGCGACTTGTCATCGACCCTCCAATCTAGTTTATATAGCTCTGCAGTTTGTACCTTATCAGGGTTCATACACCTTTCTGTATTTGAAATTCTATGACTTTTCATGACCAAAATTTACAAATTCCATGATCTCCAAGAATTAATTTAATATCTAGGAGATTAGTTTATAACGTAGCTCCAAAAATAAAATCTGAGTTATTCTACAAAATCAAGCCACAGCCTTGTTTTGAAAAGATGTTGCCGTACTTGCATAGAGGTGATTTATGCCAACGACACTGATTTTCCATGACTTTCCAGGGCAGGAATTTACATTTTCAAATTCGATGACTTTTCAAGACCAATACGAACCCTGGCTTATAAGGTAGCAACAGCATGCTCATAGTCAGAGAGAAATATTCGTTGGGCGATTCAAGTGTAATGTCCAGTAGCAATGGTGACAATTCTGAGCACAAATCTGATTCTGTTATCTATCTTGTGGTGCAAGGAGACTGGTGTCATAATTTAATTTTGGCACAATCTGTCCATACTCTCTAAAGTTATCGCCATTGAAAAAACTGAAACATTCATTGAAACTATTGTTCCCACAAAAACTGAAGATTCAAAAAGAGTTTAAGTATTCATATTTATCGTTCCTCAAACAAGTCTGTTTATGGGCGCATACATAATACGAAATTTGCCACACAGCAATTCAGCCAAGACATGCTAAACCTAATTTGGCACAGCAAATATTTGTCATGGAAGAAAATTGCAGGTTATCAATCATGATGTCATTGCAAGGTGCTACAATTCACCACAAGTAGAACAAAGATTATAACTGATGAAATGTTTTTAAATGCTGTACTAGTGCTGTGGTGAACAAGTTCTGCCACAGCATTTTTGTGAAAGGGCAAAATTGTCTGAATTTCAAGGACTGACCGAGTTTCACTAAAACTGTTGTTAAATCTTAAAACAACTAAAATTAATGAAAAATGGCTTATGGCTGGAATGTAAGTACAGGGTTGGAGGCCTGTAAACTTGATATTGGTGATATGAATATGAAGAAAATTCCTCATATACAAACTTCTAAAATGTTGCTTGATGCTTTACTTTTATTAAGAATTGATATTCTGAAAGAAATTTAAGAGAATGAGGGTAATTTTGAAAAAATGATATAGTAATCGCCTCAGTCCGTCTGTCCTTCTTTCCATCACGCTAACTCCTCCCAAACCATCATGTGGAATTGAACCAAATTTGGTATGTGGGTTACCCACAGGAATGCGCTTTGCAAGACAACATTTAGATTAGGCTCCGCCCCCAAGGGGGCGTGGCAGGGTCATATTGATTATAATGCATTTCACACCAAAGCGTTGCGCGGAATTCAATCAAATTCGGTATGTGGGTTACTAATAGGAATGCACTTTGCAAGACGAGATATAGATTAGGCTCTTCCCTCAAGGGTGTGTGACAGGAGTCAAAAGGTCAAATTGATTGTCCGTCACGCTAACTCCTCCCAAACTGTTAGGTGGAATTCAACCAAATTTGGTAAGTAGGTTGCCCATAGGAATGCAATTTGCACGACGATAATTAGATTAGGTCCCGCCCCCACGGGGGAGTGGCAGAGGTCAAAAGGTCAAATTGATTGTCCATCTGTCCGTCACACTAACTCCTCCCAAACTGTTGGATGGAATTCAACCAAATTTGCTAAGTAGGTTACCCATAGGAATGCAATTTGCAAGACAATATTTCGATTGGGATTCGCCAACAAGGGGCCGTGGCAGGGGTCATAAGGTCAAATTGATTATAATGCATCTCACCCCAAATCATTGCGTGGAATACAACCAAATTCGGTATGTGGGTTACTAATAGGAATGCACTTTGCAAAATGAGATATAGATTAGGCTCCACCCTCAAGGGGATGTGACAGGGGTTAAAAGGTCACATTGATTGTCCATCTGTCCGTCACGCTAACTCCTCCCAAAATGTTGGGTGGAATTGAACCAAATTTGGTATATGGGTCACCCCTAGGAATGCGCTTTGCAAGACGACAAAGATCTGGCTCCATCCCCAAGGGGGTATGGCAGGGGTCAAAAGGTCAAATCAGCTGTAACGCAACTCCTCTGAAATCGTTCGATGGAACTCAACTGAATTTTATATCTGAGTTACCCATATGATTGCGGAGTGCACAATGCCATTTATATCTGCATCCGCCCCCAGGGGGTGGGGAGGGGGTCAAAAGGTCAAATTTTAACCCACGGAAATTGATTGAAACGCATCTTCTCCGAACCCATTGGACAGAATTCAACCAAATTTGGTATGTCGATTACCCATATCAATGTGGAGTACAAGAGCATATTTACATTTGGCCCCGTCCCTAGGGGGTGGGGGATGGGGTTAAAAGTTCGTGAAATTGATTGTAATGCAACTCCTCTGAAGTTTTTAGACGGAACTAAACCAAATTTGATATCTGAGTTACCCATATGATTGCAGAGTGCAAGAGGCCATTTATATAGATTTGGCTCCGACCCCATGGGGCGGGAGAGGGGTTAAAAGGTCAAATTTTAACCTGCAGAAATTGATTGTAACGCATCTCCTCCAAAACCATTGGATGAACTTCAACCAAATTTGCTATGCGACTTACCCATATCAATGCGGAATGGATGAGCACATGTAGGCCTACATTTGGCCCCGCCCCCAGGGGTGGGGGATGGGGTTAAAAGGTCATACAATTGATTGTAATGCAACTCTGATACTGTTGGACGGAATTCAACCAAATTTAACCTGTCAGTTACCCATATCAATGTGGAGTGGATGAGCCCATTTACATTTGGCCACGCCCCCAGGAGGTGTGGAATGGGGTCAAAAGGTCATGAAATTGATTGTAATGCAACTCCTCAGACACTATTGGACGAAATTCAACCATATTTGGTATGTGAGTTACCTATATGATTGCGGAGTGCAAACAGATGGTTACATTTAGCTCCCCCCACAGCGGGGGTGGGTTGTGGGGTGTGTCAAATGTTCAAAGCGGTGAACGTGGGGGTTTGCGATGACCGTGTCATCGACCGATCAATATACTTTGTATTAGGAATATCATGTGTTTATAAATAATGTAAAAAGCAGAACTTTTTTACACTCCTGGATACCCCTTGCTGCGCCTAGTATCATTTTTCTGAGTCTCCACATTCTCTATCCTTCATGCGGTGATATCGTCTTTCTATCCTCACGAAAACTGGTAACTTTAGTTTATTTCGTTTTTAAACTGCTTTCTTCATTTGGCAAAAAAGCTGCACAAGTAAATAACTTATTAAAACGTTGCAGACATTGAAAAGACTATATTTAATCTTATTTCTAGTGTTTAAAACAGATTTTGTGGCAAACTGGAAGCCCATAGTAAGTGGTTTAACCTATGGGAGGGGGTATAAACACGAAATAGCCATTAACGGATCTAATTTATTTGTCTGTCAGTTTCGCAATATCATCAATCTACCCAGGGATGCACGGTTGTGCTCACAGCTCTATCAGTTTCGACATGACATTTCACATTGTTTTTAACCGAATATCGGTCTTATGGGCGACTTCTATTAGTTATATATGTCAAGAAAAAGTTAAAATCCATTCTCTAAAATGATTAAAATATGAATGTCAATAACACGAAAAAAGAAATTTGCGGTACAAATTCTTGCCGCCGTACACAATATAATGCTTAATATAACCCATGAGCATCGTTGCCGGAGTGAACTTATAATCTGGGACCACCTAAATATTAAGTATAGTGTAATAAAAATGTAATCATTTATAACTGCGGGTGGGGGAACAGAGGGGTAAGGGGACAGCCTAATGGCTATTTAACCATATGGCTGGTGCCTAGAGACTCCATGGTGTGAGAATTATATATCCTGTATGCTTCCTTTTCATCTCCTAATTGGAGTGTTTATGTTTGCATATGGGTCCTCTCTTTGAACCTGGGTAATGCAGTAAGAAGCATGCTCTGTCCTAAGGTTATGTAGTGCTGTATTGTTCTTGAATTCTCAGTTTGAAGTCATTTTGTTTCCCCGGCATAAGTCTCGGGAAAGTAGTGCTGAGCTGTGGGGGAGTCAGGTATACTTCAGCGATGTGGCTCATCATGTTTTACCAGTATACTGTAATAACCATTGTTTATTACATCAAAATTAATACAACTTGACATTTAATGTTGTCGTGAAACAATACAAATCACGTAATATTATAAAGGCTTATATCTGGTATTCATCTAGTGAGTACTTGTCCGCGACTCCCGGCCCGTGGTTTGGACTCAGAACTGGTTAATTACTATATACGCAATGGTGACTGAGTACTGTACTTTACATACATTCCGAGTTTCATCCAATGAAGTTGAGAACGGCTCTCCAAGTGTGATACCAGCGATCGAAAAAAAGAAGAAGAAAGAAGAAGTTGGGATCGCTCAGTTATCTCGCTCTGCCTCTCGCGCTGGTGTATAAAATCTTGTGAGAATATGAATGTGCATCTTCAAGCAAACTTTCCGTGAATAGTTCAACCAATATCAGAATTCTGTTAAATTCACATGCTAGTCGTAGAGTTTGTTTTAACCACCATGGGCGAAAAAGGATAATTCCACTTTCAACAGTCTATCAAGGTTGTCTTAGATATTTAACGTCATGTGTGTATAACCATTCATTTTTCTCAAAGATCATAAAGCACTAAGCCGCAACGTGATTAGATAAACAGTGTTCATTTGTAGGAAGATAGATTATTCTTCATATACGATTGGATAATTTTTGTCGTGCTAGTCAAATGAGAAAATGGGAATGGAATGATCAGACTAATCCGCTTAAATGATGTAGATAATTCCCGGAAAGACATGTCTTAGGCATCAATCATTACTCATTGTGCTTTTCACGATTGTTGTTGGTTAGTATCTTTCATTTTAAACATAATCAAAGTACAATGCATCCCCTCTCTAGTCGTAATAAACATTTTAGAGGCGGATCTGCACAACCATCAGTCACTCAACCTGTACATGTATATTATAATGTGCCAACATAGCATATGGGCGAGATGCACTTGTAGCAATTCTGTGTGTATGTGCGTGCGTGCATGCATGTATCAGTGCGTAGTATGTGTGTGCATGTGTGTGTGTTCTTTCCTGCATGATCCTGTGACTTGTCTCATTAACAGTCGGTCTGCGGCAAGCCACCAGACCTATCTCCAGCAGGCAATAACTCTGAACCTGCTGAGAGTTTTGAGAACAACTTGACTGAAGGTTGTTGGTGTATTAGCCAACAACAACTTTCAAATCGAGTTGTTTTCGACACAGTTGGCATGTCCAAGGTTGAACCATATGGAAGGTGTTGTCTATGGAAACTTGGTGGGTAGATTATTAAACTGGTTCTCAGCACCATTGAGTTAATTTAAAGTACAAAAGTCTGGAGCCAGTGATGATTTTGATCATGTGATCGTGCTGAACTGAACACCATGATGCATACAGTTAACTTGATGGCATCAGTGTTATTGATTGTTTTTAATAATTCATATGTCTGTATATTTCTATTTTGTTGATATTGTATACCTGACTGTATATGTATGCTTATCAGTCAATTGGGAAAAAAAGCAAATAAACTTTACTTTACTTTTAAACAATAATGATAAAAACAAACGAAAACATGTTCATATTCGTTTGTTCGATATTTATATTTTATAAGTGGTTTTGAAACCATCAGTGCATGATATTGGTTTTCAATATGGTATCGGTATATCGAGTAATCTATCTCATAGTGAAAACACATAACTGGTTTATAAACCAGTCATCGGTTTTCGTGAGGGGTAATTTGATAATATCGCCAAGCTGACATACAGAGAAGACAGTTGTCAACCTTTAACATCCACAAACTGACACACTAAGCTACATAGAAGTTTAATTACCTACTCGCTGTAGACTCAGAACCCAAAACAGAAATAACCTAGATAAGAGTGGATTTAAGATAATAGAAAAAACAATTAATCTTTAATATTACTTCAATTACAAGAATGTGCAATACAACTCTTGAACCATGTTTACCTTGTCCCTTATTCCGACGGGGCATTCCGTGGATTATTTCGCAGATGGCAGCGCCATTCCAAAATGCATTCACCTATTATTCATTTCAACAGCTTAATGTAGATGATCTCCATCTTGCCTTCGACTGTATACCATATGCTACTCATCATAGCGCATTTTTTTACTCGACCATTTCGCGACCCATTTTGTTTGTAGCAGGTGTGATTTATATATACACCTGTGCAAAAGTTAAGCACCAGCAAAAACAATAGAACGTAGAAACATGATGGTACAACTAGGCTGCCATACTTTTTGTCCCCGCGTTAGCTGACATAATTCCAAGTACGAAATGCACATGCATGTATGACTTCACGCCGCTTGATGTCCGTGCGTGGCGGGAAACAGCACACGTGTTCAGTTATGTAAAAGTCCAGTTTGAGGTGTAGAACATTACATACAGATTTAGGCGACAAGATTAGGAATTTTGTGTTCATGACCGTGGTTTATTTGTACAGAGAGGATTAGCTCTTGGTTGTGAACCGCTATGGCAAGAAGAAGGTTAAGTGATCGTGTGAAATGGCAAATCATAGGCATGCATACCACTGGTATGTCATGCAGAGAGATTTGCAGACAGCTGAACATTAACCATACTCTAATCAGTCGTTTGATTGCAAAACATGGGCAAACTAACGAGGTGAAGGACAGGCCTAGATCTGGAAGACCGAAGAAGATTACTGCCCGTGATGATCGAGCCCTAGTACGCCTTGTTAGGAGATCTCCATTCACCAACAGCAGAGTGCTCAGCCAGCAATGGGAAACGCGCAATAGAGTGTCAATGTCTACCGTCAAAAGGAGACTGTATGCTGCTGGCATGAAAGCTAGGAGACCTGTCAGACGTCCTCTCCTCACTGCACACCACAAAGAGGAGCGTCTGAGGTGGTGCAACGAAAGAAGACACTGGAACATGAGATCTTGGAGACGGGTACACTGGTCCGATGAAAGTCGGTTCCTGCTTCATGCCACAGATGGTCGAACTCGTGTATGGAGGTCCAGACGCACGGCGTACGACCAACGTAACATCATGGAAGAAGTTCCATTTGGTGGAGGTTCCGTTATGATATGGGGGTGCATCTCATTTGATTGTAAGCTGGATCTGTTGACTGTACCTGGAACACTAAATGGACAAAGATATCAAGATTCCATACTGGATAGAGTTGTGGTCCCTCATTTTGTAAATCATGCACCTGGAACCCACCCTATATTCATGGATGACAACGCCCGACCACATCGTGCTAGAGCTGTGCATGAATACCTCCACCAGAATGCCATCGAAACCATACCATGGCCAGCAAGGAGCCCTGACATGAACCCTATTGAGCATATCTGGGACATTCTGGGAAACATGGTGAGAAGGAGGGATCCTCCTGTGCAGAACATACAGGAATTAACAGACGCACTCCATCTTGAATGGCAACGAATACCACAATGGCGTATCAGTCGGTTGGTGACCAGTATGAGACGTCGTGTCCAGGCCGTCATCCAGGCACAAGGTGGATATACCCGGTATTAATAATGACAGTCTCAAACTCGTGCACAGATGTTAAACTTCGTTTTCAGACGCCATTAATGACAATCTAGCCACGTGTGTCAACTGTAGGGCAATAGTTGTCAGTTGTGTCAACGTAACCATATTCAGGCCTCGTTTTCAAGTTCAAACAAAAACATACAGTGTTTCCCCACCATCATAATCAGCATTCCTCTAGTTGCATTATTACCTCTTGCACTAAGATGGATGGGTACATAAATGTTTATGCTATTGCTTTCTTCATAGCACATGAATATACCCTCGCATGTGCGTAAAAATAGGGTGGTGCTTAACTTTTGCACAGGTGTATATTAATAAATTCATTAGATGTTCCTCGTAGGGACAGACACTATACAGTTCAAGTTCTAGTTCAGTAATATAAACGATAAATAATGAAGAATGGCTATGTTCTGAATCTGAATAAAATACTGCATCTGCAACATGTGTAAAGTAAGGCAGGGAGCGAGAGAGCTTAGTTGGACAGCTCTTGCGCTACAACCCTGACACACATGGATAAACAAATAAACTCACCTACTACTCTAGTTAACAAGAATAACTATACATTTATCGAAAAGCACAGATCTGACAAAATTAACAAGGATGGTGGAGGTGGTGTAGGCATGATTCAAGATTCAAGATTATTTATTCAATAATTCCAAGGTAAACGAATTCACAAATCATACCAGGTTGTCCGCCCAAGGCAGTGCCTATTGTTATGGCGGACACCTTACACACATATATACAGGTATATATAAATTAGACAAGACAGTACTTACACAAACAATTATAAATTCAGACATTACATTTACTACTTCCTTATTAACCCTTTGGCGCTTGATCCACATAACAGTTTAAATTTCACAGAGAAAATATGTCAATTCGCGGGTCAAGAGGAGACCACCACTTCCCCCCCCCCCCCAGCACCTCCCAACCCCCCCCCCCCCCCAGAGTTCACCACCGGTTCAATTATCTTGTCAGTCATTACAGTGGAAAGAAAAAATCCTGGAGTGGGCCTCTCTCAGTCCGCGAACCAACATATAATACTGTAACAGGGTGTGTGTAAGAGTTAGTCACTTGGGTTATTATTATTATTATTATTATTATTATTATTATTATTATTATTATTATTATTATTATTATTGTTATTATTATTATTATTATTATTATTATTATTATTATTATTATTATTATTATTATTATTTAGCAATACATATGGGTAGTAAATAAGGACAAGACAGTTACGTAACAGACAAGCACAGAACATAGTCAAGTTCAATAATATACATGGATGTCTATGATTATAGATACAACAATAAACATATATATATTTTTGGGGGAGGGTACTTTTACTTATAATGATGATATACTGTTTACAGGATGCTGGCTAATGGGGAGCATCCTTGGACAAGGGAAGGGGGGTGGCGGGGATGGGTGCTCATTCTCCTGCTCGTCCTGTAGTTTGTTACTATGGTAATTGAAATTATTATTGGATATAATAGCAAGTGGAGTCATCTAGTAGTAGTAGTAGTAGTAGTAGTAGTAGTAGTAGTAGTAGTAGTAGTAGTAGCAGTAGTAGTAGTAGTAGTAGTAGTAGTAGCATTCTTTACCTTGTCTTGTAAACGAGTCGGGCCATTTTTGAGCTGTACTGCATGAGTTCGATAATACTAGTATGTGTTAATCAAGTGTTTTTTTTATTGTTTTCTTGCAGAATAGAATTTTCTCACGTGTTTCCTGTTTTATGTTGTTCCATAGTTTAGTGGCTGCAAATGATATTCGGTGTTTTCCTATGTCTGTCCGTGTGTATTGCTCATGTAGTTTATGTCTGTTTCTAGTGTTATGTTGGTGGATGTTAATATTGTTTATAAAGAAGGGGGCTATAGATTCGGGTAGAGTGTCGTGGTGGAAGTTTTTGACAATAGTTAGCATTTGAGATTTTCCTATGTCGGTGAGCTTAAGCAATTTTTCTGCTTTGAACATGTTTTGGCCCTCTCCTGGCCTAGAAAATAGTTTGATTTTTTTTTTTTGGAGACTTTGAATTTTGGATATTCTGTTTTTGTAGGTGTTAGTCCAAACAGCGTTTAGTAAGTGAGGTACGGGAGGATCAATGTGCTGTACAGTGTTTTAACCGTGGCCTGTGTCATATATGGTTTTAGTGCTTTTTCTTTTCAATTGATTCTATTATTTTTTCTGTCATTTCAATTAGTGCTAGCATTGTTGAATGTTTTTCACGGAATCCGTATTGTGATGTATAGAGGATTGACTTTTTATCTAAGTAGCTGATAAGCCGATTGTACATAAGTCGTTCCATTAATTTGGAGAAAAGTGGAAGTATTGAGACAGGTCTATAGTTTGTGAAATTAGATGAATCCTTTGCTTTGTATATAGGTGTTACTCGTGCTGCTTTTAATTTTGATGGAAATATGCCTTGAGTGAAAGATAAGTTACAGATGTGGTTAAGGGGTATTAGTAGCGCTAACGTGCAGTGTTTGAAAATACTCCACTTGAAACCATCCAAGCCAGCACTTTTTGCAGGATTCAGTTTGTTAAGAATGATAAAAATTTCTTCATTTGTGACCGGGTTAGCGAAAAAAGAGGATTGATAGTCGCCTATGAGATAATAACTATGTTTATTAGAGGATGTTGAATTGATTTTATCTGAAAGTGTTGGACCTATATTAACAAAATAGTCATTGAACCCTGTTGTAATTTCTAAATCATCAGTTATTATCTTGTTATTATAAAGAAATTGTGTCTGTTGCGCTTTGCGGTTATTTTTATTCAAAAGTGGTTTAATTATTTTCCATGTTTCATTTATGTCATTCTTGCATAGTTCAAATTTGTTATGGTAGTACGTTTTTTTTGCTGTTTTGATTATTTGGTCCAAATTGTTTCTGTATTTCTTGAATTTCTGTTCATTATGCTTTGTTTGACATTTGATAAACTTCAAATAAAGATTATGTTTTTTATGACAGGCAGCTATCAGTCCAGTTGTTATCCATGGTTTAGTCGGGTTGTGTTTAAATTTCTTCTTTTCTTTCATGGGAAATCTGTTTTCGAAGATGTGCGTGCAAATTTCATGGATCTTGGTGTAGGCACTTTCGCAGCACTGTATGTCTGTTACTGCATGCCAATCCACCTCAGACATGTATTTTTAAAATTGTTCAACATTGACCTGATTTATTTCTCTGCATTTAATTTTTTCATATTTGAATGGCTTTGTGCAGGTCAGCTGTCTTTCGAGAAGAAAAATTGGTAGGTGGTCTGACGTGTCAGTAACGAAAATTCCTACCTCTGATTTATTACTGAAGTTAATGTTATTGCTGAATAAATTATCAATAATTGTGGCCGAAACATCACCTATTCTAGTCGGTTTTGTAATGGTTGGGTAGAATGAATGAGCATTTAGTAAGTTTATAAAGTTTTGTGTATGAAAGCAAGTTTGTCTCATCAGGTCAATATTGTAGTCACCCATGAGGTAGACAGTTTTGTTTTCCTTTTGAATAGTTGCCAAAGTTTTTCCTAATAGTTCAATAAGACGTTCTTTATCGCCTTTAGGTGATTTATAAATCGTACCTACAATTTTGTTTTTTCCTTTCAGTGTTTGAATTTCGATAAACATTGTTTGAATATGTTCTTCAATATTAGAAAGGTCATCTCGCTCAATGAATTGGACAATTTCTTTAACATACATGCCTACACCACATCCCCTGCCCGTGGTTTTGTGCTTTTCAACAAATGTGTAGTTCTTTATATTGATACGGTTAGTAGGTGAATTTGCATGTATAAATGTCTCTGTAATTCCAATAATTCCAAATTCATGTGCACTCATATCTAGGAGACGGTGTAACTTGTCGATGTTCCCCATGAGAGATTGCATGTTGATAAATAGAAGTGAGAAGGCTATGTGTTCTTTGTTTCCTAGTAGATTGTCATTGAATGTTTTTTGGGAGGATGTATTCACAGGTTGGTGCAGATATATTTAGATCATTTCTAGTATCAGCATGGTTAAATTGAGATAGGATTAATTCGAATGGGTTTAGAGTGGGTTTTTTGTCGTCAGTAGCCTCAGTGGTAGTAAGGTTATAGTATGGATTTAGAACAGCCAGTGTGAAGTCTGTATTGTCATTGTAATGATTGTACGGGGAAAGTGACTTGTTGCAGTTGGTACACCACCAGCAGGTGTCGTCAGCTTCGAGGTTGCGATAGTCAGATGTTGTTAATTTGGAGCAACTTAGATGAATCCATGTGCTACATAAGTCACATAATAGTGCTCTCTGATTATTCTTAACAGGTTTCCTACAGGATGAGCAAGGGAATTTAGCGGGCATGGGTTAGGTTAGTGGGAATATGGACAGGGAGGAAATAAGACAAGGGAACTACTGAAGAGAGAGGGAGGTTATTGGGGTCATTTGGAGGACTGAATGGATTTCTCTATTTGGCTGTAATATTGGTTATTATCGTGATTTAATTGTATATAACACCAGCTAACCAGTGGATACACTGGATGAGATGGGTCAAGTGTCAAATTGCAATAAATAAGAATTGTGGGTGAGTTACTAAAAGTAAAATTGAGAACCTGTTATCATCAATCATTAATTGATCATTGGTTAGTATATAAAAAACAATAACATGTTGAGTATTTTTGAAACTTATCAGACTGGAAGCTGTTACTGCCTCCAGTCAAACCAATTTCAAAATACCCGGCAGATTATTTCTTGAATTATTAAGAATCTGTCATGCGTGCGACTTGATTTGTAGGGGGTAATTATCCTTGAACATGCTATAATTATTGCGTTCAAAATGGGTAAAAAACGAGAACCTGTTATCATCAATCATTAATAGATCACTGGTTAGTATATGAAACCAATCATCGATCACAAAAATAGTACCAATTCCCAACACTAGTACAAAGTACATAATAATACAAACACATTGACAAACGCTGTTCAACATACAAGGCATATCACATTACGTTTCACAGACACATATGTGGGACGTTTGGTGTCTAAAACATTAATTCTTTCAGCTCTGAAATAGACATTAATTCTTTCAGCACTGAAATAGTTTGTTAATTTCAAAGCAACCATACTAATAACATGTTGAATACTTTGAAACTTGCCCGACTGGGAGCCGTTGCGGCCTGAGGCAGCAACAGCTTCCATTCAAATCAGCTTCAAAATACCCAACAGATTATTTCTTAAATTATTAAGAATCTGTCATACCTGCGACTTGATTTGAAGGAGGTAATTATCCTTGAACATGCTATAATTACTGCGCTCAAAATGGGTATCATCAATCATTGATTGATCATTGGTTAGTTTATAAAACCAATCATCGATCACAAAAAAGCACCAATTCCAAAACTAATACAGAGTACACAATGATACAAACACATTGACAAACGCTATTCAACATT
Organism: Chaetoderma sp. LZ-2023a; assembly: GCA_034401795.1. Lineage (NCBI taxonomy): Eukaryota > Metazoa > Mollusca > Caudofoveata > Chaetodermatida > Chaetodermatidae > Chaetoderma > Chaetoderma sp. LZ-2023a. Next base: position 128,750,415 of record CM067370.1, on the reverse strand, counting down.
CAGACATATGACGTTATGTTTCACAGAAGCATATGTGGGACGTTTGGTGTCTAAGACATTAATTCTTTCAGCAATTGAAATAGTATGGTATTTTAGTAGTATGAATATTTTTGCAACTTACCCGACTGGAAGCCGTTGCTGCCTAAGGCAGCAACAGCCTCCAGTCAAACCAGTTTCAAAATACCCAACAGATTATTTCTTGAATTATTAAGAATCTGTCATGCGTGCGACATAATTTGAAAGGGGTAATTATCCTTGAACATGCTATAATTACTCCATGCAAAATGGGTAAAATGAGAACCTGTTATCAAATCATTAATTACTCATTGGTTAGTATATAAAACGAATCATCGATCACAAAAGTATACATTAATTCTTTGAGCACTGACATAGTATGTTAATTTCAAAGCAACAATACTAATAACCATGTTGAATACTTTGAATCTCACCCGACTGGAAGCCGCTACTACCTACGGCAGCAACGGCCTCCATTCAAATCCGCCTCAAAGTACCCAACAGATTATTTCTTAAATTGTTAAAAATCTGATTTAAAAGGGGTAATTATCCCTGGACATGCTATAATTACTCCATTCAAAATGGGTAAAAGATGAGAACCTGTTATCATCAATCATTAATCGATCACTGATTAGTATATAAAAACAATCATCGATCACAAAAATAGTACCAATTCCCAACACTAATACAGTGTGTAATGATACGAACACATACTACATACATATACTGACTAATACAGACATACTAACAGTCCTAAAAGCAGCAGTGAAAGTTAAATTAATCACACAGTGATATAACCTGTTTGGCGGATCTACGCGAGACTGATCTCAAAGCACTATCTGCCCAATGTGCAAGTCGGCAGCTGAAACAATCACCCACTTTATCCTGCTGTGCCCGAGCTTAGGTGTTCGTGTCACATATCTTCGTAGAATAGATGACATCCTTCAGACTGCTGATGTACCAAGGCTGTGCGAGCTGACGGAGGAGGATGCCACTAGACTGATACTTGATGCTTCACATTTCATTCCACTTAACAATCCACTGAGAATTCTCCTGGAACAAATATCACTAGACCTCTGTTTCAAGTTACACCACACTCGATCATCAGCACTTAGCGGAATATCTCGATACACCGTACAAAGACGAGGAAAACCCCAAAAAACAACTAACAACAAAAGGCATGCATGTAGTGATTAGGATAACGAAAATTCTGACTAGTAAATTTACAGTCGTCACATCAGTCCAGTTCAGGGCTGATGGTTCGCCTAGAATTGGAGAGGCGGTATCTACAAGACAAGTAACAAGTAACAAAAAAGACAATATTCAATTCATTTTGCGTGAAAACTTTTCCATAATGGAAGAATACATTGAAACAATATTTATCGAAATTCCGATTCAAAAAGGTAGAAATAAAATTGTTGGTACAATCTACAGGCCTCCTGACAGTGACAACAAACAATTCATTGAAGCTTTGAGCAGAATTCTGGATACAATACAAAAGGAAAATAAAACAGCCTACCTTATGGGTGATTTCAATATTTATCTGCAGCAACAGAAATGTTGTCATACCAAAGACCTCATTAACTTATTAAATACCTACTTTTACTATCCGACAATAACTAAACCAACTAGAATAATAGAATCTACGGCGACCATCATTGACAACATATTCTGCAATAATATTAATCGCAATATTAGTAAAACTCATGTCGGAATTTTTGTAACTGATATCTCAGATCATTTACCTATATTTCTCCTAGAAAAACAACAAACATACCCGAAACAATTCGAACAGGAAAAATTTAAATGCAGAGATTACTGTCAGGTCAACATTGAAACATTCAAAAGATCTATGTCAGAGGTCGATTGGAGTATAGTAACAGACATTCAGTCTTGTGAGCATTCCTACAACAAATTTCATGACTCTGCACGACTATTTTTGAACAAAGCTTTCCAATGAAAGAAAGTAAAAAATATAAGCATAACCCAACTAAACCTTGGCTTACAAGTGGATTAATACCTGCCTGTCATACAAAACATCAGCTCTACTTAACATTTATCAAGTGTCAAACTAACTACAATGAAATTCAGTTAAAAAAATATAGAAATAAATTAGACCAAATAATAAAAACAGCTAAGAAAACATATTATCACAAGAAATTTGAACAGTCTAAAAATGACATAAAAGAGACATGGAAAACCATTAAATCACTTTTAAACAAGACCAATACGGCACAACAGACACAATTTCTTCACAAGAATAAGGTCATTACGGATAAATTCGGAATTGCCAATGGATTCAATGATTATTTTGTAAATATAGGACCAGAACTTTGGACCAAAAGGCAATCAACATCCAAGAAAAAATTAAAATGATTACCTTACAGGCAGCTATCAATCATCATTCTTCGCTAACCCTACCAACACTGAAGAGATCTTTAAAGTTCTAAACAAACTCAACCCAGCCAAAAGTGCCGGAATCGATGGTTTTAAGTGGCGCATTTATAAAACCTGTGTTATGGATATCCTTATCCAACTTAGTCACATTTGCAACTTATCCCTAGTGCAAGGCATTTTCCCATCAAAACTAAAAATAGCACGTGTTACACCACTTTATAAAGCCAAGGATTCTACTAACTTCTCAAACTATAGACCAGTCTCCATACTTCCACTTTTCTCCAAGTTACTAGAGCGCCTTATGTACAATCGACTGACAAATTACCTGGACAAAAAGTCCATTTTATACAAATCGCAATATGGATTTCGTGAGAAACATTCAACAATGCATGCAATAGCCGAAATGACAGAAAAAATTATTGAATCACTGGAAAAACCCCAAAGTATAATAGGCATCTTCTTGGACCTTTCAAAAGCTGTCGACACTATCAACCACCAGATCTTACTAGAAAAACTTGCCTATTATGGTATAAGAGGCAGTGCACTCACCTTGTTCCAGAACTACCTAAGTAAAAGAACACATTCCGTACAATATAATGAGATATGCTCTGAAAACAGGCAATTAACTTGTGGTGTTCCTCAGGGATCTATTCTTGGCCCATTGCTGTTCCTTCTTTACATGAATGATCTACCTAACATATGCAAGCACATGTCATTAATACTGTTCGCTGATGACACAAATGCTTTTTGCTGCGATGACAACATAGACACCTTATACAGAAAAACAAATAAGGAAATGGAAGAAATTACTGACTGGTTTTCAATAAACAAATTATCGTTGAATGTTGACAAAACAAATTATATGTTATTTACAAATCTCAAACTAAAAAAAGATGAAATTCCAAAAATCTTCATAAACAAAAAAGAAATTGAGGAGGCCCTATTTGCCAAATTCTTGGGAGAATATTTGGATAAACATTTGACCTGGGCCAAACAAATCGAGATGGTAACAGCAAAGGTGGCAAGAGGCATAGGTGTCATACAAAGACTAAAACCTTACATGACACCAGCTACAATTAAAACTATATACTGCACCCTTGTTCTTCCACATCTCACCTACTGTAACGCTATATGGACGAATACACACAAAAGCAACCTAACAAAACTACAAAGTCTACAGAAAAAGGCACTAAAACTCCTTTCTAAACCAGCAAAGGGCCAGAATATATTCAAGTCAGAAAAGCTATTAAAACTAAAGGCAAACTACAGATGTACACCATTGTAAAGGAGTTTCACCACAAAACATTACCACAATCCATAGCCTCCAATTTCACACTAAGCACCGACATCCACAAACACAACCCTAGGACAAAACACAATTTACACACTCAATTTACACGAACAGAAATAGGAAAACGACGAATTGCAATAGCAGCCACACAACTATGGAACAGCACCAGTACAAAGATACGCGATAGTATATTAAATCCTGAAATCCTTTAAGAATATTGCCAGGGAATCTATGATCGACAAACACTAAATTGATATATTTATACCTGATGGTCACAGATTCTCTGCTAATTAATAATAATACAAGCCTAAGACATTAGGTTAATTTACTGGCTAATAATCCCAGAAAGGTAGTCAAGTCCCTGTATAAGTTTTCATATCAAGGTAGCTTTTCAGCATTCTGTCACTGTGCCACTGTCTTGTGTGTCATATATATGTTAATGTATAAATGTTTTGTAATGTGTGTAAGGGGTCCATCACTCAATAGGCCATGCCTTTGATGGACTGCCTGTTTAGATTATATTTACATGTATAGAAAAACCATGAAATAAAGCAACTTTGAACTTTGAACTTTGTACTTTATGGTGTTAATCTTGGTCTGACTGCAGGTTTTCAAGTCAATAGTGGTGTGTGGAAAGAATAATACTTCTGTTGATGTGCAGTAGATGGATGGTTTTGCGTTGTTTCTTGAGCGAATCCCATGCAGTCGAGTCGGTCCCTTTAAAAAAGTTAGTGTGGTGTTCATGGACAACTCAGAAAAATAGTTTTAGTAGGATGTATCTATATGTGTCCCAACAGGGTGATGGAGAAAACAATATAAATCTCATGACTCTAATAAATAACAGTGGTAAATTAAGAAGAGACCATATTTTAACTTTATCTTTCTAGAAATCAGCTGGTCTCTCCAGCAGTTAGTATTGCTCAGCAAGTGCAATTGCCATATCCACCAGCAGCCATTCCATAATGGCAAGTACCATATTTATCAGTAGCAGCTCTGCAAGGGCAAGCGTCGAATTCATCATTAACAGCTTCACCAGGGCAAATGCAAGTTTTGTCTGGGCATGTTTCATCATCATCAGCAGCTCCATAAGGGCAGGTGCCAGATCCTCCAGGGCCAGATTTGTCAGTTCATGTGTCATACCAATTAGCAGCAGCAGCAGCTCCACCAAGGCCGATGCCCGATCATCCAGTGCCAGTTTTGTCTGCTCATGTTTCATACCCGTCATTATTATTATTATTATTATTATTATTATTATTATTATTATTATTATTATTATTTATTTTTTAGAGGGTGTCATGGTTAATGTATATAACATTATCTTCCCCACGGCCCTCATTATCTAATTAATATGTTCAATTAGGTGATGGTAGTGTTGTAGTTGTATTTTCTGTCTGAAATGCTCAGTACATTGGGATTTGAATGAATTGTATGTTTTGGCTTGCCTAATTTTCAGTGGTAGATCATTCCAGATTTGTACTCCAGAATATGCCAGACTGGTTTTAAGTCCTTCGGATTGGGGCCTTGGTATAGGGAGCATCTGATTGGTGGTATTTCTAGTTCGCATGTTTCCTGTATCCACACACTTATACTGTGATGTTAGGTAGCATGGTGCATTATCGTACAAGATCTTATATAACATCTTTGATTTATTTTGTTTTATACGTTTGGAAATTGGCATGATGTTTGCATTTTTGAGGAGTTCATCTCCTGCTATCCTTTCATGGATGTTAGTAATATGTCTTGCTGTACGCTTTTGTAGGTTTTTAATGATTGTCAATAACCCCTGGTTGCAATTACACCATACAGAATTTGCATAGTCAATTACTGTCAAGATGTAAGCATTATAAAATGTTTTTCTTGCTGTAAATGTCATATATTTGGCAATTCTAGATATCAGATGTATTTTTGTTTCTACCTGTTTCGTTAGTTGCTTAACATGCTCAGACCATGTAATTAACATGCTTTTAGTTTTTAAGGTATTAAGTGGCAGATGTTTAGCACCACACCATTTGGATACTAGATCTAGGTCTTGGTTAAGCTTGTATGTAATATCTTCTACTGTTTTGCCTGGGGTATATAGCATTTCAACCGTGGCAAAAATATGGGAATTAGCGTGTTGGAGCTGTAAGGGTAAATCATTAATAAATATTATTATCTAGAGGCGCCAGATCCTCCAGGACATGTTTCATACCTGTCAGCAGCAGGTCCCTGCAAGTATATCCACCAGAAGCCATTCCATCTGGCCGGTGACTGGAAAGCACAAGTGAATGCAGCAACTCCATTGAGGCGAGATCATATACTCAAAGAACTTTTAGATGAGCATGCATTATGTTTGCCACCAGAGTATCCAGGCCAAGCTACTTATATTTATCCAACTGAATATGATGCAACACATTAACCTGATGTTTATGAACAAGGAATCGGTCACGAAATAATCACACTGTAAAAGACTGTGTAACTTAACAGAGAGTAGATCTTATCATATTTCAGTCGAAGGCACCATTGATTGTGTATACGATGGCTTAAGTAACAGGAAGGTGGTGGCAACAATTTGTAGTGCCGATCGACTGGTCGGGTATGAACTGTCCCAGCCCAGCTGGGTACGGGACGACTGAGCCAGGTACATTCCGAGCCATGCCCCCCCCCCTTGGTAGGATAGTACGCATGTATAAAGCCATATAAGAGAGGTTTCTAAAATGACTAAGTCTGTGAGATCGCGTAGCGCGCATGCACACATGTCAGAGCTTCTGTGACAATGCACGTCAGCATTGGGAGAGAATGCATATTAAGATGTACCGAGCTGGTGCATATAATTTCCTTAAATTATACCTTCCTCTCCGTTTTCGGTACCTATCAGGACCGGAATGTAACGAGGAATCCAAAACAGCTTACCAATTTAAAATCGGGTCAGAAATGATCGAGTTATCCCTATTTACCTCCTTAAATTATGCTCAAAATATTGAAAACGTCATAAACGTGTGCATGTACTGAGTGAATGGGGAGGATATCCATCACGTGATGATGTCCTTGCCCTTGGAGCTCGCACGCTGATTGGCTACAGATCACGCACTGATTGGCTGGGCATTCTAGCTATGACGTCATGAATAGTATAAAAGGAGCGCAGAACCGAGAATTGAGACCACACTTCGACGAGAGAGAAAGGTGGTAGGTTGTGTGGCTAGAAAAGTGCAAGACGTGGGCAACTGCTTACTGACCACTGGTTTCCTTATAACCGCAGCAGTGCCTCTCGGATTTGAGATCTTAATTCCCTGGGCCGCATCCAACCTTTTGAAACACTCTCAGGAGGATATCACCTGAGGGTGAATAAATAAATAAATAAATAAATAAATAAAGAAGAGACCCTCACATTCCCAACTTCAGAGGAGCCTTCCTGTGGATGGGCCTTGCGGCCCCGATGTAACAACTTCGTAGTATGTAGAATGGGTGGTGATTCTTGGTGGACGACTCATCAGATCTGCTGAACCATGCTGCTGTGCAATGTGTCGTGTGTGATATTTAACTTTTTGATCACAGTCTAGTGGGGCATTGCCTGGTGAACCGCATGAGCTAAGTGGTGCAGCATGTATTGTGTACACAGAAGAGACACTTGCATTATTTAACTTACAACTGTATCCCTTCATTACTACAGTGCAGTTTTAAACTTCCGCTACAGTATATAACTTTCAACACTCTGTTAAATTAAGATGTGTAAGTTAGTATGACTATCTAGTAGACATCCGCATCCACAATCATTCTTCTTCACCGTCTTTGAGAGTGAGCCGCATCAACAGTTCACCTGTGGATATTTCCCAGCAACTTCAGAATCATGCCATCTCACATTCCTCATCTGTGATGCATCATCTACAGTGATCTACGAACTTTCTTTCCATACCGATGACTAATAGGTACTCGTCTAACTATATTTTTGTATTATTGTATTTATATGTTTCTTTATAGGTACTGATGACTAATAAGTACCGACCGGTCATCTAAGATCGCATTTTATAGTTTATATCTTTAATGTATATATTATATTATTAATTTATTTTGTGCTTATGACTAACGAGCACCGCAAGGTCATGCGACCTTATTTATTGTCAATACTGTGATAGTTGGTTATATATATGGCAACAGGCATCCTAGTTACTTGTTTTGTTTATATTATATAAAATACTAGGACCGCAGTATGCTAGGCTACACTATACAGCAACAATAAATCCGCACCACCTTTTCCCCCCGGCCCAGCATCACCTTTTCACTGAGGTCACTGTTCATGTTCTCATTGTGCGAACCTGACATGTGATCGACTAAGTGTGGCTCTTTTAGCTTGATAGGATAGGTTTTAAAATAGTTAGGGACAATCGCTCTTTAGGAGTCATTTGTGTAAGCCTCTTTTCCGGATGTGGAGGATATGTAACACCACACACCGGCTCGTTAGTATAAATTGGCCGTGTACCTTAGGGCCTCCTTATCAACATATGAGTGATTGCTTCTTCCTACGCTCCTCCAGCTGCAAGGCTTTATAATTGTTTGGCCCACCCTTTGACACGTTGGTGCATTCCGACTCTGAGAACTATTGGGGTTTCTGAGCAGTGAAGACCAAAGTGTCAATTCCTCAAACACCCCTCTGTATCTTCGGGTACTAGTTAGTTTAGATATCCATGCCAAAGTAGGAAGCAGGGCGAAACCATTATAATATTTTAACCAGCCGGCAGTGCATCTCTGGGCATTTTAACATAACCCTAACGACAGGTAAATGTTAGCCCCGGTGTGGAATGATCAGCACGTATCAACACGAGTATTCCCCGATCAGCGAGGGGCCCTTCTGCAATGCCTCACAGGCAGGTACTCATTACAACACCTTGTCGAACATCACGTGCCCAGAGGAAGGGGTGTGGCCAGTCCCATCGGGGAGGCCACCACAATGCCCCGGGATGTGGGAACCAACAGAATAACAGCAATAGGGAAAATATGCACGATAGGTTAGAAGAGATAACGAAGCGGATCTCAGAACCCATTAACTTAGTTACTACACTCAGCACCACAGTTGCCACACAGACCACACGACCAGCACCAAGTAGTACAGCACCGCATACACAGCTGCCTAACACCTGTTTCAGATGTGGTCAGCCAGGCCACTGGAAGGAATGGTGTCTGCACCGTCTCCCTTCCACAAATCCAACAGCTGATCGACGTACACCACAGCCAGATCCCCTTTTAAACTAGAATCAGCACTGATTAAAGAGTCAGGTCAGTGCCCACTCCTGCAACCCAGCTCAACTACGGTCCCTAGACAACAACGTCAGATGGATACATCTGCAACAACTAAGAATACTACCTCAACAACAGTACATGACACCACACACCCGACTTCACATAAGTCGGTGCTCACGATGCACACTGCATGTGCAGCACCGCCAACACCCCTCTCAGCGAAAAGTTGCAACCCCCGCAATAATCATATCTCACAAAAACTCTTTCCTATGCAAAATGGCAGTGGTTGGTTTTAGCACCTCCACTGAAATAACGGTTATACAAGCAGCACGACCCACCACCAAAGCACATAACACCTGGTGCCCTTTGGTGGTATGCAATTCACAAGCCCTATCAGCATCACCCACCGCACCCAGCAGCAGTAGTAGCGATACAGACGATAGTCAGCAATCCACATCATGGATCCGCAAAAGAAAGAATCACAAACAGCGCGACAAACAACTGCGCCGCCAGTGTTTCTTTTGCGCATCTACTAAACATCCTATGATGCATGGTCCCAAGTGGCTGGCGCAGGTTACCCTCTGTCACCACCACACTAGTCCTGTCCAAACTGCTGTTTATACACACATTTACTGCAGAAGGCATATTGTTCGGACCGCAAATACTTATACTCAGCCACTCGGTATGGTGTTACTCACGCATTATCATATAAGCATCGTGTGTTAGTAGTAACTTTGGAACCTGGTGAACAAGACGAAGCAATAGGAATTCTCGCTCTGCACATGGAAGGCTAATTACCTATTGCAGAAATTCCGATCAGGAAGATGGCCAAAACTAAATGAACAAAAAAAGACGCCAACCTGACTCACCGCATCCGCACTCAGCTTCCACATCCGCACCAGCAATGCAGTCAGTCATCGCCACCACAGCAGTAGTCATCACAACAACACCGACAGCTCCCATGGTATCAGCACTGGCAGCACCCGCAATATCGGCACTAGCACCAACTGTGTTATCTGCACCGGTAGCACCCACAGTGACCACACTGGCAGCACTCACCACAGCAACACCATCCACATCCATGATCGGTCAGCCTATTTCAGTTAGGTATAACTGGATCACTAATTGTCATTCGAACTGTTATAGATCTAATGGCAATTAGTGATCTGGTTATACCTGACATTTCAGACTATTCTGTTTCGACAACCGGTTTAATGATCAACGAGGAGATCAGCCTCACGGAAACTAGCACCACGACTTCCGCACTTAGCACCAGCACTCTGACACCCACACACAGCACCACCTCATCTATGGATCCAGCCATTCATAAGACTACCATGCCAGACATACCGTACTCAGAGAAGTGTCATATAGCACAGCAGCCAGACATCCGAGCGGTATCCCGTACAGCTGCAAGCAAGCCTATCCAGGCCACGAAGATTAGGAAGTTATCAGCAGCAACAGAAACCACCTCTTCACGCATCATCACTGCCTTCCACAACGGACCACCAGCCAACACCGCGACCACCAACGCGACCAACACAGTAATGACAGCAAGCAGCGCCACAGCACTTGTCACAGCATCCAGCATCACCATCACTACCGCACTGCCCGCATTGAACCCTTCCGCAACATCATCAGACACTAGTGCTGAGAAATTAATATAATCAGTACTATATCAGCACCAGTAGATCACGCACCACGACCAGCCTACATGGATCGTGGTACCCAGACTTGGCGGGGTAACTTTTTAGTGAACACTTGTGGCCATTATTGTCATGGATGCAGCAGTATGTTTGATTAAGTGTGCAGAAAAGTGAACTGTTATGTTTCATTTTTAAAATCTTTATCTTCTTATTATATATCTTTTTAAAATTGAAACCCCGTCCCTATAGGCTGACTATGGTCATCCTACACAGCTACGCAAATTATTGCATAGCTGTGTCTCAACAAAATAATCGTTGCGAATATGTCTTTTATTCCTGTCATGCCGTCCCAGCTATTGCTGGACCTGCCTGATAGACTTTGTCCTTATTATGTAATATACTTCTTATTAATTTTCTTCTCGTTTTAGAACAATGAGACGGATATGTGGATAGCGAGAGCTATCCGTGTAGGCCTGCCCAAAACGGGCCGCACTGTATCCATGCCCTCATATATATTGGCATGCATACGTAATTACTGTATTAAATGTATTGTGATATGTATATATACATATACATCTTTTTATATTAAAACATGGAACATGGACCTAACAACTAAAGGTTAGTTTAGGATCTAGCAGAAGGACCGCATAAATAAAGCGGCAACTACTGCCCTGTAGGTGGGGCTTAGAATACACCTTCCGTATCCTCTGCATGTCGTAAGAGGCGACTAAAGGAGGTAAGGGTGAGGTAACCCTGACAGAAACCTCGAGTGCTGAAGACGGAGGTTCCAGGCCACACGGCACACTCTAATAAATCATGGATCCACGCACTTAATGCTTATGATCATGTCGATAGTCACTTACAGAACTGGTGGTATGATCAGCGAACGAAAAGAAGAAGAAGAAGCGGCAACTACCAATACAGTATCTTTAACATGCATAAGGTGACGGTGTTGAATTCTATGGAAATCATCCACCGTATCTTCACATAATACAGCACGCATCACAATAACTTATAATTTCACTGGGTTGACTCACACTACACACTTAGCATATGTTTGAACAAGAGAGTGGCCATTTTTGTCATTTCTCCTCCTCCGCTTCGGCCTTGAAGGCATTTTCCTGTGACGGAGGCCCGCAGGAAGCACTTTCCTCTCACTAATAATAATACTTTGTTAGGGGTATAATGGTTTATATTAAACTTAATAAGTGACCACGTTTGTACTCTCCCTTCCAGGGATATCTCGCGGACTTAAAGATCGGTGAGGTACATCCGACGAACACCACTATAGGCAAGACACCAAATTAGTACCATATCCTCTCTCATACTAGCAAACGAGTAGCATTTTTGTATGTATTTAATTATTATTAATTATGTCTAGACTCCTAAATTGAGTAATGGACCGCCATACCGGTGACACGAACAGTCGGGATGAGATGGTGTGGTTCAACCTCGGCGGCAATGGTCGTATGGCCCTACTGGAACGTGAATGTTCCCCCGGATCTAGAAGTCGGTCTTTGTCTTTTCTGGAGAGTCAAGAAACAAGATCCATAACCCTGAGAACCGACGTTAACCAGCCAACCCACGCATCATGTATTTGCGGTGCTACGGGACGGAATAGATGGACAGACCAGCGCATACCCCCGGAGGCTACAGTTACCTAGAGGAATTCTATGCCACAAAATTGACAAAGAGATGGATAGTTATGACCTGCAACAACAGATAGGCAGCTCAAAATATTAGAGAAGGTGAATTGGCATTACATCGCCTCAAGATGACCCGTGTACTCGCAGATGCAGTGCACAAATCAATGGCAGCTGTGCCAAAATTGAAAACAAGACAACGTGGACTATGGAATCCGGAGAGTATTACCACAGTGAAAGCCGGTGAGAAAGCAAATTATGAACATAGAAGGGCAGGTCGCCCAAGGGAGCCACCCACAAAGCTGTGAAAAAGAGAAAAGAAGCAAAACAACATCTCAGCAGAGTGCAAAGCCAAGAAAATGCTAGGCGTTGAACTAGATTCTATCAAGAAATCAGCGAAGCACACTACGGTGGTAGGCAGCAGTATCATAGGATAGTCAAAAGAATATCGACTCCGGGCAAGACTGTTATAACAGAGTTGGTGATAGAAGACAGAGTCCAGCTGACTGTTCGAGACTCAGCTGACTTCCATTGAAAACCCCAAACTGTATTCGGGTTTGATCATGCATGCTGACTAGTAAACGTGGGCTGAGCATCGTAGTGGCTTTCAAGTAATCTGGGCCAGGCTCGAGAATTACTGTGGGTGCAGCACGACTTTGCAGTGTCTCAGCCACTTGTGATAACTGTGATGTCAGCTGTTCCATCGAAGATTCCAAAATAGACAGAGTTGCGGTCACTGGATTTACACTGGCGGGTGCTGGTGTTGTTTTGCCACCATTTTTCATATGCCTTATACCGAGGTCTGGGTGTAAATAAATTAATTAAATTCTTTTCACTACCTCTCTTCCATTGTTGTTGTCTCTTGGAAGGAAGGAGCTGGCGGCTACTGATGGAATTAGTGTCATCAGCCGTAGGTTCAGTCTTCTTTTACTGGCTAGATCGACTTACGAGCAGTCTTTTCTCATATAAGATAGTTTTCCAACGATTTGGCCGCATTGGTCAGGCTGGATGAAAGATTTATCTGATAAAGATAGTCCTTCTGGTTTGGTTTTCAGCTAACTGCGTTTAGAAATGTCACCATACAGATTTACCACTGCGCATCACATGTTATTGATCCATATGCTCGGGAAATTAGATATCTTACACGACTGGCTACCTCTGGAACGTATTCTGAGGTTTGTGCCCCATCGTACTCAGTAGCAACAACTAGTTTCTGTTTTAGCTGCATCACCAAATTTCTGTTCTGTTGTTCCTAAGATATGCATGAGCACATGCATCGAATTGCTTTTAGATGGGCGACCAAATATGCTTCTTTCTGATATCTTCTCCATTCTGTAATCTTAGCTGTCATGGAGAACTGGCATAGGTAGTTCTCCCAGAGTACTGCCAGCATATTCAGGGGAGGAGGGCACCAACGTTTTCCTACCCATCTGGATGATTGCTCTCCTTTCATATAGAATAAATGTACACTGATTGCTGATATATTGAGTAGAATCAATTTCACTTCCTGTGGACAGGGGTGAGGGAAGCTGCAACATTTAATATGTGGTTGTGTAACGGGAAAGCCTTGCCAACGCGGAACTAGTGAATGCTGCCTATCGGGCCGTACTGTAGTTACCCCGATAGATGGCAATACCAACGCGCAATTGTAGAAAAGTTAAAGGAACCTTTTACTTCTTCTGTGCATGTGTCAGGTCATTTGGAGTACCCTCGTAGAAGGCAGGTTTTCTCATAATGCAATATATCGCCACGTTTGCATGATGCCATTGACGGGGTGAATCTTTTTGGGCTGTACATACTATCTTTGCACGACTTCTTCCTCATATAGCGGCCAGTGATCACCATGCCACGGTAGCCACCAAGCATCTTTGATACCATTAGAAGGTTCAGAATCACTACATTTTAGTGATCGTATTTATAGGAATGTTTTGGAAAGGATAACAGAACTGTTGTCCTAAGAAGCATGAACTTGGCCACGCCATTGATCGGCGAGTCTCTCATGCTTAGATGCTGCCGCCTCCCGAGCGATGATCAGAGTGAGAATAATGATTTGCCTGATAACAAGGACGTAAATTGCTCTTCTCGCTGCCTTACTCACATGCTTTCTGCTAACTGAAATTACTGTGCACAAGGCCCATAAACTAGACTAAAAAGCCCCTTGTGACTTCTCTCCCTCACAGCCCTGTTACCGGTCTTCATCACATTAGTGTCCCGAGAGAGAATTGCTTAACTTAGATGCATGTTGGAAAGATCGAAAACCACCTGCAGTAAAAGAGCCTTTACACATACATCAGGTACATTGCATATCACCACAATCCCATCGACAAACACCTTCTTCTCCCCGCGAATAACCAGACCTCCTCTTTCGCGGAAAGGACCCGCCAACCAGCGAGCAAACTACTTGGTAACATCAAGATATAAATTTTTAGCACTTTGTTAGTGATCATAATTAAAATTTACCTGATCTTAAGCAGCACTGGCGACCTTTTGACCACCGATGACCCAATTTATTAACTGGTTGGCATATAACATATAGCAAGTTATAGAAACCACCATAAGAAAAAGTAATCAGTCCTTACTCTAGGTTATGTAGATATGAACGTATGTTCCTTTCATTTTTCAGTAACACATAATGGCATTTTTTCGCTATTTAAAAAAATGAACATTCTGTCAGTTGTCATATTGACAATATTTCATGAAATAAATTAATACTGGCCATTTGGATTTGTCAGAGAACGTACACTCTTCACTTTTCAAGATATTAACTTCAACATAGTCCTTTTGTAGCACTTTGCCAATCAGAAAATCGCACAGCTATCTGATTTAAAGATGTGCAAAAATGTATAGATAGATCTTTCACGTCAAACTATTGCTACGAACCTAGCAATATGACAACTATAATGGAAACTTCCACAATTGGCAGACAGAAGGAAACAAAACCAACATAGTCTGTTCTAGAAAGGTCTACAGCAACAATCACAGATAAAATTAACCAACCTATAAACGCCAATTCGGAAAACCAAAAACATGGACAACAGACATTTGCAACAAATTTATGCTAGAACCGACGTCTTTAAATTCAGCTTTATTCCCAGTACGATAATGTATTGGAACAAATTATCACTTCTGAGCAGTTAGGAAAACTCAAACAAATCGTACTAGTAAATTTACAAGATTAATCAGAGAGAAATAAAATTTCTAACCTATCTACTTGATGGATGCGCAGTGAAATAATGTCCTCTGCGTGTATCACCATAGCTAACCAAGATAATGACAGGGAATCGAACCCACAACCGACGAAAGTGTCACGCATCATAGCTCACAAACGTTTCCACCACACCAAAGCCACAAGACAATGTCCTGCTTTGCCAGTGAAACTTTCACAATGTGCAATACCGTAATGCCACGACCTCTTGTATTACTAATTGAGATAAAGATCAAGACATATAAAGATACAGACAGTGGAACGCGCTACCAGAAACTGTATGAAATACAAAATTCACAATTGACTTCAAAAGTAGCCTTGACAAGTACTGTGGTAAACAAAACTTGTAAACAACATTAAACTGCGGGTAAATGGACATTTAAATAAGCTTGTTAGCTTTAACGCCGTCATTAAATTTTACCTCTAACTCTAATTCAGTCCATAGAAGGCATGGCCTATAATCTGATGGACCGCCAGCATAGAAAACAATTGTCATGCATTTTAGGATTGCCATGGACCATTCCAGTTATAGCTATCTCTATCTAAGCGTCATCCATCTCGTGTGTGAGATCTATCGATCTCTGAACTCTCTGACTATCAATTTCCAGAAAACTATATAGGTAAGCTGTTGAATACTTTGAAACTTATTTGACTGGGTGCTGTTGCTGCCTTTTGCCAGAGGAGATTTTAACTCGCACCTGGGTAAACACAGCAATGCGGACAAGAATTCACGACTTGGCTTATGCATGGGTTTGTATGGCGAGGGCACACGCAACAGCAATGGAGATGCGGTGGTGGCATTCCTTAGTTCCAATGCCCTATTTGCCACAAATACGGCTTTCAAACACCCTTGCCGTCGTCGGACAACATGAACAGGACACATTGCTGATGGCAATCCTCAATCAAATAGACTTCATACTTAATGCAAAAAAGATGCAAAGCCCCTACCTCTGGATGCTCGTTCCCATGGAGGTACATACCTCAATCCTGACCATAAGCCAGTCGTTTCACACCGTCTTTCCTTAGTGCACCAACGCTATACCAGGCAAGAAGCTAGAGTCACACACAACCTACTCAAGCTCATCAGCGACACTGACGCTCAAATGTCATACAAAAAGCCCTCGGGAGCACATAGCTAAAATCGGCGTCAGCTCCAATGAAAACGGAACCCTAACCGAAATACTCAAACATATGAAATCATCAGCTACCAGTACCATAGGACAGAACAAAGCAACAATTGAACTAGGTATAGTGTTGCCAGCAGAGCAGAAAGCATTACTGCCGCGCATCTATCAAAGTGCCCAAAGTGAAGACCACACCAAATTACAACGAAATAACATTATGTGCGACATCAGCGATCGTTTAAAAGATCTTTCTATTAAAAAAGCAGATTCCCTAGCAGATGAAATCACTGCCACGGATGACTGTCACAAAATGTTTCGGGCAGGCCAAGTCCTGAAAGTTACTGACTACACACCACAACTCAGTGTACACAATAGTGAAGGACACTTTATCGGGATTGACCAGGGCGAAGCCGACCCAATTCGAGAAAGGTTCAAGGGACGGTTCACTGAGCATGATGAGGAGCCCTTGTGCTCGTTCTCGGGTGACATCAGGTAATTACTAACGCCAATTAAAACAACAGAAGTTGAGAAGGTATTCAAAGCCCTGAAAATAGACGTGCATCCGGACCTGATGGCATGGGAAATGAACTGTTCAAATATACAAGTGACATTATCTCAAAACCAATCACACACCTAATCAATTCAGTTTTTATGCACCACCTTCCTATCGATACTTTAGGTCAAGGCACACATATCGCCCAACCCAAGCCCAAGAAGCCAACCGGCTCCCAATCAGTCTGCGGCCTATTGTGCTTCTCAAAAGTATATGGAAAATCCTATCCAATGTTATTCTATGCCCCATTCGAGGCAAGATTGACGAGTTCGCTGGATCATGTCAAGGCTTTACACGTGAACGCAGCTGCATACACATTGTATGGGCTCAGCGCATGCGTGTGCCAGTTGTCATGTCCAAACACTGTGCTTTCTACCAAATGTGCATCGACATGTCACAAGCCTTCGACACAATTACACACTCAAAGATCCGAGATATACTACACCAGGCCAGTTGCAATGAAGATGAGCTACGACTAGTGAGACCACCACATGCAGAGACCAAGCTGAAATTCAAGTCAGCGATGTTTGCATAATTTGAGACATCAATCGGCTCCCCACAGGGAGATGCTCTCTCCCCTGAAAACTGCATGCTGCTAGAGGTGGATTATGCCGACGATGTGGACGTCATAGACGACGATAAGAAACTCATTGACGAATAGCTGCCAGCAAACTAAAAATTGCGACTCTCTTTATAAATGAATACGAATCATAGTTCATCCACATATATCTGACAGCAAAGCACGAAACTAACGAAAATGCCAATCCAATGCGTGGCAGAGACCATGAAGGAAAAGTAAAATCCTGTGTTCACTGCTCTGTAGTACTGCTGACATTGCTGCACGCTGCGTCATGGGTAACATAGCTTCCCAGTCCTTCTGGAAGAAATGGATTCGGAGATCAAAGATGCTCTTGACAAAAAGACTGCGTTTATCCAACGCATCCTACGTATCCTAGTGGTATATAACTGTAACAGTTTGGCAGCTCCAAAGACAGCTCTAGACAAACTGGATGGCTGCCACCGCAAGCATATTCCCACCATCACTGGACGTTGATGGCCAGCCGGAATAATTTCAACTATACAAGATGCATAATACATCGCCGTTGTCTATAAAACTCACACAGCAAAGGTGGTCCATGTTTGGCTTAGGATTACAGCAGACACACCAGCACAGACAGTCTTGGTATTTGCCCTACTGGGAGCCAGCACATATAAAGACAGGAGAGGAGGACATTGCATAAATATGTTAAGCGTGTTGCGAGGTGACCCCAAGAAAGCAAGACTCGACACGCTCAAATCAAGAATGCCCCGAGGAAGGTAAATATTTTGGCTGAGGACATGACACAGTGGGCGATAACGAAGAAGGACTAACTACAGCTGTATGATGTTTATAGTACGGCATCGACAGAATGCGGTAATCATACATCCTGAATAAAATGACATTTGTGGTTTCGACACGTCTTGTGATTCCATTACACGTGTGATCCCATCATACACTAATTTATTTAGAGGTGGTGTTCCTCGCATTGAAGTAAATACACAGTCAATAAACGCATTCGTTTTTAGCTCACATGGCCAGAATGGCCAAGTGAGCTTATGCCATGGCGACCATCCGCCATTCCTCTGCCCATCGTTCATTCGTCGTCTGTTCGGCCATGAACTTTTATTTAAACGGATTCTTCTCAAGAAGCACTGGGCCGACTTCAATTATATGTGGAAGGAAGTATCCTTATGATGAGAGATCGAAGTTTGTTCAAATGAAAACAATCGGCCAATTTGGTCGGCATCCATCTTGGATTTTGGGCAATTTTTTTAAAATCTCCAAAACAGCTTAAGGGATCGATTTAAAAGTCACGAAACACCATCTAGGTCAACACCTGAACCAAGTTTGTTCATGGGAACCTGATCGGGCAAATGCTTCGACAGCCATCTTGGATGAACTAGTTTTCGCAAAAACACTCTTGTCCAGAACCACTGAATGGATCTGGCCGAAATTAGTGAGATATGATTAGGGACTAAGGGACATTAAAGTTGTTAAAGGAAAGTTGATATTTAACAAATCTTGCGGGCGTGAGCCAATCAAAATATAGCAAGCTTGGTGGCCACATTGGATCTTTTTATTTGATTGATTTTGAAGCTGAAATTGGTTTTATATAGGTTTTTTTTGTGTATGCAGACAAACTTTCCACTTTCGACATAAAAAAGTTTTCGGATAAATGGTTTAGTGAACATTTTGGATTTTTGACGCAAAAACCCTCCATACCAAAGCAATGAGAAATTTAAAATGTCTTCTCGAGAACCAGTGGACAGATTTTATCCAAATTTGGTCGGATATATCCGTGGGCAATAGGGATCTAAGTTTATTCAAATAAATCTGATCGCCTAATTTAGTCGACAGTCATCTTGGATTTTGGTCGATTTTTAGAAAAGTCTTTAAAATTCTTCTCCGAAACTTCTTAAGGGATTGATTCGAACTTCATGAAATACCATCTATAGCGACAGCTGAACCAAGTTTGTTACAGGGAATTTGATTAGCCAAATGCTATGGCGGCCATCTTGGATGACCTAGTTTGGAAGACCAACTTGTTCTCTGGAAGCCTTGAACGGAACGTCCCGAAATTTGAGACATATGATTGCAGACTGAGGTCCATGTAAAAAATATGGACCAACCAAAATGTAATGCGTTGGGCGGTCATAATTGGATTTTTTGATTTAATGGATTTTGTAGCCGTTTTACATAGTTTTTTGGGTGTGCTGATTTCAGATTTTTCACTTTCGAAGTTGTCAGATAAGTTGTTTAGCGGCCATCAGATTTTTTCCCCGTCAAAAAATTGCATAGGAACCTACCAAGAAATCTTTTCTCGAGGACTGGGTCGATTTTAGCCAAATATGGTAGGACGCATCCGTGTTCTTGTTGCAACCCATCCAAAACCTGAGGGTTCTACTTATAGGCCATGGTATTTCTAGTTGAAATGCCTATGCTCCAGGTGACCGATATAGGCCCTTTGTTATCAGAGAGAAAATAGAGTCTAGTGTTAAATATATATGTTATATGCCATGTTGGAATTGACAAAATGACAGTAGGCGGACAAGGGATGTATCTCATGTATAGTTATCATCACTTATGTACTAATGTACATGGCGTTGTTTCCCTTTTATTCACGTCCATTTCTTGATACAGACACGCATTTGGAAATGAATAGTGAAATAGGGGGAGGCAACCTCTTATGGGTAGTTTCTGCATCTTGTATTGAGATGATATTACTTTCCCTTGCTGGAGATACTCGAGAGGGATGTGGTGATTTTGTATCTGGAACGAGTCTACAGCTGAAAAGGAAATAAATATTCAAGAGAGCAAAATAAAGTGTGTTGATTTGCGAGTAGTTGGTATACACCTTTTACACCCTAGAACCCAACACTCAAAATGAATGGAATGGAGAAAGGACGAGGCGTGAAGCCTAATACGTCTCACGGCGCGCTGTCATTTATAATACACAATACATCTGCGTGTCTCTTGCATTTCTGGAGATCATGTAATGTCATTAAAAATTTTACTTGCATATATGTGTATGTTGGCATGCGAATAGTAGTTGGATCACACCACATCTCCACCCAAAAATAAAATAAATAAAAATAATTCGGAAATTTAGATGTCCCCTGTGTTTCTGGAGTTAATATCAGCTGAACTATTACTTGAACATTTGAATATATGTATGTGTTTTGAAGTGAAAGGGCACAGTGCTGCCACCCCTCACACCCACAGAAATTTGTCTGAAATCCAGCACTTTCGGGAGGCCTGTCCTAATATCAGTTGAAAACTTACTTGTATGTGTTGGAACGAGAAATGGCACGCCAGGCGAGTATGTAGGGTGATTGCTGAATGAGGGACTGCGCACGCCCCCCCCCCCCCCCCCCCACACACACATGGATCCACACATGGCCCCACCTTTTGGGTTCTCCCAAAAGACGGGCGTTGTAGCTGATGGTAAGGGAGGGGGTGGGGTTGGTAGTGTGAGCGATGCGGGTGTGCAAAGGCCGGTGGGGGTTAGTATATCACTCCCTATTAAAATATGTATTTTGGAAGGGCCGGCGCAAGAATATATCGCGCCCTAGCAGACTGGCAAGGATCTGTGAGTTGGCGTCTGGCGTTTTCCTCTAATGTGTGCATAAATGCGTATGTTCGTGCGTGGGTCCGTGCGTGCGTTCGTTGGTGGGTGGCTGCTTGTGTGCGCGAGCGCACGCTCGTGTCAGTGGATCATTCGCCGGGAATTTCTGAAACCTAGACCTTCAACTGGCTGTGAAATTATATCAATTTATCCTTCTCCTGGAAAAATATTCTTGATATAATTAATGTGTTGATATGGAACTAATGGAAGCCTTTTGGACCTTCACTAGAAAATAGGCAGATTTCATCACTTAGTGTTAAATGCGCTAATGACGACTGGTTGATTTATATAGTGGACTCTGTCATTTTCAGGCAAATCTAGCTGGCACGGCACAAGAGAAGTTCGACTTATAAATCGGGCCTAAATGTAACGGTATCTATTTTTGTGTGAATTTACTTTGCTTAAGACGACCACATTTGAGACTCCTCACCCTCTAGTTTGGCTAGCGCATCGGACGGCCCCTGAATCGGAGGAATCTCACCATCATGAATGAATGTTCAAGCGCATTACTAAAGTATAACATAAATTCAAAGCACAAATAAAGTTGACTAGATTTATTGCAAGATAATGTTTAGAATAACAAAGTAGAATGTCTGTCTTGTTAAATGCTAAAGATAAATTAGAATAGACATCGCGTTCACAAATTATGAAAATAACACGTATTATAAATTTATAATTCCATTTATTCCTGATCGTTTTCTTTCTCGGCATCTACATTGTCCTCTTCCTCTTCTATTTCATTCTTGAACGATTTTGAACATTGAAATTAGTAGGCTTAGATCTGCATTCGTAAAATATTACATCAAAGATAATAAACTAAGTTTAGTTGAAGATCTTTGATGAGATCCATTTAGTTTCCCGGAGACAATAACGCGGTAATTTAATGACGTCACTATCAAGTCTTCAAAATGCATTGTTCTTCAATTGTGGCACGTCATCAATCAGTGTTTATGACGTTATATTCATATCAGTGGTTATATCAAACAGCGGCTAGTTTCCAGGAAACAAATTATAGCATATTATTGACTAATGGATGATTAGTGGAGGCTGTGGCGAGGCTACCATCGTAGCTTGGTCGATCAAGGACAGTATGGGAAAAGAACAGTTGCCAGTAAGTATTGCTACCCGACCACCACCCACCACACGAGTCAAGATTCAAAATTATTTATTTCATGCTTAATATATAATACACATGCATCACAATGGACCTTTCCAGTTTTAGCTATGCTCCGCCCATCACTAGGTAAGCTCCACCCACACCGCGCTCGTGTTCGGATCGATCGATCCCTGAACTCCCTGACTATTCAAAATTCAAGATTCTTTATTTCCATATAGGTAAATAATTTAACAATTCAATACAGGCATCCACCAAAGGCAAGGCCTATGATGCGGTGGACCCGTAACATATAACATTTGTAATATTATGTCTATACATATAACATTTATATACATTCATATACTATCAATTTCCAGAAAACTATTACAGGTAAGCTGTTGAATAGCTTGAAACCAATTTGACTCGGTGCTGTTGCTGCCTATGGCACGATTCAAGATTCAAGGTTCAAGATTGAAGATTATTTATTCAGTAGTAAAATATATATAAATTATGGATTCAACTAGGTTGTCCGCCGAAGGCAATGCCTATTGTATTGGCGGACACCTTACACATATATACATACATCTATACAAACAAATTAAACAGGACAGTAGCATACAAACACAGGGCGTACTCAAGTTAAGTAAGACTTTAATACATGTCTAAGTAGTAGTAGTAGTAGTAGTAGTAGTAGTAGTAGTAGTAGTAGTAGTAGTAGTAGTAGTAGTAGTAGTAGTTGTTGTTGTAGTGGTGATTTTACAATACAACACAAACATATATATTTTTGGTTGACTTTGGTTATACAGTGCATCTCGGAAATAACCAGTTCATCTCAATAGTAAAATAAAAACGTTCTGTTGAATCTGTTGAATATAATTGAATTGGAAGCCACCGTTGCCATAGGCAGCAATGTCCTCCAATCCACCCACGTTCAAAATATACAAGAGAACATTTCTCACACTGATTTTTAAATTATTCTAACAACAAGGTACTGTTTTTGTTTAGAAGTATCTCAGGTCATCACCGAGCTGTGCTGTATTTGTGCAGTTGATAAGATGTTTACAGGATGCTGGCTAGCATCCTTGGGCAAGGGTGGGTTGAGAGGGGAGGGGCACGGTGCTCATTCTCCTGCTCATCCAGTAGCTTGGTTTTATGGTTACTACAGCAACAGCGCCCAGTCAAATTAGTTTCAAAATATTCAACAGAATGTTTATTAAATGGTAAAGACATACAAGTCGTACACCGTGTCGGACTGTTAAAGCGTTAAAGGCGGACTATATCGAGTCATTCATGCCATAATTAATTATCACGTCAACGTCCACGTCACTTAGTTGACTATGAGGTCATATGACGTCAGATGATGGCTTGATAAACTGGAAAGGTCCATTGGGAAGTTCATCAAAGGCAGGGCCTATAATTCGATGACCCTCTACACACAAAACAAGATATTGCAATATACAAGATGATAATTAAAATAAACATCCATAATGTAATATTTGTGCCTGTACTAGTACCACTACTACTACTACTACTACTACTACTACTACTACTACTACTGCTACTGCTACTACTACTACTACTACTACTGCTACTGCTACTGCTACTACTACTACTACTACTACTACTACTACTACTACTACTACTGCTACTGCTACTACTTCTGCTACTACTACTACTACTACTACTACTACTACTACTACTACTACTACTGCTGCTACTACTACTACTACTACTACTACTACTACTACTACTACTACTGCTACTGCTACTACTACTACTACTACTACTACTACTACTACTGCTACTGCTACTGCTACTACTACTACTACTACTACTACTACTACTGCTACTGCTGCTGCTGCTGCTGCTGCTGCTGCTGCTGCTGCTGCTGCTGCTACTACTACTACTACTACTACTACTACAGCGAAGTTGTCATCAAACCTGCAGATAAAGGGTCAGCGACTGTAATAATGCTTAAAGATAACTATAAACGTGAAGCACAATGACAACTTAGTAACCCAAAGCATTACCAGAAACTAAGCAAACCACTTTGGCAAAATAATTGCAGCAAATTTAATGAGATTCTTCAAAAATTGCTCGATAGCAAGAAGATCACCGAAAAGCAACATAAGTATCTCTTTGCTAAACTTGAGTCAAAACCACGGACTTTCTATCTTTTGCCAAAAATTCATAAACCCATAGATTCGTGGTTGGACACAATGTCACCGCCCGGGCGACCTATAATCTCTGATTGTGGCTCAGAATCCTACAGAATCAGTGAATACATCGATTACCATCTACAGCCAATAGCAAATAGACACCCCAGCTTCTTGAAAAACACAGAAGACTTCTTATCACAGGTCTCTGAGACCCGGATACCTCGAAATTCATTCTTGGTCACGCTTGACATCGATGCTATGTATACAAACATTGACATCGAGAAGGGTATAAATTCTATCCGTAGAGCATTCGTGAACTACCCAGACACCAACAGGCCAGACAGAGAAGTAATAGCTCTATTAGAGCTGAGTCTGAAAGGCAATGATTTTGAATTCGATGGCGAAATTTACCAACAAATTTGCGGCTGCGCGATGGGCAAGCGCTTTAGCCCATGTTTTGCCAATATTTACGTAGCAGAGTGGGAGGAGGAAGCGTTAGAAAAGTGTCCAAAACATCCGCTTATTTATCGCAGGTACCTTGATGACATTTTCATGATTTGGCAACACACAAAGGCAGAGTTTGATGAATTTTTCGAAATTCTGAACAATCACGATCCGAATATCAAATTAAAAGCAACCATTGACGAGATGTCCGTAGATTTCCTGGATGTAACTGTATATAAAGGTCTAAAGTATGAAACAACTGGCTACTTAGACTACAAAGTGTATTTCAAACCAACCGATTCGCATCAGCTATTGCACAAAAAATCTTTCCATCCACCACATACTTTTAAAGGAATAGTTAAATCACAAATAGTCCGTTTTCACAGGAATTCTAGTGATAGAAAAAATTTTGAAGAAGCGTGCTCTACCCTATTCAAAGCCCTCAAACCACGAGGTTACTCCTCACGATTCTTGCGCAAAATCAAATCTGAAACATTAGACGGCTTGGAATCCATTCCAGATAATGCCTCAAATCGTCGGCCTACCAAAATTTCTCACAATCGTCCTATTATAGGTGTAGGCGAATCTCGCAAATGCGGAAAGAAAAGGTGCAAGTTAGATGAATTTCTCCCAAACCAGAATACTTTCACGAGCTTTCAGAACAAAAGCAAGTTCCAACTTCAGTCTAATCTAGATTGTGACTCTGAAAATGTTATTTATCTAATTTCATGCAAATTGTGCCAAAAACAGTATGTCGGCGAAACCAAATGTCCATTAAGATGGCGGGCAACTCGACACCTCTCAGATATTAGGCTAGAAGAAGACACACATGTTTCCGAACATTTTAATCTTCCTGACCATTTAGTCCTTCGTGACTTTGAAATTATGCCGATTGAACAGCCACCCCTTTCAGATACGGCAGAAGAAACTGATAAACAAAGAAAACTTCGAGAATCGTTTTGGATTAAAGAACTCGAAACACAGTGGCCAAGGGGAATAAACTCGGACCCAGGCTTATCTGATCAACGTGACAAAATTCCATTCATTCTGACCTATAATCGGAAAAACGTTGAAATTTCCAAAATTTTGAAAGATGAGTATCAAAACCTACAGGAGAAACTGAAACAACCCTTTAACAAGCGACCAGTAATTGCGTTCAAGAAAAATCCGAATCTACGTGACATCTTGGTAAAAGCAAAACTCAAATAGCTATCCATAATATCCATCTCAATCATTCAACATTAACCCTTGCATGATGGTCAGCCAAAAACGGTCAATTTAGTGATCTTGGGCAATGTCCATTTGCCGGCGGGGATTGGAGTATTTTTGAAAATTTACCACTGTAATGACTGGCTCGGGAACCGAGACAGTCGTTCCAGTGGTGTATTCTCGGGAATGACCTTGTCTGTGCCTGCAAATGTACATTAAATAAGTAAGCGCATATTTGGATTTTACTGAACAAATTTAACCAGTAAAGGGTTAACATTAATGCCATATGGCTTTCCTCAAACAAAATGACAAATCTCAGGCAGTAGGATAAACCAAAATATCTTAAATTTTTGAATTTTTTCAATTATTGAAGATTCTGAGCCAGTGCGTTGACAATATTGACTACTACTACTACTGCTACTGCTACTGCTACTGCTACTACTACTACTACTACTACTACTACTACTACTGCTACTACTACTACTACTACTACTACTACTACTACTACTACTGCTACTGCTACTGCTACTACTACTACTACTACTACTACTACTACTACTACTGCTACTACTACTACTACTACTACTACTACTACTACTACTACTACTACTACTACTACTACTACTACTACTACTACTACTACTACTACTACTACTACTACTACTACTACTACTACTACTACTACTACTACTACTACTACTACTGCTGCTGCTACTGCTACTACTACTACTACTACTACTACTACTACTACTACTACTGCTGCTGCTGCTACTACTACTACTACTACTACTACTACTACTACTACTGCTACTGCTACTGCTACTGCTACTACTACTACTACTACTACTACTACTACTACTACTACTACTACTACTACTACTATTACTACTACTACTACTACTACTACTACTACTACTACTACTACTACTACTACTACTACTACTACTACTATTACTACTACTAATAAGGAGATTGAGTAATTCAGTAAACGTATATAAAGCTGTCTATACTGAAGGACTGACAGATTTGTCATACAGGCTACTGATGAAGCACATCCATGTGAAATGCATTTAGCCAATTGACGGTGTCCATAATTACTGTGAGTAACTTATAATATTGCGTATTGTACTGTTGTATTGTTAACCCTTGCATATTACATGTTAATTCTATAATTTGTCTTTCAGGTGTAAGTAATATATTGGTTCAATTTGTAGTTGATGTGAATGAATTTGTGTGCTTGAATTTGAGTTTGCCTGATCGAATCGTTCTTACCTGCTCAACTGCCTGTCTGATTGCTAGTTAGATTGAACGATTGTCTGTCTGAATGGCTATTGCGAGGAAGAATGGTCGTAGGAAGAATGGAGATGGTAAAGGGGGTTCATCTGCGCATGCGCGCCTGGTAAAGCTGTATTACCAAATAATTCAGTGCTTCCACCATATTGCTACGCTACGTAGGCATTTAGATGCCGAAACTCTCCCTGATGGGCTTAGCAGGAAGGTGGAAGAGCTGAATGGATTTTGTAAGCCAGCTATACCAAATGATGACATCTACTTTGCCATCTGGAATGTGAATTTTGAGTGGGCAAAATCTACCATTAAGGCCATGTTAAATCACTATAATGAACAACTTGGTAGTATTAGAACTGAAGTAGTCCTCACACAGGCAATGCCACATTTAGACCTAGGTCGTGCTAAATCCAATGCTATACGCTGGGCAAAAAACAATTATAATAGAAAGCTCGACATTAATGCGATTAGTTCTTTTTACGATTTTGTGCGACCGATAGATCCATCTCAGCAACCAATTCAAAATCTCGCACAAGCCACGCCTCTGGTCATGATACCAACTGTGGCCCCACAATCACAAATGAAAAAACGCCTCAGATCACCTGAAACTTCGCCGCCAGTCACAAAACGAGTAGACAATAAAATCTCTCCATTGCTACCATTAGATTCTGGCCCTAGAGATATGCTATTTGAAGCATCATTAATCCCACTACCTGACTCTCCACTAGGCAATCTAAATGACCCAAACGAATATCCGCCCTTGCCACAGAGGGAAAGGGTTAATGGTAGCAAATCTGGTCCACGGACTGGCGCTTCTCAGAAATCCCCCAAGAGCAGTCAACCATCGGGTCTCAAGACCCCATCCCCAACAGGGAAACTGCCACAGCCCAGCTTCTCTCCAACTCCAGGTCCAAGTAATGCACCGGAGGTGCGTCCTATTAAATTTGCAAATAGACCCCAACAACCCACCATGTTGGAGAGAAACATTTTTTGGAAATTTCGTCATGAAATCGAAAACAAAATTGACTGGCGACTACCTGTTCTCACGAACAAAGTACTCATCTTTGGAGCTTCGAACCTGAGTCGCATTAATGTTGAGCCCCACCCTGAAACGCAAGTTGCCTGCTACCCAGGAGCTAAATTGTGTCATGCTAGAGGACTAATTCAAAAGTACACTGGATCATTTAAACCAGAGAAAATAGTGATTAACATTGGCATTAATGATATGAATGAACCCATCTCTAGTTCAAAACATAGATTAATGCTGCTTCTCAGTGCGATTAAGTCCAAATTCCCAAAGACTGCGATTTACTTCGCAAAACTTAACTATTCAAGTCGGTTGACAGCTCAGCAGAAGTTGGCGATTCAGTCCATCAATTCGACGGCTGAATCATCAAAATCTGTGACTGTCATTCCTGCACTTAGACTCTCCGAATTTAATGTTGTTAAGGATAACATTCATTGGACTGAGAAGACAGCTAACTCGATGTATTCTGCCTGGCTTAAATTCCTAAATTTAAACTAGACAAGGGCCAGGGTAACATCCGCCCGGAAACAGGACTGGGCAGTAATATTGTCAATCTAACTGGCTTCCCATTAGGTGAAGCAGAGCAGTCACTGCTCAATTTTGGTCTTACATTTGTCCCAACACCAAAACCTAAAACAGGTTTGGATGCTCTTTTAGATAATGGCTGTATGGAAACATCTGAATTTAGTCACCGTATTAAGTTAGCAGACTTCTTTCGTAACTCTAATAGTAACATTCCACCATTCATTGAAAAAACTGGCTGGGCACCAAACGTAAAAATCCTGGACCCAGCGATCGGTCAAAGCATAGAACTCTTTTCAGAACGTGTTAAAAATTCTACATTCCCTAATGATCAACCAAATTTACCCTATGAGGAACGCCAGGCCTTAATTAAATTGTCTAAAAACAGCGAAATTGTCATCAAACCTGCCGATAAAGGGTCGGCGACTGTAATAATGCTTAAAGATAACTATAAACGTGAAGCACAACGACAACTTAGTAACCCAAAGCATTACCAGAAACTAAGCAAACCACTTTGGCAAAATAATTGCAGCAAATTTAATGAGATTCTTCAAAAATTGCTCGATAGCAAGAAGATCACCGAAAAGCAACATAAGTATCTCTTTGCTAAACTTAAGTCAAAACCACGGACTTTCTATCTTTTGCCAAAAATTCATAAACCCATAGATTCGTGGTTGGACCCAATGTCACCGCCCGGGCGACCTATAATCTCTGATTGTGGCTCAGAATCCTACAGAATCAGTGAATACATCGATTACCATCTACAGCCAATAGCAAATAGACACCCCAGCTTCTTGAAAAACACAGAAGACTTCTTATCACAGGTCTCTGAGACCTGGATACCTCCAAATTCATTCTTGGTCACGCTTGACATCGATGCTATGTATACAAACATTGACATCGAGAAGGGTATAAATTCTATCCGTAGAGCATTCGTGAACTACCCAGACACCAACAGGCCAGACAGAGAAGTAATAGCTCTATTAGAGCTGAGTCTGAAAGGCAATGATTTTGAATTCGATGGCGAAATTTACCAACAAATTTGCGGCTGCGCGATGGGCAAGCGCTTTAGCCCATGTTTTGCCAATATTTACGTAGCAGAGTGGGAGGAGGAAGCGTTAGAAAAGTGTCCAAAACATCCCCTCATTTATCGCAGGTACCTTGATGACATTTTCATGATTTGGCAACACACAAAGGCAGAGTTTGATGAATTTTTCGAAATTCTGAACAATCACGATCCGAATATCAAATTAAAAGCAACCATTGACGAGATGTCCGTAGATTTCCTGGATGTAACTGTATATAAAGGTCTAAAGTATGAAACAACTAGCTACTTAGACTACAAAGTGTATTTCAAACCAACCGATTCGCATCAGCTATTGCACAAAAAATCTTTCCATCCACCACATACTTTTAAAGGAATAGTTAAATCACAAATAATCCGTTTTCACAGGAATTCCAGTGATAGGAAAAACTTTGAAGAAGCGTGCTCTACCCTATTCAAAGCCGTCAAACCACGGGGTTACTCCTCACGATTCTTGCGCAAAATCAAATCTGAAACATTAGACGGCTTGGAAACCATCCCAGATAATGCCTCAAATCGTCGGCCTACCAAAATTTCTCACAATCGTCCTATTATAGGTGTAGGCGAATCTCGCAAATGCGGAAAGAAAAGGTGCAAGTTAGATGAATTTCTCCCAAACCAGAATACTTTCACGAGCTTTCAGAACAAAAGCAAGTTCCAACTTCAGTCTAATCTAGATTGTGACTCTGAAAATGTTATTTATCTAATTTCATGCAAATTGTGCCAAAAACAGTATGTCGGCGAAACCAAATGTCCATTAAGATGGCGGGCAAC